>CM048744.1:564261718-564626718 GCA_026315105.1 Locusta migratoria
CCCACAAAAATAAACAAAAGTGAAACTATAAGACATTAATATATATACTCATCTTGGTTTTGATGGTCGCTTCTTTGTTGTTGATCTGCTTATTCTTTTATTCTTGGCCTTATGTTGTGTGTTCTCCTAGGGCTAAAACTTCGTAAATTTTACAGGAAGTCTATCTACTGTTCTTTAAATAATACATGTCCCATTAAGCTCTTCAAAATTTTATTTTATATTACAAGTTTGCTTTTTCACAAACATTTATTTCTACAACTCATTACAAAAGCATCTTTCACCCTCCACATCCAAGCAGACAGTGTCCGTAATGGCAAACTTCGTCTTCCACTCCTCTTTCACTTCTCAATACAAATTAGTGTCACTAAAATAAACAATTTTTAAGACTGTTGATCATAGAAAAATAATTACTTAAATAAACTTTATAATTTAAGTATTTTGTTTTCTTGTTTTAAATCAGTGTGTTTTGTCTTGTGTGATCATAAATGCATTTTGAAATATGTTGTTGACATGTGTTTTATTTTGACTTGGAAAAATGGCATTGTTTTGTTTATCAACAGAAATATAATGTTTTGACACTTTGTGTGACACTTTAGTCGAGTTTGTGTGTGATATCAAATGGTGTGTTATTTCATTGAATGTATTGTGGTGTAGTTATTTTGTTTGTTTGTGATCAACATTTATCTGGATTTGAAAAGTACCGTTATATTTATTTATTTGATAATTACTCATGTGATTAGCATTAATTGCATCTGTGAGAGCAATATTTGTTGTCAGTGCATTATAATGATTCTAGTGAGGTAATAGGTTTTGTTGGCCTATTTTTATTTATAACATTTGTTTATTTGCATCACATGCCAATGACGATTGCATAATTAAAACCAACTAAATATTAATAAACAGGTTTGTGATGTATGTGTATAGTAGGTAAATGGGTTTCAGAACACTATTTTATATATTATGTTGTTTATGGTTACTAAAACTTTTTTTTAGTTGAAAAATATAAATAGTTTGCATTCAAGTTTTAGTAAAGGTATTATAATGAAAAATAGCTGATTAGAACGTTTTATATGGGTACTAATATCACTTTATACTAATGGTATAGCTTTTTGGGACAAAAATGTATTAAGATTTGGTACTGAACTATTGGGTATAAATATAGGGCATGCATATATAGAAATGTTACAGGGCCCCTGTGGTCCTTTAGAATGAGCCGCCCCCTGGTTTAACCCAGCAGCAGTATTTTGCCTGTGTCATACATCTTGCACACCAAGTGGTGTCATGGCTGTCTCTCCCAGAGACTTTCTGTAGCTCTGATGTGGTGTCATCTACTTCAGGGGCCTTGCTTGTTTCCACTTAGGTCTTTCAGTGCTCTGTCAAATTCTTCTCTCAATATAGCATGCCATATGTCATCTTCATAGATGATTACACATTAAAAACTGTAAATGACCAGCATGTTGTCATTTAAAAATTTTTGCTATATACAAGTATTCATTGTTTGAGACATTCCGCATATCCTAACATTTATTGTGACTCATATTGTTTGCTTACCAGAGGTAATAGTTTTAACATGACTGGTTCTCCAAAAAATATCAGTAACTCTGAAGAAATGTGTGTGTTCTAGAAGCCTTGCTTCAGCTTAGGTCTTCCTGTGATGTGTCGATCTCTTTTAACAGTATAGTACCTCCAATTTCATCTTCATGTACTCCTCTTCCCTTTCTATAATACTGCCTTGCAGTTCGTGTCTCTTGTTTAGTCTCTCTGTATATTCCATCCACCTTTCAGCTTTCTGTCTTATGTGCCAAGTATTGGTTTTGGATCTAAGCTCTTGATATTAGTCTTAGTAATTAAATTTGTTGTTATTCTCTTTAATGAAAATTCTGCTGTCAGTCATTTTTTTATTGGGTTCTGTACAGTTTTATTTTACTGTGGTATCTAATATATTAATTATATTGCACAATTTTATACCTTTCTTTGTATGTATACAACATTTATTAATATCATGTATTGCTACTTACGGTACTTCATCAACACCTTTTTTGTGCTAAATAACCAGAATCAGTAGTTTACATATATCCAAAATACAAATACACACCAGAGTTACACACAGACATAAAATTTTGATCTATCACAAATGTTCAGCCCAACATTCATTTACCTGATAGTACAATTTAGAGCCATATTTTTGTGTTGTAATCTCAGGCCTGTTTTGGAATTAATTATATGCCTCCCTCCTAGTAACTGACTTACATATTTTGATCTTCAACATCAACACTGTCAAGCATCTTCTGTTGCAGTACTTTGGAATTATTGTCCATATATGAACTACCTTCTAGTACAATTCACTGAAGATGTGTTCTCCCTTTTGTATTAGGTGCTCTTCCCCCTCCAGCCTTTTTGTTGGTATCTCTGCCTTTTTTCCCCATCACTTTCAGTCTTTTAATGATTATACTCTTACTGTTGCTTCTTTTCAACTTTTATATTACTTTGTTTTATTGATGGATGTCCATTTTGACCACTACTTCGTTAAATTACAAATGTTTCTTTATTTTATTGCATTAATATTGTTTCATTTATTATTAATTTGCAATTGGATTTTTCTTTTATTTATTTATTTGTTGTTATTTTACTAGTCAACTAACTTTTGTTCTTATGCCCATTAATTAATTTATGCAAAAGTAATAATTTCTTCTTTATTTAGTATTTCTGCATTCTTTTGAAGAAATAATCTTTCCTATTCTGTATACACTGTCCCCCATCTCCCCTCAATCATCAGTCTCTTCTTTATATTTGTCCTTATTTTATGAATAAATGCAATTGTTTCCAAAGATAAAGAATTGCCAATCCATCCTAAATTGCTTTAAATAGGTATAGACTAGTTCCTATTGTTTTATACTTTAACTTCCATATTCTGTTGTGCTGTATTTCATTGTGTCTATCAAATCGTTTGAGTGACTTCAATTACTTTTTTACAGAGATCTGTCACGAGCATTTAGAGTTGTAAGGAAGCTGGAAGCTGGCACGGTCTGGATAAATAATTATAATCTGTACCCTCCAGAACTGCCGTTTGGGGGATACAAATGGAGTGGAATTGGTCGTGAAAATGGCACTGCAGTTTTTGAACATTATACTCAGACAAAAACTGTATTTGTAGAGACGGGGGATGTTGATGCTGGCCCCCTTTACCCAGAATGAGCTTGCTTGTCATTCCACACTTGTTAATGAGACTGAAGCTTTGTACATTTCTGTTTTCCTTTTTAAAAAAATTGAGGGGCTATTGAGTTCACTCTGGTCTGTGTCACATTCTTGTGGCTTAGCATTTAATGCTAAGTGAAGAATCTGTTTACTTTTCTACTAAGACACACTTTCATACTCCTAAGTAACTGTTATCAAAAATATCTCTCTGTTACTTAATAATTTGTTGTTTTACATACCCTAATTACATAATTTTTCATTCAATTTTGTGCTGTATTATACATTCCATAATTTCTTTTTGACCTATGCATTTTGGGGAGCCAAAGACAGAGAAACTAAGTAAATACAAGTGGTTCATTCATCGATTTGCGTTAATAAATCATGCACATTATTCACTATATTTTTGATACTATTTTTTTTAGTATTTTTCAAGTTGGAGAAAGATTGTTGTTGTGGTCTTTAGTCTGTTTTAGTCTTTAGTCTGTTTTGATTTGGCTCTAATCTGTTACTGAAGAGATGTTTCAGTAAGAGATGCTGCACATTGAGTGAATGTTTTATCATTATTATTATTAAGAGGAATGTAATTACTAATAAGAACAATTGTGGCTGAATACTGCTAATTTTTGTTTAAGGCAGTTTTCAAATAAATCAATAATAATTTCCTAATGCAGTTCTTTCTTTGTGTAGTAATGTAAAAATTTCAGCTAAAAGGAAATTATATATATTTTAAACACATAGTCCTTTATCTGTATTATGCAACCCATTGTACAATATGTTGCATAGGACATTTTGTGTATATGCTATGATTTTATAATAAATCTGATGTCCTTGTTGCTTACCATACTCTCAGTATGTTTTCATTGACAGGTAAACATTCTTAAAAATTCCAAATAAGCTTACCATGATTTTGTCATTGCCACTGCATTTGAAACTGAATAGCCACTCATATTTCTCATATTTTTCAATTAATTTTAGAGGAGTATACTATATTTAAGAGAGATTTATTCTCATCCTGCCCGAACTGTCAATAACCGTTACGATGGCACATTTGCATTCGCCGATCGTCTGATAAATTTGGCAGATATTAGTTTCAGTGCTAGGCAAAGTGCTGTACTAGAAAAAGGCATGAAGTACAGTGTACAACCACGTACGCAGGAGAGGTTGATCACTTCATTAGCTGCAGATGTTAAAATCGCCCTAGACAGTTCTAATTGTTCAAAGCAATCTAAACTCAAATTATCATGTAAGGCTAGTGACATCATCCAGAAGGCGTTAACAAAACGTCCACCGTACTCTGATTTAATCATTTTAAAATCAATTACAAAAAAACTCAGAGACGAAAATGCAATAATCGTGCGGGCCGATAAAGGCAACACAGGAGTCGTAATACATAAAGCAGATTATATTAATAAGACCTTGGCTTTCTTTGAAGAGAATGGCATAGAAATGATAGATTCTGACCCCACTGGAAGCTACTCGAGAGAACTAACAAATTACCTCGAATCGTGCCTCTACATCATCCCCCCTGAAGAACTCTTCAAACTAAAGGTTATGAACCCTAGAGCTCCTACATTTAGAGCCCAAATTAAGACCCACAAAATAAACTATCCTATACAACCTGTCATTAATGGAATCCGAAATCCATGAGAACCAGCCACTAAATTTCTGTTAAGTTTGTTGAAGAAGCTACTACTCCTTGAAGAAAGTATTACTTTGCGCAACAGAAAACAATTAGTGGATTTATTGCATAACCAAATGTTTCCGGATGGTTGCTATCTCTTGTCATTGGACATAAAAAATTTATATACCAATTTACCTCTGGAACAAACCATCGACATCATCCAGCAAAACCTCTCTATGAAAGAAAACCTTCTTCCAGACGAAATTACTGAAATTGTGTCGCTATTACGACTACTTACCACATACAACTACTTTTCTTTTAACAAATCCTTTTATAAACAAAACGACGGTTTAGCCATGGGTGGTTGTCTGTCAGGTTTCCTTGCCGATATATTTGTCAATCACGTTGAATCTCAATACTTCCAACAAAAACTCCAATAAGCAGAAAAATACTCTTCTACAAGAGATATGTCAATGACATCCTGACTATTTTCAATGGTACCCTAGCTGATGTAACAGTTCTAGTTTATGAATTCAACAATTTACACCCGAAACTAATCTTTACACATGAAATAATGAACTCTTCCAGTGTCTTAAATTTTTTGGACCTACAGTTACAGTTAGCTGAAAACAAAGTTGTATTCCAAATCTATAGGAAACCGATGACAAGTGACTCAGTCATACATGCATCTTCATGCCATCCATGGCAATACAAAATGAGCTTTTTTAAATCAGTGATTAACAGAATTTTTGAGATTCCCCTTTCTGAAACTTCTGCCAATAAAAAAATGAATAATCTGGAATACATCACCGAAATAAATGGTTACAACCCGCCCTTGGTTCGCAAAATGTACAATAAAAAAAACGTTCTAAAGATGTACCACAGCTTCTCTCGGTAACACCTGACGATGAAGTTAAACGTATCCCCATTCCTTTCATGGGATATTTTAGTTATGACCTGGCTAAACTCTTTCGTGGCACAAATGTACAAGTCATATTTAGTAGCCCTTTGAGCATTCTGCAAATTCTCCCACACAATGAACAAGCCAATAAGGACAGATACCTTTCCTCAGGAGTCTACAAACTACAATGTCCCGAATGCCCAGCTGAATATATAGGACAGACAGGCCGGCCCTTTAAAATACGTTTTACTGAGCACCTTCTTACAAAAAAAGGCCAAATCAAAAAACATACCCCTTTTGCGGAACACACTAAAGTATCCGATCATCAAAAATGTTCAAATGTTTGTATAGCTTACGGGACTTAACTACGGGGTCATCAGTCCCTAAACTTACAAACTACTTATCAACTAGCTTATCCTAAGGATGGCACAAATATCCATGCCCGAGGGGGGATTCGAACCCCCGACCGTAGTGGCCGTGCAGACCGTGACTGAAGCGCCTCAGTCCCCTCGGCCTCCGCGGCCGGCCATCTGATCATCAACAACCTACCATTGACAACATGCTAATTTTACATATTGCGCAGAAGGGGCGTAAGTTAAATTTACTGGAAGAGTTTGAGATAGCGAAGTGCGCTTACTTTGGACACCCACACTTCCTAAACGATCAGTTGGCATGCAAAGATCAAACATTCCTAGATATTATGATGTCTCTGTTCAAATAAAATTCCTCTCATTTATAAATACCAACATAAATTATAAACTTCTGTCCTGCTTAATAACCTCCCTTTTGTTAAATTTGTATTCAGATAGCTAGATTTCACTTGTCCCGACTCATACGTCGGCATCCTATGTCACTCCCTCCCCACATTCCCTTAGTTAGTCTGTACATGTCGGCGGAGCAGCACATCACGCCTGCCCACCCCCCGTGAGGGCACTTGTAAACATGGGCTTATCTTGTATCACCAGAGACCACCGCTTCTTTTAAGGTAATCTTAAAAATCGGTTTTATGTTCGTCACATCTTTACCGAGTAAGTTCCAACTGTAATTCGTTGTTACCCGATCATTTGTAGGGCGACAAGGAAATTAAAAAAAATCGAGAAAAATAGTAACACCGCAATAACAACTTACGGTGTCACACCACGGAGAGCACATTGTAAGCTTTTTTAACCATTTATACTGTCTTCTTAACACAAAATAAGCCCATGTACCATTGTAACCGTTTGTAATTCCGCCTTGTAATTTTGTGTAAATTCTGTCACGCAGATAATCTGAAAATGCCCTGCTAAAGGGCGAAACGTGTCATTAATTAATAAAATAATTTGCAATCAAAACGGTTTGAAGGAATATTTATTCTAACTGATTGCTGTACACCATGGATTGGAAATCATTTTAAACTTACTTTGAGTAGCTACATCAAGACTATTGTCACTAGCTAACACGGTACTGGGCACTATTACAATGAGAAGTTGCAGAAGGCACTAGATTCACTACAGGATTGCACCTGTACATAGTCATTTTGCTTGTTCCGAACTCTTTTCCATTTCACAGTTTTACACGCTCGACGGCGCTTGCGACGTGGCTCGCTACTTAGTTTTGCCGTAGGCGCAAACAAACTTTCTTCCACTTGAGATTCAAGAGAAGCACTGTTTAAGGCCACAGTGTGTGTGACATTTACTGCATGAACTGTTCTCGCACTCTGTGAAGCATTGTTTCTAATGGCACCGTTCTTTGACTGTTTGTTTTACATACGCACTGTCTGTACATGTCCTGATTTGCCACATTGATAACAGATGACGGTCCGCCTAGGGCACTGTGCACGCTTGTGGCGAGATACACACTGAGGACAAGATTTACGAACATTTTTCTGCAAAGAACGTCGGCACCCGTTTGTCAAATTACTTTTTCTAACATGATGGAGCGATCTTTGTGTCGCACTTTTACACTGGCTACTGTTCACTGTCTGTTCAGCACGGCCGGTAGAAAAATAAGAATCTCTTGGGCTAGACTGAGAACTGCGACTAGGAAAGCATCCGTTGTGGCGCACTGAGTTAACACTGTGGCTTTGCATTCCTACATCTGCTAAGTCAAAGGTATCATGCGCTTCTATAAGCTGCAGTACACTGTCTAATGAGGGGTCAGACTGTTTTAGAATCGCTGCCCTACTTCTGGGGTTCTGAATGTTCTGTGTGATCGCATCTCTCAAGATAATGTCACTATAAGAAAGTCCCCAAGGGCAAGTAAATTTACATATGCGAGTTAAGCCCTTCAACTCAGTGATCCATTCTTGATGAGACTGGTCTGGTGATTTTTTTAGGCTGAAAAAATCAGTTCCGCGCGGCTACGATGCATTCAGTGCATCTACTATTGCATTAAATTCTAGATCGCGTGGGGGAAAAGTTTCTGCAGTAACACGAAGGTCTTGGTTAGAGGCCGTCAAACGCGGCCTGGCTCCCGCTCGTTCCTGCCAGCGAGAACGGCTAGCGAGACCCCCGTACCCGGGAGCCGGCCGTGCCGATAATGCAGTCTCGGGAGCAGGAAGACTCGGTACTCCCGGCTGGCATGTAGAACAGCCGACAGTAGTGCGCATGCGCACGGCCAGCCCTCCTCACGACGCCATTAAATATTGCGCCCGTCCGGCACACATCTAGGACAGTGCGTTCACACTGCCGGCCGGGCCGAGCCGAGCCGAGCAGGGATGTGCCAAGACGAAAAAGAGGGAGAAAAACAACTTTTTTGATTTTGAAGTTGTAAGAAATTTTGATGGTATATAAGACTACATCGCATCGTTTTATCAACTTATTTTTTCCTTACAAGCTTTGCCTCGCCTGTGAAAAAATAAAAAGTCTACTTTTTATTCTGCACGAGTTTTCAATTTCGTAAAAAATTTTGGTTAAAAAATCTGATTTCTGGACACAGGGTAGTACAACATCTTAGCTTTCCAATAAAACATTCACCCTTTCGAAATTCGTAACAATCGTTTCCAAATGATACTTCTTGTCAGGTATGCGCACTTGATTTACAAATTGTGTATTGAAAAAGTTCGATAGCGGGCAGCTGACTGTACTATGCATTTTAGGCCATACGTTACAGCGAGTGAAATTGAGCTAAAAGAGCAGAAAAGTTTTTGAAATGGTAGTCGCACTGATATCTGCCTCCTTTCACAAGTAATTGCGAGTTATCTGAGCAGCATCATGCCGTTTCCGCAAGCCTACAAACTCGGCGTGTATTAAGTGTGGCGTAAAGCACTGCAGTGCCGAAAAAATTATTTGCTGGCCACGTATGTTGGTCCCTCGTGATGTGTTAATAATTCATAACCAGAAAATAGCTATACCCTAATTTTTCTTGGGTGGCAACCGATTACAATGGACAATGATCTGCTATGTTTTTATGTTAAGGTAATACTTCACTTAACAGGTATACAAGTAGTTTGTTCTCCACATTGTACAATTGATGGAATATTTATTTCGTGTTTCAAACTACAAGAGAAGAAACAATTAATGTAAACTGCGAATTTGCTGTTGATGGACTGAAATAAAATTTCTGAAATTCTACTCAATGACTTTCTAGTTGAGGATAATAAATGGAAGAAACCCAAAAATATACTTACATTTATTGATGCATCTACACCTAAGATTACACTATTTAGCCTTCTCTTAAGCCGGTCGTGGTGGCCGAGGGGACTGCGGCGCGCCAGTCACAGTCTGCACGGCCCCCACGGCCGAGAGTTCGAATCCCCCCCTCGGGCATGGATATTTGTGTCGTCTTTAGTATAAGGTAGTTCATAAGTAGTTTGTAAGTTTAAGGACTGATGACCCTGCTGTTAAGTCCCTTAAGCTTAACAAACATTTTAACCTTCTCTACATTTTCGTTTTTGTAACTTTAGCCTTTTTATTTTTTCAGAGGCAAGGCAAAACTAGTAAGGAAAAACTAATTTCATAAAACGATGTAGCGTGATTGTGTATACCATCAACAATTTTTACAACGTGAAAATCGAAAAAGTGTATTTTCCCCCTTTTTTCGTCTCGGGTCTGGCGCACAGTGTGAACACACAGCCGGCGGCGTGCACCGACTAGGCTGACGCGGCTCAGCCAAGCTTAGCTCGGCCCGGCGGGAGCGACGAGAATCCGGGAGTATCGTGACTCGTCCTGCCCTAAACGTCTCGCTCTCGCAAGTGTGACGTCACCGCCCCCCCTCCCCCTACCAACCCAGCCGTCAAGAGCGAGGCGCAAGCGCTGCGGGAACCAAGCGGGAGTGGTGGCCGTTTTGACCAGCTCTAGTCTTGGTGCCCACTATGGAGAGGAACAAATGTTTGACAGTCTGACCTGTAAGTTGATGAGCCGTGACGAGTTCTTGAAATTGCGCCAAGTAATCGCTCAATTTTTCCTCACGTTTGTTGTACTAGCGAAACATAGGAAGCGGTGCGGCGGCTGTTGTTGGTGAGCTGCGCCGTCAACTGGGACACCGCTTGGAGTAGTGTGATTTGCGCCATCTGTAACTGAATAATTTCCATTAAGTTTGGGTTTGGGGTAGTGGCCATGCTGACCAATTAGGCGCCACACATACAACAAAAATAGAACAAAACACAAATGTGATGTAAAGTAGGGCTCGCTGCAACAAAAAAGCCCACAAAACACGTAACAGAATATCTTCCCCCAAAATCTTATAATAAGGGTGGGTGGGCGGGAGCAATTTCTGTGTGCTCCGACTGCTGCTGTCTGGCTGCTGTAATTAGGCTGGTCCAAAGTTCTTCTATCACTCCTTGTCCCCACTTTTGTGTCTCATCCTCATCACCACTTTTGTGTCTCATTGCTGCCGGTTGTCCTAGGAGTCGGTGGCCGAGTGGAGAGAGACCAACACAGGGAATAGGATGCACTCGTGAGCAGGTACAGTTTGAGGTGACCAGCCAGTGGGACAGCAAAAACTAGAAACACTAAGCTAGATTAGTATAAGATATGTATTTCATAGAGGTTGTACAATACTTAACTTGGAGGGCAGGAGACTAGTTGAATGCAGATACATAGTTTAACTTGGTAGAGGCCTGCCTACTGATGAGAGTCTTAACTGGTGCCTGTCCTATAGCCCAAGTGACCGATGCAGTTCAGGATCGCCACGAGCGAAGTTGCAGCAGAGGGCGTTCGTGGCTGACGTTGTAAGAATGCCGCGCCGTGCTTGCATGGCGGCGCGCGGCGAAAGTATGTGGCGCGCACTTCAGACTTGTGCGACACCACACAAACCAGTCGTAAGAGCAAAGAAGTATATGGAGAGAGTGGATTTATCTCAATATCACAAGGTAATTCCAGCTTAATGTTGCGAAGATACACAGAATGCAATGCTCACTTCATAGATATTTCTACTCTTTGTACAATTTAATGGTTACACCTGTCGAAAGATGCACTTCTTTTCTTTCCATGACATTGAAAAGCATATGGGATACAGCTAGGAAGGAAAAATTTTTCTTTTTGTATCCTACCTGGCTTAAATTTTACTTGCAGAGTTAGGTTTGCTATTGTTGGCAATGAACTATTTGCTTCACGAGGATGATTATCTTACTGACCAGAACAGCATCAATTGTTTATTTCATCATGTACATACAGAATTATTTCCCTCATTATATGTGACTGATTTTTGAAAAAGCATTCATCGGCCGTTGCTAACATAAGCACACAACGCCACTGCTGTAATAAGTAAAATTGTACCCCATCTTGTAGTTATGAGAATGAAAAAAATGCAGCAACGTCATAATTAGTTATTTGGTGTACTATGTAACCAACGTCGTCTCACTTTGTCCTTTCCTGTACTATGGCGTTTTCAAGGCATTTCTAAATAGAACACACCCAAAATGTAATGGGGGATAAGACGATAGCTACACCATTAAAAAATGCCCCTAAAATCCGAGGTCGTGGTATACGACGGTACAAAAAAAAATGGGGTTGGGATTTGGTCTACAATTGGTAATTTCGCAGATGTGCTGCATAGCGCAGCTTCCACCTCCAAACGATAAATATCTAAGCGGTTAAGTACCGAAACGACATGTATCTAATCGGCGAATGTTATGTTTTTCATGAATATGTCGTGATTTTAAAGGATGTGGTTAGGCAGAAATCTAAGAGTACAGCTTTCTGGATAATTTACAATAAAGCTTGCACTCGAAGTAACTCGGCGTGAAATGATATATATATCGAACATACAACTGTAAATCTCTTTAGTGTTTCTAACAATCTAACCGTAGATTCGAACGCTACGTGCCCTCAAGTACTAAAAAAAACTTCTTGTTTAGCCTATGCCTAACCTTCTTAAGAATACGCTGCAGATAACTTCTTTAAAAGTGAAAGTTAGGTTATGTATAGGACAAACAAGGTTCTTTTAAGTACGTGAGGGCGCGTAGCGCGCATATCCCAGTTCAGAAACATATTATATTCTTTCAAATCGTCTTGATTGCAAACTTTTTTATTAGTCAATGACGCGTTTCGCCCTTTAGCAGGGCATCTTCAGATTATCTGCGTGACAGAATTTACACAAAATTACAAGGCGGAATTACAAACGGTTATAATGGTACATGGGCTTATTTTGTGTTAAGAAGACAGTAACAAAATTACAAGGCGGAATTACAAACGGTTATAATGGTACATGGGCTTATTTTGTGTTAAGAAGACAGTAACTTCTTAACACAAAATAAGCCCTTGTACCATTATAACCGTTTGTAATTCCGCCTTGTAATTTTGTGTAAATTCTGTCACGCAGATAATCTGAAGATGCCCTGCTAAAGGGCAAAACGCGTCACTGACTAATAAAAAAGTTTGCAATCAAGACGGTTTGAAAGAATATTTATTCTAATTTATTGCTGTTACACCATGGATTGGAAATCGTTCAGAAACATTGGCTTATATCGTTTCGAAACGTATGGATTCGATATATATCGTTTGGAGGTCGAAGCCACGCTATAGCCGCGCTATGCAGCACATTTGCGATATTACCCTGAAGAAATTTACATCATGGAGAAAAGATTTACGAGAACAAAGCTTTGCGCAATTTAAAAATAAAAGCAAAATTCGCTTTTCGAGCTTTATTAATTTACTGAAAGGACAAGGATACATACGATAACCTATGTATATGGCATAAAGCAGGAATAGAATTAATTATTTACAACACAGTTCGATTTTACAGTGTCGCTTGTCAAGAATAATTTCTGAATATGTCCAGAGTCGCAATTAAACGATTACAGCATATTTATGTACAGAGCAGTGAAAGGATTATAATATTTCTGTGCTGTTCGCAACAATTGCGGCTTCCTTCGAAATCCTTTATCTTCTGTTCTCGGGAAATTTCGTGTTTTCACCCGCATAATATGTGCATCGGCACGATTAAACGTCGTCTGTGCAGTAACGAAAGTTCAAAAGCAGATCGCAAACACTGCAACAAAGGGTGAAATCCAAGTGCACCGATGACGAAAACTACTTAAGGCGGCTTCTAACGGCATTTTTCGGAACTTCCTGAAGCCTTGCCCTCCGAGTCTAATTCGCAGGCGTTTTTTTAGAACCTGAAAACTGGAAGTAAAGGAGGGGGGGGGGGCATGCATTCGGGTAAATACGGTAACTTGGGGGTCGTCTTATAGGCCAGATATATGCTTAAAGTATAAAATTTTGATGAAAATATGTACCTCGTCTTATATGAAAGTCGTCTTATCTGCGGAAATATACGGTACATGAATTTCATTTTCCTTGCATCGATAGACGCAAAGGAATGTCGTAATGTATTAAATTCAAATGTTACCTGTCAAAAGAAGCAAAGAAATGTCGTTAAGCTGTGAATATACAATGTGTAATCAGCAACTCGCTGTTCAAAGTTAAGTTTGTAGTTGCAGAGATAAGACTGCCGTTCTTAATTCAAAATACTTCTGCTACTGGGGAAATACGCACAGCACGATCATGTATTGTTTTGCTGCACTATAAGGCCGGATCCACACACTGGACCCAACGTTGGCGCCAACATTGTTCGTCCAATGTGTGGATCGGTGAAATGGCGTTGGAACCAACGTTGGTAGGGTTCCGTTGCTTGTCGGTATTTCGGCCAAACATCAAAGGACGTTGGGCCACACATTGGCGCCAACGTTTCATTCTGTCTTTGTCGCCTGCTCATCTCGAAACTCTTTCTTTCTTCGTTCGTTCTTCGTCGCCGTTTTAAAGCTTCGAAATCTCTTTGTAAGTATTAGAACTGTATCAGAAATTGATTCATTTTTCGAAATAAAACTCAAAAAACGAAATGCCACAGCAAAACTGTGAAATTAAAAACTTTCTAGACTTTCGACACACTCCTATCACTCAATTTAATTTTTAAAATTAACAGTACAGTACTTAATATTTCCTGTCAAGATTCAAATATCGTTTTGCAAACTTCAAGCACTACTAGTGATATCAATTACATGGTTATTTAAAAAGGGAAGTGTAGGCTTCTAATATTGTCTCATTTAGCAAGAAATCGAAGCGTAATACCAAAAGAATAGCATCCCTCCAAAACCTATTTCTTTTTTTTTTTTATTTTCAATCATTTATAGTAGCAGGTCTAAGTTTTTATAATGTGTATCGTTTACTTGTAGCATATTTTTAAAAATTAATGATTTCTTACCGTAATTAATGTTCGGTAGAAAGTGATACAACATCCCATCATCTTTTACGTATGTTTCCCACTTTGATTTACAATGACGAAATGTAATTATTCAAACTCAAAAGCGTTAATGCATTGGCCGCAATATGTGCGTCAGATATGTTTTCGTTGGCTCTCGACGAATTCAACTGAATATTGGCTCCAATGTGTGGACGCTGTCTCAAAAATATTGGCCAATGTTGGCGCCAGCGTTGGTACCAATGTGTGGACGCGGGGTAAATTCAACAGCACCTTTAGTAGTTCGTTGTTGTTCTATGGCAAACTACAGAAAATAAATAAAAAATTTAAAAAAATGCGACAGCGCCAACTATTAGGTCTTTGGTGCACAGTAAGTAACTATGTAAGTAAGTGTGTTTTATTTGTCCTGTAGATCAAACTTCTACAGTAGAGCACACAATGATATAGGAAAAGTCACTAAGACTAAAACACTTTTGTACTTTGTACAATAAGGCAAACAGTGCTATAAAAATTAAATTAAGGCTAAGGACATGGAGTTACAGACTTTCTTACACATGGCAGAAAAATATATGCAGAATAATTATAAGCAGAAAAATATATGCAAAAATAATTATAACCATGAAAATAATGGTACTTGTTTCAATTAATGAAAATATCTATAAGGTGAAAATATTAGTTCTTAAAATTATCATGAATAATTTAGTATGCAAATTCTTTTAGCTATAACATATTACATTAGTACAAGGACACGGAGTTACAGACTTCACATGGCAGAAAAAAATAAGCAAAATAATTATAAGTAGAAGAAGGACAGTACTTGTTTAAATTAATGGAGATATTTATAAGAAGAAAATAGTAGTTCTTTAAATTATCCTGGATAATTTAGTATGCAAATTCTTATAGCTGCAACATATTACATTAGAAGTGTAATCCACAGGATTTGCAAAGTTACCATAACAGATTGTTTCAGTTTAGCACAGGAAATTTTGTTGCTGAGTAGAGTACATACAAATAAGACATTATGTGTAAATCTTATAGCTATGAATATCAGTTCACAGATATAACTTAGAATTTTGTCTCCAGAAATTCCTGAATAGAATAGAAGCAGTGATTTAGTAATAGTTCCTTTAATTTAATTAAACGTGAACCTGCCGCGACAGCGACTCCTCTGCTGCTATGGGGCCCAATGACAACACAAATTCTTAAGATACCTCCTCCACAGCTATAGACAGTTCTGTGGCTCCATCTCCGCCCAATCTGATGATGTGCTAACAGCGCAAAACGTGTTATTGGAGAATAAAATATTGCAACAGAGACTGAGCATTTTTTAATTATTCAACACTGTTGCTACACCAGCCACCACCACCACCATCATGGAATGAAATGAAATGTTTAATTTAATTCTCATAATTTTTGGATTTTTGATTGTTTTTAAGTCTGGAGGGAGGTGGTTATGAATTTTGATGCCCGTATACTTATCCCCATTAGCATATAGTTAAGTGTTGTGAGGTATAATTTGCAGGTGGGTTTTACTTCTTGTGTCATGTGTGTGGCGGTCGGCATTTCTGTCGAGAGATTCCAGGTATTGGACTGTACAACAAGCCACTTCCAGTATATAGAGACATGGGAGTGGGAGTATTTTTAGTTTTTTGAACAGTGATTTGCAGTGTTCAGATGTTTTCTTCGAAGCTATTATTCTAAACACTTATTTTTGAATTTTGAAAATTACAAGGGATTCAGAACTACTTCCCCAGAAGATCAAGCCATAGCTCAAAACGGACTCAAACAGGGCATGGTATATCAGCTTCAAAGTTTCTATACTGACTGTATCTCTGATTGATCGTAATAAGTAGCATGTTTTGTTGAGTTTCTGTGACAAGGCCTCAATGTGTGGTTTCCAATTTAGAGAATTACTTGTGGTAAGTCCAAGAAATTTGGTGTCCTGTCTGTTAGCAATGGAGTCTTTGCCAATGGCTACTGCTGCGTTACATGGGGCGTGTGAAAATTCATGCTTGCAGTTTTCTGCGTTTTTATGAGTAATCTATTTGCTTCAAACCAAGAGTGTAATTGAGCAGTGGTTTCATTGATTGCATCTTGTAATATGTTGACATTACCGATAATGAAGATATTTGTATCATCGGCATACATAAAGGAGCTGGCATCAGGTATGTGTTCTGGGAGGTCATTGATGAACAAAAGGAAAAGGATAGGGCCAATAACAGACCCCTGAGGCACGCCATTCCTTGTATGTAGTATATCTGACCTGCAAGTCCTGGATGTCTTTGGATCTTTTATTTCGACATATTGCTTCCTTTCACTGAGGTAGGTACCAAACCAACTGTGGGGTACACGCCTGATCCCGTACTTTTGGAGTTTCATAATGAGCAGCTTGTGGTCAACCATGTCAAAAGCCTTGGATTCATCTAGGAATATGCCAATAGCAGGTTTTTTATGGTCAGCAAGCTCTGAACACTTTTCCAGAAATACAGACAAAGCATTTGTAGCGGACATATTTTTCCTAAACCCATATTGGGAACAAGAGATTATATTGCTGGACTTTAAAAATGCTTCTAATCTTGTAGACATACAATATTCAAAGATTTTTGAAAAAGCAGATAGTATGGCAATTGGTCTATAATTTGATACATCAGATTTTTCTCCTTTCTGACACAGAGGTATAATTTTAGCAAGTTGTAGCTGGCACGGAAATGTTCCCTCCAGAAAGGAGTTATTTATAATGTTTGATAGGGGCTTACTGATGTAGTTTGCACATTTGTGAAGTAGGAAACAGGGTATCAAGTCATGTCCTGCATATTTTTTTTTTCTAGTAGTATCTTCGACTTTACATTGTGTTGTAGGAGTTAGGAAGAAGGACTTCAGAGGAATAAAATTGTTTGGAGAGGAGTATATAGTATTAGGAGAAGTGGCCGGGAGGTTTGAGGAAATTTCTGAAAAATAAGGGTTAAATTTGTTTACAATTTTCTGTACGTTTTCAGTCTTATGTCCTTCTATATTGATTGTAACCTTAGGCTCTACCGTCATCTTTCTACCAGACTGTTCATTTATAATGCCCCAAACGGTCCTGAATTTATTAGAAGAACCTCTAATTATTTTATTATTATGGGACTTCTTAGCACATTTGATAACTCTCCTATACATGGTTTTGTAGCGACTGTAGATGCTTTGAACTCCTCAGAGTTACCACTATCTAATTTGCTTATTTTGTGTAGCGGTTTCATCTGTTCTGATGAAGTTTTAATACCTTTAGAGATCCAAGCATTATTTTTATTTTTGGTGATAGTTTTTGTTTTTTTCTGGAAAATGGCAGTTAAAGTAATATTGAAATCTCAGTAGAAAATTGTCAAATTTTCATTAGTAGTTGAAGTAAAGACAATTTGCCATTCTCCTTTTTTTAGTCTCAATAGAAAGTTATTTATGTTATTGTTGTTATAGCTTCTGGACTTCATAGTAATTTTTTTTATGGGAGTGCATTAGATAGGGATTTAACATGAAATGTAAGTGCACTGTGATCTGAAAAACCAACCCCTGTAGTTCTTACATTGCAGTCAGTGTTAGTGGCTACCTGGTCTAGACAGCTGTTTAGTCTTGTTGGAGAATTGACCTTTACAATTAAATTAAAGGACATCGTTAAGTTTAGTAATTTAGACCTACAAGCAGAATCTTCAAGGAAATCAATATTAAAGTCACCACATATTATGACAATTTTTGAGCTCTTTTAGCATACTTTTTCTAACAATAATGCAAAGTTTTTAAGGAAGACAGAAAAGTTACCATTAGGTGATCTATATACACACATTATGTTCATATTTAAGTCTGGAAGAACTACCACAGCTGATTCAATGTTTTTATCTATAGAGTACACTTCACAGGGATGGAAAGGATCACAATTGATGTTGGTTCATATATATACCAGCAATACCACTTTTGAAATTTTTCCTGGAGTAGTGGTGAACTAATCTAAAGTTTAAACAGAACATTAGAATCAGGCAAGAGAATTTCAAGTTTACTCACTTTGTTGTGCAGTCCTTGAACGTTGTGACAATAAATGCTGAGCTTGTCACATTCTTCAGTTTCGGTGCTATTGGTGACTGCTATGACTTCTTGTGAGAGAGGAGTTTTGCCCACAAAAAATTGTCCTCGTTACCTGAAACTACTTTTTTTCCTAGAGGATCTTCTCAGGGCTACTGTTTGTGGAGCTGCAATTTGAGGCACTGCAACTTCACTGTTGTCTTTTGATGCTGTTCCTGTGGTTTGAGGTAGTGTTTGCGAAGTTGCAGCTTGAGGTAGTGAAATGCGAGGCACTGCAACTCCACTGTTGTCTCTTGCTGCTGTAGTTTCTTTTAACTTCCTGGGCTCTGGTTTTTCCTGTCCAGTTTCTTGAATCGAAGGTAATGGGAGTTTTGATAACACTACTTGTTTTTCTGTTGAAATTAATGTGGATTTTTTAGAGGTAGGCTTCTCTCAGCAGTGCAACTGGGACTCTATTTGTTCTGTTCTCTTCTGTACTGTACTGGAGTCAAAATGTAATAAGTATGCACCAAAATCAGAAAGGAAGCTACATACATTCGTGTTTCTTTGCAAAGAATTCTTAGTAAAGGAAAACATCGATATACATGAAGGAACGTTGTTTTTAATTCAAATGATACCCGCCTAAAAAGCATTTTTTTCTTTCAATAGCCTTGCAAGGCATGCAGGATACAACTAGTGAAAAATTACTTTTTTGTTTCGTAGGTGAATTAAATTTTACTTGCAATCACAGCAGTTTAGTATGTTAACATTGGCAACTAAACAGCAAAATATTGGGGACAAACAAAAAATAGCCTTTCCATACCCTCGGAAATCACGAGATATTCGGAAATAAATAGCCAAATCTTTCTGACAAGCGAATGGTGTAGGCCTAAACGTCATTGCTACTTATTTCACTTACTGTACCAGCATTCCCCTAGTTTTCTCTCCAACCATATTCTCGAAAATCGCAACATAGTTGGAACAAAGTCAAATATCTGTGCAAAGGAAGAACATAAATGTCATTGCTGATCATTCCACTTGCAGCAGCAATTTCATTCTCCGTGCTTCAGTCACACATAAAAATCACCAAATCGATGTTATTAACTCCTGAGGCAGCATATAAGAGTACTGGATACCATAAGGCTGTTATGTGAATAAGAAAATTCCACAAAGTGTTGTGGATAAATAACTCCTACAATGTTTTACAAACGTTTAGATTAAAAGAATAATTTGCATGGGACGAGTTTCATTTGCAGAACCTCTTGCTTGGTAGTCCACCACTCTACCCATTACGCACATTAATTGTTTCGTTCAGGTGCTGTTCCTTAAATGACCAAATGAGGAATAGCCCTCCATGTTTTTCATCCATGACTGATTCGTGTAATCCGCATTGCTCATGGAGTCAGTAACTGCTGCAGTGGAATATCTCTCACCTGTGATTACAAATAACTATAGTAAAATTAGTATGATACTCCCAAAAGCACTTGAAGTAATGACCATCTTAAAATCAAAAAATTCCAGTGTCTATAATAATATAGCTACAAATTTGATTAAATAATGTGCCTCTGAGTTTAGTGATACTTGAAAATTGTGTAACCAGTCTTTTATCAGTGATGGAAATGTGATTAATATTTTTGCGGTGCTTAGTTAATTATTCTTTGATGATGATGATGCTGTACATATTCATTGTTAATTTATTATCCCATGTCTCTAGTTACATCTTGTGAATGTGTTGTACATGTATCACTGTGGCAAAAATCTATATCTGTATATAAAAGGCCTGTATGTGTACGTGCTGACAGACTTTTCTCCATGACCACATACTGCCACGCACTCATGGTTGTGGTGGTAGATAGCCCTTGGTCTAATGATGTTAGTAAGGGTGTTTGGTCGTGGTGCGTGGCAGTGGGTGACTGTGACGAGCAAAAAATCGCAAAATATGCAATAAAACGATTTCGCAGTGTCCGCCATGTTTAAATTTAGCAAACGAGTTTCCATCGGTTATTACGTGACAAAGAATTGCTTGCTTACCTCTTTATTTGGAATTTAATTCCATATTCGATGTTGTAGGCTGATATGGGAACGGAATCGAAACATACTTTCTTCTCTTTTTCTTTAAATGCTTCTTAGCAGCGATGTTTGAATTTGGCAAGAAACTAAATATGAATATCTATGGCTGTCATGCTAAGAAAACTGAAGTTCAACATCCAGAGAGTATAAAGATCAATGCCACGACAGTATCTGATGTGAAAGGTGTTATCGTTTGACAGCTGGGTCAAGAAAAACTATGCGACATAGTCCTACTCATATCCCGGCGGCCTCCTGTGATAATGTTGGCAACAGATGTTGAATAACGAGAATCATGTGACATTGTCATAAGCCAATCGAGTGACACACAAATATTTTGTCGTGAAATCAAGCATACAGCAAGAACAGCAGTATTTATCTACACTCCATGTGGTTCGGTCATCTTTGCAACGATTTTATATCGTGCTATTGATGTTGCCAGCATAAAAACACGAGACCGCCAGGATAGAAACTAAAATTTTACCGAATCAGATACATCCGTTGTTGTCACATGTCATTATGACCAGCACTTTCACGCGAAACTCTTTTGTATAGAGTCTCATGATTCACACAGTCTTACAATTCATTCCAAATTCCTATTCAAGAAAATATTTGTGAAAACTGTTACAAATCAATATTCACACTTATCCAATATCGTTTTCAGAAATGTAATTTGCCAGCTGCTTTCGGCGCTGCTGTTGCAATGTGTAACAAAATTGAGAATAACGACGTATAATATCAAATATACAAGTTTTTAACTTCTCGGCGCGTTTTCCTCAATACTTTACTGACGATCGACAGAGACAAAGTTGAAAATGCAGATAGGCTAACAAATTAATAATAGAGCGCTACACTACAGTCACAGTCATACTTCGATTAGTTGGTTGGGTGATTTAATTATTACTATTTCTCATCTCAACGATAGAAGTATTTTCAGAAGTTTACTTCAAACAGAGAATTACACACCGCAATGTTAACTTCATGAACACAACATAACATTGAATTTATATCGTTCTGGAGTACAGACTTAATTTTACGTTTTGTATGAAAAACGTTATGAACATTCATTGTTTTTGACAATTACTTCTACTTAAATTTAACATCTTAGCTAGGAGAACTGAGTTTATTGACAGAACGATCCAACAAGGATTCTGTTTTTGCTGACCTAGGTCCAAAACCCTAAAAACCATGATCTACACAGGCCCTTCTTTAACAACCGTTGCGAAGCACGGGCATATAAGCTAGTATATATGATTAAAAAAAAACAGAATTTATCGTGAAAGTTTTTTTTTTTTGTTGTTTTTTTTTTTTTTTTTTTTTTTTTTTTTTTTGCTGCACTAGTTTTTCAACAGGTTATAGGCCCAGTACGAAATAGTAATTCGTAAAATTACGACAAAGAGTGAAGCTAAATTGTTCGACGAAATAGATAGCGAACGTGAAAAAATGGGTACTGCACAAATACCACAAATTGAAAGACTCGTAGGTCGTGAAAATTACGGGGCCTGGAAATTTGCGGCGGAAGCATATTTGCGATTAGATGATTTGTGGGGCGTAATAGATGGTACATTAAAGTCTACCGATTCGCATTTTGAAGACAAAGATACGAGAGCCAAATCAAAATTAATTTTGTTGGTGGATCTGGTAAATTACGTGCACATTGAAAATACTGCAAATGCACAAGAAGTCTGGAACAAGTTAAGAAAAGCTTTTGAAGACGGCAGATTGGCTAGAAGAATAGGATTGCTCTGTGAATTAATTACCACCCAAGTGAATCAGTGCAAAAAATGTGAAAGACTACATTAATAAAATAATATCTACGTCTAATAGACTGAGAAATATAAGTTTTCCAGATTGCTGATGAGCGGGATGGTACTTTATTACTCGCTGGATTACCAGAAAAATATACGCCCATGATAATAGGGTTAGAGAGTTCTGGTATTCCCATAACAGGTGACAGTATCAAAGTAGAAATACTACAAGATGTGAGAGGTGAAACTTAATATGAAACAGCATCAGCAATGTACTCTAAAAATAAAAAGAAGACACAAATCCAGTGCTATAGATGTCAGAAGATGGGTCATTTTGCTTCACAGTGCAAGGAAAGGATAAGTACTAGTGGTACTTTCCAATAACCATGAGAAGAAGTCTTCAAACCAAAGTAAGGTTCTTTCAATGCATTATTCTTTTAAAAAAGGGGGATAATGAAGAAACAGAATGGATATTGGATTCAGAGGCATCACTGCACCTAATTAAAAATAAATCTGTATTGTATGATGTCAAGGATACAACTAATATGGGTATATCTACAGCTGACGGGTCAAAATTGCAGTGTGAACTTGTTGGAAAAGTTGATCTTAGTATAGTGGTAAATAAAAAACCACAAAATATTACTGCTCAAAGTGTGCATTATGTCAAAGATGTTACCACTAATTTGTTATCTGTTAGTGAGATAGTAAAGAAAGGTAACAAGGTCATTTTTTATATAAATGGAGCTCGAATAATTGACAGTTGTGGTATAAAATTGTAGCAACTGCAAGTAATGAAAAATGAATTTTTAAATTAGACACTGTTAAGAATATTAGTAGTAATGAAAGTCATTCAATGTACAGTGCCAAAAGTGTTCTGTGACATAGGAGACTTGGCTATTTAAATAGAAAAGGTATGTCATTCTTAAAGTTTATGGCAACAGGTTTAGAAGACTATGGTATGTGTAAGGATCCTTGTGAGATATGTATAGTGGGAAAACAGGCAAGAATCCCATTTAAACCCAGTCACAGTAAAACTCAAGAATTACTGCAGATAGTTCATGCAGATGTGTGTGATCCCATGGAGAGTGAATCTATTGGGGGAAATAATTATTTTATTATTTTTATTGATGATTATTCTAGGTATATGCATGTTTATTTTATGAATTCTAAAGAACAAGTTTGTGATATTTTTGAAGAATTCCGTATTTTGGTGGAAAGACAAACTGGAAAGAAAATAAAGATTGTCATATCTGATAATGGGAAAGAATACATAAATCATAGATTTGAAGGATGTTTAAAGCAAGTTGGTATAAGACATCAGACTACTATACGATATAGCCCTGCACAAAATGGTGTTGCAGAACGAGCAAACAGAACAATAGTGGAAAAAGTGAGGAGTATGCTAAGTGATGCTGGCTTACCAAAAAAATTTTGGGCAGAGGTTGTATCAACAGCAGTGTACCTAATAAATCGTTCACCTACAACGGCTATCAAAAGTAAAACGCCATATGAGGTGTGGACAGGAAGAAAACCAGATTTAAGTAATTTGAGAATTTTTGGCTGTAAAGCTATGGTACAAATTCCTAAACCACTAAGAAAGAAAAAGGATATAAAATCCAGGAAATATATTTTGTAGGATATTGTGAAGAATCAAAGGGGTATCGTTTTTTGAATTCTATGAATAATTAGATAGTAACCAGTAGAGATCTTGTATTTCTTGAAAATTGTGAAGTTAGAACCAAGGAATGTACAACTGTAGGTGTAAATAAAAATAGAAGTATTGGAGAAGAGACAGAGATGGAAGAAGAAACTAATTAAGGGCCAACAGAGACAAGCTACGAGGAGGAAGAAGAACCAAGATGTGATGAAGATAAAGCAGGGAGTGATGAAGATAAAGTAAGACATTCCTCTAGTACAAGGAAACCAAAGAAGTATCCTGATTATGAAATGTATGTTGCCCAGTGCTTCAATGGGCTGTTGAACAAGCTATGAATAGTAAAGATTCTAAAAATTGAAAAGAAGCAATTGAGAAAGAATTGCAATCTTTCAATCGAAATGAAACTTATGAATGGGTAAATATGCCACAAAAGAAAAAACTCTTAAACACAAGATGGATATTTAGTATAAAAAATTCTGAAAGTGAAACAACCAAGTATAAAGCAAGATTAGTGGTTAAGGGATTTAACCAAAGGGAAGGTATAGATTACAAAGTAACATTTTCACCTGTTTTAAAATATTCTTCACTAAGGTATCTTTTAGCTTTAGCTGTGAAAGAAAATATGTTGATCCATCAAACGGATGTTAAAACCGCTTATCTAAATGGAACATTAGAAGAGGAAATTTATGTAATGCCACCCAAAGAACCTCAGAAATATTGTAAAGATAAAGGAAAGGGTTGGAAGCTTATAAAGAGCATCTATGGACTGAAACAAGGTGGGTACTGTTGGAATAAGTATTTGCATTCTACATTAGTTAGGATGGGGATGAAGCAGTCAAAGGCAGGCCACTGTATTTATATTAGGAAACGTAAACAAGAATTAAGTATAATAGCTATTTGGGTAGATGAGAGTTTTTCATTTTAACTAGAGATGATAAGCAAATGATTGTTTTCAAGGAACAGCTACAAGAGAGGTTCAATATGCATGACTTAGGTGAAGCAAAACAATATTTGGGAATGAAAATTATAAAGCAGAGGAATGGAAACGAGCTTTGGATAAATCAGTCTGCATATACTAAAAGGATTTTGAAGAAGTTTGGAATGGAAGACTGTAAACCAATTTCAACTCCAATGGAACCTGGGCTAAAAATGATGATAAATGAAGAAGACACTGATTATAATGAAGTTACATCTTACTTAGAAGCTGTAGGGAGTCTTTTATATCTAGCTCAGACATCAAGGCCAGATATTGTTTTTGCAACAAATGTAGTAAGCAGATTCTGTAGTAATCCTAAAGAAAAACATTGGAAAGCAGTGAAGAGGATCTTCAGATATCTAAAGGGAACTGTAAATTATAAATTAATCTATTGTAAAGAAGGCAATGAAGAATTGGAATGTTACAGTTGTGCAGACTGGGGTAATGAATTAGAATATAGACACTCTATCTCTGGAAGCTGTTTAAAACTGATGGGAGGCTTAATATCCTGGATATGTAAAAGGCAAAGAACCATTGCATTAAGTACAGTAGGGGCAGAATATATGGCTTTATCTACTACTGTGCAGGAAACTTTGTGGCTCAAAAACTTAATGAATGAAATTGAGGCTGATATTATTCAAGGATAACAACAATTTATTGTGATAACCAGGAAGCCATTAATTTAGCCAAAAACAATGTAACAAGTGCTAGAACAAAACACATAGATGTGAGACATCATTTCATCAGGGATCACATTAAGAAAACAATATTGAAGTGAAATACTTAAGCTCTGAAGAAAAGTTGGCTGATTTATTAACAAAACCATTGACCAGAAAATTATAAGACAGTATGGCTTAAAAGATGGGACTTTATATATAATGCCGAAAAATCTTGCTCAAGGGGGAGTTTTGGAAATGTGATCAATATTTTTGGTGCTTAGTTAATTATTCTTTGATGATGTTGCTGCTGTACATATTCCTTGTTAATTTATTATTCCATGTCTTTAGTTACGTCTTGTAAATGTGTTGTCCATGTATCGCAGTGGGAAAAATATATATGATAAAAAACCAGAATTTATCATGAAAGATTTATTTTTTGCTGCGCTAGTTTTTCAACAAGTGAAACATTTCCTGAATATGCTGAAGTTAAGTCATTGTATAAGAAAGAAAATAAATAAATTCCATCAAATTTATGTCAAATTTCACTTTTCCCTGCAGTCTCAAAAATTATAGAAAAAATAATGTATAGTCATCTTCATAAACATCTGCCCACTAATAAAATATTATCTGTGTCAAAATTCGGATTTATAAAGAGTTCTTATACTGAGAAGGCTACTACACATACAGTGAGAAGGTACTTAATTCATTACACAATAAGTTACAGGGCACTGGTATATTTTGTAATCTCTCAAAGGCATTTGACTGTGTAAATCAAAATATCCTTTTGAGCAAATTAGAATATTACTGTCTACATGTAACAGGAAATGCTGCAGAATGGTTTGTTTCGATAAGATGTATTTACTTAATTTGCAACATTTAATTAACATATGACAAGTACAAAGATAAGAGACATAATACTATAAACAACAGAATAATTGTTTAAACAGAGAGAATAAAAATGCATCATCACTGACGCTGTTTAGCACTATAACTTTCTACATGTTGACAAGGCATATTGCATTTAATTTCCGGCGGCTCGACGAATGGGCACAGAAGACCGGTTTCAAATTTTCAACAGAGAAGTCGGTGTGTGTTTGTTTTAACCGTTCTCGTTCTATTTTTAACTTACCTGAACTGCGGATGAGGGACACCGTTCTGAATTTTAAAGACACTGTGCGTTTTCTGGGCGTGACATTTGACTCTAAACTTACCTGGTTGCCACATCTTAAGGATTTGAAGAGACGGTGCCTGAAGGCACTAAGTATTTTAAAGTGTCTTAGCCACACTTCATGGGGAGCCGACAGAACTTGTCTGCTACGATTTTATAGAGCATTTGTGCGTTCTCGCCTAGACTACGGGTGCACCGTGTATGGGTCAGCAAGACCCTCTTATTTAAAGATGCTGGACGTGGTGCATCATGAGGGGATTCGGCTCGCTACTGGGGCATTCCGCACGAGTCCCATACCAAGTATCTGCGCCGAGGCTGGTGAGCCCCCACTTCACATGCGGCGGCAGTTTCTCGTGGCACGCCAGGCATATACGACTTTGTCCTCGCCAAATACACCAGCCCATCCGGTCGTTGCCCACCCTCCTGCGGAACGGCTGTTTCGTAACAGGCTACGGGCAACGAGGCCTTTTGGGATACGTTCTCAAGATTGTCTTTTAGATATGGATGTTTCTGGTTTTAATGTTTTACAGCGAGGTTGGAGTAAACGTCCGCCGTGGCTCCTCCAGCGGCCGAGACTACTTTTAGAGTTGACACATTTTCAGAAGCATTCTACTTCCGATTTTATATTTCAATCTCTGTTCTCACACATTTTAGATCAGCATCGTGATTTTACCGTAGTGTACACGGATGGGTCCAAACAGGGGGACTCGATAGGCTGTTCCATAGTGTTCCCCAACACCACCATCAGGATTCGCCTCCCTCCTGCATACTCAGTTTTCTCAGCAGAACTCCTTGCAATCCTGCGGGCGCTGGAACAAATGCAGCGGGTTCGTGGCACGAAGTTTCTCCTGTGCTCTGATTCTCTCAGTGCGCTGCAATCAATACGAAATTTGTATCCAGCTGAGAAGATAGTGCAGCTCATTCATGACAGACTGTCCACTCTCCAGCAGCGGGGGAAGCAAGTGACATTCTGTTGGGTGCCAGGACACGTCGGTATTAGTGGTAACGAGATGGCTGATCGGGCTGCCAAGGAGGCTTGCGACAGTTCTGGTATTACTCATTGTGCCGTTCCCCTGCCGGACATCCTCTCTGTGGTGCGCCGGAAGTCCCTTCGTTTGTGGGAGGAGACGTGGCAGGCAGTGACGAACAATAAACTGCGGTTGATTAAGCCCACTGTCCGACCGTGGCGAACGTCCTGCCATTCATTGAGGCAGCATGAGGTGGCCTTGACACGTCTCCGAATCGGGCATTGTCCTTTGACACATGGCTATTTACTCCGTCAGGAGGACCCTCCGATTTGCGATGCTTGTGGTGTGCAAGTCACTGTACGCCACATTTTACTGGAATGTATTTCCTACCGTGCTGCTAGGGCAGCGGTGGCTCTTTGTGGTCCCCTGCCCTCTGTTTTAGCTGATGACAAGGCGAGTGTGACGAAAGTATTCAATTTCTGTGAACTTTCCGGCCTCTGGCCTAAGCTTTTAGGCTGGAGGTTTTAGGACGTTAACGAATGGTTAGCCCACCACTCCTCTGGCTTGGCAATTTGAGTACGTCTGTAAACCTTAGACGCTCACCAACTGTTCCTACCTTGCCATGTTTGGTTGGGTCTTTGCTTCGTTCCCCTTATCGTTTGGCTACTTTCTCTTCTGTTCCCTATTTGTCGTCATTTCATTTTAATCAGGTCACACGTATCGCCTAATTATCTTGTACGGGCGCTAAAGACCTAGTTGTCGTGCGCCCATAACATCATATCCATCCATCCATTGCATTTAATTACGTGGCACATGATCACTTCATCACTCCCCTCTCAGTGTCAACGATATTTTCTGTTGAAGCAAGCATGACGACCTGATCGCATGATGACAGGTTTAGCTGAACCTGCTGGTGAGTCGTCTGTGTTGACTTCTAGTGTCCGTTGAGGCTTCAAGGTAGCAGGTGGTGGGGTAGTGGTCGATTCTGCTGTGCTCGTAGATGATGTGACAGATTCTGTCCTAGAATCAGGGTGGGTAGTGGCGAAGGCAGTTCAATGCAGATTGCAGTTGGCGTACCCATGAGGTCAACCTTAAATGTCTTTCGTCCTTGCTGAGGACTGGATATGGCCCATCGTATGGTGACTGGAGGTTTGTGCACAGCGTCGTGCTTGACAAAGACATGGTCACACTTCCACAGTTCCGAAAAAACAGCGGCGGGTCTTTTGCTCTCTTGATGCAACAGGATTTCGTTCTCGAATCTGCGAATGCAGTTTGCAGACAAAGTCTGAAGCTTCAACCAGGTAATCCGATATGTTGTGTAGGAATTCCCAGGCAATCGAATCTGTTCTCCATAGACAGATCTGCTGCTGTGGCTTTGATATCTTCTTTAATGGAAGTGTGGAAGCCCATCAGAACAATTGATAGGGTTTCCGTCTACTGTTGTGACTCATGACACCTCAGAGATGCTTTTAGTTCTCGATGAAGGCGTTCTACTAAACTGTTTGCTGCCGGATGGTAGGCTGTAGTTCGGGATGCGCTTCATACCTAATAGTGTCATATTTACGCCAAAAGCCAAGTCTTAATTGATTAATTAACTAATAAAAATGGGAAAACGAAGTATTGAGAAGCAGAAAGTTCTGTAGTGTGGCAGGAGATGCCACAAGGCATCTCGCAGGCCAAGCGGACGCCAGACGCCAGATAGGATGCACAAAGGCGAGTCAGTGTGCCCTGGATAAGAGGGTCAGCAAAGTCAGCAATTACAATAGTCAGCATTTCTGGTCAGACAGAGAGCGTGGAATGAGAAGAGGAAAGAGAGAGGGCATCTGCTGGGGGCAGCACTCCGTCCTAAGGAGCCAATGAGAAGCTCAGGACGGAGTGTGACCATATTAGGAGAGGCGCCTCTGCCCTTCCACCCAGCCTCTGAAGAACGACTGAATGCTAGTGCACTATCACAGCCAATGAGAAGGCGAGTAGTCTTCGACGCCGCTCCCGCAAGGCGCGTGAGGGGTCGAAGGGGAAAACGTGTACAAAACTTATGAGCAAGCCGCTCCTCGGAGAGTTGTTGGGCGTAGTCATTTGGAAACAGAATGTAGGAGCTGCAGGCAGGCAGCCGGGAGAGATAGTCAGCAGTAGCTGCGGGAGCTGACGGGCTTTGGGAAGTAGTCAGGGGACTCTGTTCTTTAGTCGCGTGGGTAATACTGACGGGTTCTTATTAAGGCAGACAGAAAGGTGTTAGAGAGACATCGTCTCTGTATAAGACTGGGCCACTTAGTGGAAGATACCTCATCCAGACAGTTTGTTTGTTAACTTATCTGATTAAACTAGAAATTGTTAAACTTTAAAAGGAGATTTATTTCAGTAGTATCTTAAATCCTTTATAGTCAATCCCAGGGATAATAACATCTTAGCCAGACAAAGTCTCCCTCTCAATTCGGTCAACGGCTAAAATCCGTTGTAACGAACCATGTCGCTCAATCCCTTGCAATAACCACGTTTGGGACGCGACAATAGGACAGCGAGTGCTTTGAATAGGTGTGACTCAAACTGCCTGCCCTGGTCGGAGGTAATGCGCAGGGGTACTCCAAAATGAGCAATCCATCCCCGAAAGAATGTTATTGCCACTGTCTCGGCGGTGATGTCTGCCATTGGAAAAACCTCTGGGCAGCGTTTGAAGCGATGGCAGTTACGCAGTAAGTGTACCCTTCAGACGGTGCTAGTGCGCTAATGATATCTAAACAGACATGTTCAAATCGTTGATTCGGCGGCATGAATGTGCCTAGAGCGCCCTAACATGCCCACTAATTTTGTTCCTTTCACATGCACTGCATTGGCGCACATACTCTTTAACATCTTTGTCCATGTTTGGTCACACAAAAGATAGTTTAACTAGGTTGAAGGTACCAGGGACTCTAGGGTGTGATAAGTCATGCAACGACGTGATTGCTTGCTGTCGGAAGGATGCTGTCACAAACGGTCGCACTTTCGATGTAGAAACATCAAAATATATCCATGTATTTGTCGGTGGTGCTTGAATTAGACGGATCTGTAGGCCAGATGTCTGTAAATCACCCATTTCGGCGTCTGATTGCTGTGTCGCGGCAAGTGCTTCATAGTCATTTACGCGTGCAATTTCTTCTACACTGGGCGTCTGCTGGTATATTCATTTTTCCATCGACGTGGACTATGTTAGTTGTAAATTGTCCTATGGTAGTCCAGGTGACGCAGCTGGCGATGCGATGCTTTATCAGGTTTCTGACGAAAGGCATACGTCAATGGCTTGTGGTCGGTGACTAATGTAAATTGTTGACGGAGAATGTGCCGAAATTTCCTGATGAAATCACATGCTGCATATAACTCACGGTCATATGTCGAACAGCTTTGCTGTAATGGGGATAACTTCTGGCTGAAAAATGCTAAAGGCTGTCAATGTTGATCTACTTTTGTTGAAGCGCAGCACCAATCGCAGTTGCAGACGTGTCTAACACCAAGGCGAGCTATGCTTGTGGTACCTGATGTGCTCAGTGAGGGCAGTCTTCACTCTGGTGAAAGTGGTCTCAGCCCCGCTAGTCAATGACAGTTTGTCGTTTGTTTTTGGTGCACCCCACAAGAACTCGTTCAATGGAGCAGCCAGGCGTGCTTAGTTGCACACGAACCGACGATGGAAATTAATTGCACCAAGAAATCGTCGCAATTCACGAACTGTCACAGGTCGTGTGAAGTTCGTTATGGCTTTTACTTTCTTATGTGACGGCTGTATTCCACGAGCGTTTAGGTGTAACCCAGGAACTGAACTTCTGCTGCTCCAAATACGCACTTTGACGGATTTATGAGTAGTCTGTGTGAACTAAAGTGGGTAAAACCTTGGCGTAGGTGTTCCAAGTGCTCTGCCTCAGAGATAGACATTACTAAAACATCATCGACATAAACGTAACAGTAATCCAAGTCATGTGTGATTTCATCCATATGTCGCTGGAACGTTTGTGCAGCATTACAGAGTCCAAATGGCATCCTTGTGAATTCAAAACGACAAAAGGGGTACAGACAACAGTCTTAGCAATGTCTTCCAAGGCAACTGGAATTTGGTAAAATAACGAAAGAAGACCAATGTAGAAAATACACGTTTGCTGTGGATGTTGAAAGCAAATTCCTCAATGTGAGGCACCGGATTGCGATCAGGAATTGTCCTAGTATTTAGCTGCCGGTCATCACAGCACGGGTGCCACCCATTGTTCTTCTTTGGAACGACATGGATTGGTGAAGCCCAGCTACTGCTTGACTGGCGGCAGATACCTTGAGCGAGCATAAATGAAAATTCTTGTTTCACTACTTTCAACTTTTCTGGTTTTAAACGACGCCGAGGAGCCGACGATGTTGAAGATCAGGAAGCAGTCCATAAAAAGACAAGAAGTCTGCACTGAGAATAGGATGTGTCACACCTGCTACTGTAAATTGCCAGTAAAACTTGCATCACAGGCCTAAGTCTAATAAAAGTGTCACTCGACCATATGTCCGGAGAGCCAATTGCCGTCATTACTGACTTCCGTGCTCGTTTCCCTTCTCACACGGAGGATTACACTTTCTTGCCTCTGAGCCAAACCGCTAATCTTTATAGCTGAATGTGAGCGACTGCGTCTCCTTAGTGACTGGTGGCATTGTGATTGACGGTTGGAATACTGTGTTCATAGCATGGTAATTTGTGCAGTAAGTTCAGCGACTTCAGCTTGCAACACTGTGAGGGTGAGAGATGGCAGCCCATCTATCATCTTTATTATCGATGTTTATTGTTGATGTATTGAGTCCTGAACATTCTATTGCTGTCTGGAATACGATGCAGGGAAGATTTTTGCTAAGGTGAGATGCAGAGCTGACTTGGCCCTTAGGGGGCGAGTGAAATTCCTTCCTACCTGCGCCCTGCGGCACCGTAGGAGGCCGGGCGCGCTGGCTTTGGGTGACTCACTGGCAGGGCAGTAGGTCGTAAGAATGTAACCTTATGTCCCAAACTGTTAAGGAGAGGCATCGTCTGTGGTTTTTAGAAGAAGATAGCAGGGCCCACGGCTGTGGCGGAGGGTCCGAAAGAGAAGGCGATGGAATGTTTGCTGGAGGCTTGGCGGCCGCTCCCAAGGGCGACGGTTAGAGCCGTTTGGTGAGAATCGCGCGAAAAGTGTGTGTGGAAGGGATGTCGTATTTGATTGGCTGATGTTCATAGCGTCAGCTTTTCGAAATCAGCGGTTGTCTTGTAAGATTTTTACTGGCTGGAGTGCGAGAACTCGACGCTGATTGGCTTTACACAAAAAACGGCGTTTCTCGGGGGGGGGGGGGGGTCTTGCGCGGAGACGTGGTGATAGAAGAGAACTTCGTGTTTGGTAGCGCTGGAGTACGGACGCGTCTGGTAGCATCCTGTCCTCTCAGTGTGCGGACTTGGAGATTTTGCTTATTGAGCCGATACTTGGACGAGTGAACTTGTAAAGTCCCAGGATACACTCTGAGATTTATACTTAGAGCTGATTGTTCTTGTTTTCGGTTTGAATAAGGTCAGCCAGCCAGTAACTGAGGAAGAGTATCTTCCCTCTAAACAATCAGTGATAATGACGTTGCGACATCGTTACTCACACACTCGCACAAAGTAGAGTACGATCGAAAGAATCGGGTGGAGCACACAAAACTGTGCCACCGTCTGATAGCATGCAAATGATGCAACAGCTATTACAAGAAAGCAGAAATAATAGCAAACAAGTAGTAGTGATTGCACAGGAAAGTAAAAAAACTAGTAAGCAAATGGAGGGGATCAAACAAACTCTAGCTGAGGGTTTAGCATCGGTAAGAGCAAAGTTGTCTGGTGTAAAAGTGGACTTAGATAATGTAAAGTCGTCCGTAACCGTTGTGAAAGCCACGGCGGAAGACGCAAAGAAAGATGCGAGAATTGCTAGGTTAGAGGCGATCAGAGCAAGAAAACTTACATTAGTTGCAAACCGCGAGAGTAAAAAGATTCATAAAGAAGTGTCAGGAATTAAAAATGTAGTCGAATCGTTAGCAGAGCAAGGTAAATGTATTGTCCGTGAAACGGACGAGAAATTGAATAAAAATAACAAAGAAATAGAAGAGCTCAAACAAAAGCAAGCCGAAATAAGTGAAATTAATGAGGAACAAACACGGATTACGCTAGGGCACAGTGAGTTGGCTCGAGACGTGCAAGAAACACAGCAGAAGTTACTGCAAATTAGTGCAGGTACGTCGCGAGTCACTCGTTCCGAAACGGGTGCGTGTTCTGAACAAAATAATATTAAGACTCGACACACGTTACCGCAATCTGCGAACAGTAACCTTGACAGCGGTGACACGCAGAGTGTAGCATTAGAACGGGAAAGTTCAAATGTAACGAGAGATCGGGCAAGTACTCAGTTTGCGGAAGCTGTAGCAGAAGATAACTGCTACCTTCTCCGTAGGACTAAAACGTGTTTACGGGAATCAGAGGTGACGAATAGCAATGCATAGAGTGATTCTGCGTATGACAGGCAAAGAGGGACAAACATTGGGTTAACCTTGGCGAGAGAAAACTGCGCCGATGCGTCCGACTGGAAGCATTTTCTTTCGGTACGAAATTTCCATGTGTATAAAGACGCAAATAACGCGTTGCTCCCAAAATCTTTCATAGCGCAATTTGACAGTGTACTCCCCTCATCTTGACCTTTACGTTTCCGCTTCCAATTTGTTTGCGGACACATTCAAGGAAATGTGGCCGAACACATGCGGTCAGTCGCGGAAACCTGTGTGTCGTACGAACAATTTCGCAAAACCGTTCTGTCCACATATTGGTCCGCGCAAGCACAGGAGAGCATAAAAGAGAACATTATCATGGGAAATATCCTTGACGCGACAGGTTTCAAGAGTCCCATAAAATTTCTTGACTCCATGGTTAAGAAAAACAGATTTTTAGACAGCCCTTACACTGAGAAAGAAATTATGAGACATTGTTTCCTAAAGTTACAATTAGAACTGCAAATATCACTTGTCGAGAAGTGCAATGGCACGATAGAAGAATTTACCTCAGGTTCTGCGTGAAGCAGAATACATCACGGAGAGACAGAGAAATTTGAAAAGGTGGCAACCACCATATTCGGAAAGGAGTAACAATCAGGATGGCGTGATGATACCCGAAACCAACAGATGAATAACTTTGAGCAGGCTCAAAGTAGAAATTTCGCGCAGCAACCAAACCGGCGCAGGGAACGGAATCAAGGTAATCCTGGGTTTCGTAACCAAGGCAACAGAAACTGGGGTCAACCACGTAATGAACAGTGGGAGGTCAGGCAAAGACCGCGTAGTCAGACTGGATGGCGTGATCGCCGATCCAACCGCTCACAAAGACAGGACGGTAATCAACAAAACAGATGGTTTGACCTCCGATCAAATAGCCCAAGTAGACAGGGACAAGTGGAAATTGTGAAGTAGATGAGTACATATTAGAAATACGAATAGAAATATAAGAATATTATTAGTAGTAGACCTTATATCATTTGTAGAATAATGACTTTTGTTATTCTATTTGATTTATTTTGTGTTTAATTTAAGAATTTTTTAGTGTGTATCATGTATGTGCTTAAATTTTTTATTTTACTCTTATATTTTTCGTGAAGGGGCTTTGTATTAGGTGATCATTGATTGTGGTGTTGCAGAGTTTGAAATTTATGTCTCTTACATCCTGCCAAGGGAAGGTAGTCACTTTTTGAAGTTGTTTCATTGTTTAGACGATGTGTTGATTTTTGACTCCACTCGAAATGCGATTATGTTCGAAGTAAAATGCTGGTGTGCATTCAGATGTATTCTGTACTTAATATTACATACAGAATCTTGGAATTTGATATAAAAACCACTCTAGTGGCACGGAAAAGGTGTTCCATGTGTCCCATGATTACTTTTATCTTGTTCTTCCGGACGGGGGTGTCCAATCTGATTTTCGAGGCGTTAGTTTCCGGCCATGTGTAGGAGCGTGATTGCCGATGTCTTTTGTGTGGGGACTGATGACCTAGCTGTTTAGTCCCCTCAAAAATACGAACAAGAATCTTTTGTGTGTTTCCGGCCACATGTAGTACCGTGATTGCCGATGTCTTGTGTGTTCTCGTCCATGTGTAGGAGCGTGTAGACGTTTGTCTTCGTTAGTTTTTGTCCGTGCGAGGTCACGGTTTTGCCGATGTTTCGTGCCTAGAAGTCTGCGTGTAGGAGCGCATTGACTATCTGTGGTAAGAATAATAATTTCGTGTGGCTCATTGGCCTTTTGCAAGTCTTTCAATTGGACGCCAGTTATCCAACCGGGGAAAGGGGACCTACAGCTTAACGTGGAATCCGAACCACGTGTCGTTTCTAGCGGCTCCTCACATCGTTGAGAGGTGAAGGATGGATAAAAGTGCATATTGAAAAAATCCGAGATCCGACCGGGATTTGAACCCGCGACCCTTTCGGTTTCCAGTCGAGCACTTTACCCCAAGATCACCGGGCCCGGCAATATCTGTGGTGAGAGATTAGGATGGTCACCTGTGGAGTGACACAGTCTGGTGATTCTATGTTGTGTTGTTGTCTGTTCCCACCAGTCAGTGGGACAGAGCTGTTTCGCGTTTGGACAAGTCAGGAGAACAAGAACGTCAGATCAAAACAAAAACAATTGCCACCTTAGCAAAATTGTAGCCTATTTCGAGTGGAAGGAAATCGGAGAATAAAATGTTTAACTTCAAGTTTCAGAAAGACGAATATCTCATTGTGCAGTCTTTCCAGCCTACAGATGAGCATGCCAGCTGGGGAACAGAGACCGAGTCATCGAGCATCACATAAGGATGAGAACTATATAGTAATGTAGATAGAGGCCTCAAGTAACAAATAGAAAGTAGCCACAGTAGAGTAGATAGCAGTTAGTAGGACTAGTAGAAAACGCAGTGCATGTCTTTACTATTCGCTCTCTCTCTCTCTCTCTCTCTCTGCATGTAACTTCATAACACCACACATAGGTATAATAAGTTAAGGTTAGTTAAGATTAGAAATTTCATTGTAATAAAATTTTATACTTCACCATGAAAATTTTAAATTATAACTTTTGTAAGACACACTTTTATTGTTCTGTGTGATGCTAATTAGATTTCAATGTATGTTTATAACTTGTAAAACCGTGGCACTGAAAATGCTGGTACAGTTTGTGCAGAGGAAAGGAGGAATGGTGGCAACGGCCCTGGGGTTGTCTAGTAGATCTCTGAAAGGAGTGGCGGGTGCTGGGACACGACACCTGACAAACACGGCAGCTGAAGGGACGACCCACTTTCACGTAGCCGAGGTCCCAAGAGACCTGTTCCGCTCGCCACGTGCCTTCGGCTACGCTACGGGGCTCACGAGGGTAAAAACATGGGAGCCGCCAGCCTCAGCTCTGACTGTGTGCTGTGAAGGGGTCGGCCGACCTTGCCCGCCCACTGGAGCAGCACAAGCGATGGAACCGAGAGTGACTCCTTCCCTCCGCCGAGCGCACCACAGGTGGCCAGCTAACAGCGCGTGGCTCCTCAGCTGGGCACAGGAAGAGGCACCCTCCCTGCTGTAAATACAACCGCCGCCAGGGCAGACGCTCGCCGCCTCTGCGGGGCGTGACCGCTGACACAGGCGACTGCCGGTCTCACTCCATCTCGTACGAGACTAATGCATCCAGTACACGCCACTATCTCCCGCCGAGTGTAGCGGTACAGAATTTTTTGGAGTACGTCATGACTTCTGGACGAAAGGAAAACGAGAGTATATCGCATACAACTTAGGTTGACGAAATTGTTTGGTTTATGTGAATGGTATATTTATACCTAGTGATTTTTTATTGTTGCATGTTTCCATGTGAACGCACTGGAGCAGCGGGACTTAGCCACAGTAAGATGGCGTACGCTTCCCTGGACATACTAACAGCATGGAAGCAGAGAATAAACGGGTCTCCCACAGTGCATAGAAGTGTGTTACTAAAAAGAAACTATGTTAAAAAAAATGAATGTGTCCGTAGGTCAACGTTTGCTACCAAAGTAATGTCGATTATCATAAAGAAAAAGTAAATCAGCCATCTAATATGATTTACATAATGAACGGACATATTCTGGAGAGCCAAACGGTGAATTAACGGAAAAGGCAGCCACCTTAAGATGATGTATTAAGGGTAAAGTGCCGTAATTTAATGTTTATGGATTTCTTGTTGCGTACTGAGATGCGCCAGTTAGTAGTTTATGCGGTATCTTATGTGGTTTTATTCCACGAGTAATTAATTAATCATAGACCATAATTCTTCGTCTTATTTTACGAGAATTTACTCGTAAATCAAGGAAGTATCAGGTCATGAAAGTTATATTTGATGCATATGGTTGAATTTCTTTTGTTATCTGTTTGATGGTCCACAGAGTAACTTCTATTAGCCAGGTGTATAATTACGATATATTCGTAATGGAATTTAAGATTTACCCTGCGTAATACAGTGGTAAGTTGATTTTTATTAAAATTTTTGAACCTAGCAGATAGTCTGATTTTTTTTAAAGTTGGGAGTCAGTGTTGATGGTAGATACTGTCGGGGGCTGCGTATTGTCCAAAGTATCGTGAATGTGACGAGTTCCACTCATATTTATTATGAAGAAGTTGGATCTATACTGCTTATGTTCCATATTTGAAAAGAAGGTGTGGAAATAGTATGATTCACCGGCTAAGAGCAGGAAGAGTACCTATTGACGACTACATTCATTTTCTTTCCTAGGCTGTTATTAAAGATCAGCAGGCAGACTCTTATGGGTTGTGGAAAACCAGACCTTTTGAATGATTAATTTCGCCCACACCTGAAAAACGGCCCTCGCCTTTATTTTGTCATTTTAATCATGAGAGGTGTCTGGAAAGTGGTGGTGGCACTGTAGGTTATTTTCTGTTTTTGTTGTAAAAAGATAGCATAACCAATGAGGATAGGTGTTTGCAAATTTAGAGTCTGGCCAGGATTTGTATTGAAAAATATAAGACTTTTCTTTCAATAAATCGATCCCTGTAGTCGAATTTAAAGTAAACTTGTGGTGTAACTTATTGTAGTAGTTGCAAATAGTTGACCTACGATCACTAATGTTACGTGGAAGTACAATTCGCGAGCATAATTTGTAAAAGGAATATTTCTCGTCTATATTAAAAAAAAATTATCATTATTTGTTACTGCGACCAAGCAGTATTACTGGTCGACTGCAGCAACAATAAATTGTGTCGAATTGCATAATTTTTTAACTTAATTAGTATATATTACTCCTTGAAGATAACAACTTCATGAACTATGTTCGAGAGATTAGTCATGATTTTTTCTTGGACACACACTACGACTGAAATCCTTCGAACTGAGTTCTTCTGAACCAATGATTTTCTTTAATGTTAGATGCATTGTTGTTTTTTTATTTGGGGTGTCGTAGTAATTTATATCTCTGCCATCACTGACAATATACAATATTGGGAGTGGCGACACAGGGCTGACAATTTCTTCATTTAAACTGGGTGATAAGTACAATTTTATCCATTCTAACAAGGGGTACAGATAGTGTGGTCATCTGGTATTTGTGAGTAGTAATATTTTCTCTCGATTGTTTCAGTGGAACATAGATATTTGTAGTAGTTCAGAGATTAGTCCCACAGAGGGCCACTGATATAAACTTAACCACCCGATAACCGGTACTAGTCTCCGATCAGGGCTGCTACATATTTGTCGACCCTGTGTGTCCAGGATTGTGAGAATCAGATGAACATAGTACATATATATTTAAGTTTTTTTCGATTGGTTAAGTATAGTTCAACTATACATTCAGTACTAATAGAGATTTTGTAAGGTGTGTACAGTAAGATTGTGCCTATTGACGAGAGATGAGATAACAATTGTCTAGACTGAGAATCCAAAGAGGGAGAAAAGAAAAAGGGAGTGGGAGTGCTGCCAACCTGATTTATGGGCAACACTTCAACTTCGTGGTAACAAGAGATTTTGTGTGGATAAGTAGTTCTGTGAGTAGACCGGGGTACTGAAGGTATGAGGTTTCGTAGGCTTAGGATTTTTATATTTGTATTGGATTAATTCTTATGTATTCTAGTGATGGTATGATGAGTTAGTAAATGTCGTATGTATTAGTATTTACGTTGTGTTAGTATATTTAGGAGTGTATTGCTAGGTACTAACTAAAGAAGTGTTTGTGTTTAAGGATAGAGGAAGAGTGTGTCAGATTATTTATTATTGTCTTGGGGTGTATATTAATTACTGTAACGATGAATGAGAAAAGTTTAAGACTGTTATTGGAAAGGCTTGATAGTTTAAAGGGTGATATTTTGGAACAGAAGGGTGATATTTCAAAGCAGATTCAAGAATCTAAGGAGGAATGTAAAGCAGGTTACTAAAGATTTGATAAACGTTTTGCAGAGACTGAGTCTAGGCATGATGAAGCTTTGGAGAAGGTAACGGAGGAGTTAAGGATGAGTCAAAATGAAATGAGGACTAGGCTTGGAGTCATTGCCAGAGATACAGAAGCTATCAAGAAGATACAAGAAGATGTTACTGAGAGTTATGTTAAACTATATTCAAGATTGGGACAGGTAGAATATATATTGCATGAGTTGGGAGTTTTGTCTGAAGTGGGAGAGAGGTTTAAAGAAATGTTAAAATGTATGGACAGAAATACATGAGAAGACCGAATTAGTCTATGAAACAGTTGTTAAGGAAGTGAAGGAAGACATGAGTGAATGTAATTCGGAATTGAAATCGCAGCTTCAGACGTTGAGTAAGGAAGTAAAGGAGAAAGTTTTGCCAGTGCAGAGGTGGTTAGCGGAACGGCTAAGAGATGTTGAATTGAAAGATGGTAAAGAGGTGACAGATTCTTCTGTGAACACTGATCAAGAGGAGGTCAATTGATTAGGAGTTCAGGTTAGTTCTGATCATATAACACCGATTAAAACTAAGGGAGATATGGGAGTTCAAGGAGATTTACATAGTCAGAAGGTAGGTAATGTGGTAACACCAGATAAGAGTAAAGATGGTAGATATTGTGGGGAGATAAACAAGTATGATTTAGCAGAGGAGATAAAAATTGGAATGAAGACAGGTGGTCAGCAGTTCCCGATGTTTAAAACAAAGGGGGAAGTACATCCAGTAGTTTTTCTTAAGGCTTTTGAGGATTCACTTCCAAGTAGTTGGGATGAAAAAAGAAAAGTAAGATTCATAATCGGACAACTTGAAGGAGATGCTAGTCAGTGGGCTATACTGAATCGTCAGAGGTTTAAAACAGTGGAGGCATTTTGTACAGCTTTTAAAGCACAGTTTTGGTCAGAGGAAGAACAGAGAAAGTTAAGAAGTGATTTGTTTAGTCCAGTAGCTTATAATGAAAAGTGGGGAGGATGTAAGAATTTTATGGAGTATCATTTAAATCAAGCTTTATTTTTAGATAAGTCTGTTGGGGAAGAACATATAATGGAAGTTCTATTTTCTAAGTTACCTAATAGAATGAAGGAGTTGTTAGCAGGGAGAGACTGGTCGAAGGTGCACGAGACTTTGGAATATATATGGAAACTTGACCATGTGAATAAGGGAGAAAACACAAAAGTGAAGACTGCATGTTGTGTGGAAGTAAAAAGTAATTTTGATAGTGATACATGTGATAACAATGTGAATTGTAGACAGCAGAATGGGAGACAAGAGAAATGGAATTATAAGTCTAGCAATCGAGGCAGTAATAGAGGAAATTGTAACTGTAATAGAAGAGGATTCTTTAATGGTAGAAGGGGAAGAAGAAACGGTCAATTTAGAAATGATAAAGGGCATAATGTGTCAAGGGTAAGTTCTAAAAATGATAGTGAGAAGGTTAATCATTCAGATGGAAAATCAAATGTGCATGAAGGAGTGGTAGGGTATGATAACACAGATCCGAAAATTTCTATTCCTATACCTGGTAACTCAAAAGATGTACAAAGGTTTAAGACAGCATTTCTCGATTATCAAGGTGAATATCTTTTAGAAGAGGAATTGTTAAAAGAAAAGGAGGAGAAGAAGAGTAAGGTTTCTACTCTAGTGATCAAGGGAGATATATGTGGAAAGTCGATGGAATTTCTATTAGATACAGGTAGCCAAGTGAGTTTATTGTCCAAGGAAGTGTGGGATAAAAATAAACATGTATGGAAATGCCCCACATTTCCTGTTGCCAATGTACAAGTAATTGGTTTGACAGGTTCAAAAGGAAGAAAGGTAGAAGAAGAGGTACTGTTAACATTTAGATTAGGAGGAATTACGATAAAGCAGTCAATGCTAGTTGTATCCAATATCAATTTACCCATACTGTTAGGTTTGGATTGGTTTGTGAGCAAAAAGGTTACACTTGATTTTCTAGATAATAAAATGAGGTTATTAGTAGATGATAGATTGGTGTGGATTAACATCAATCAAAGTGATAATTATGAAGGTAATACATCCCACAATGGTGATTTTGAAGAGACCTAATTCTTATCAAGTATTAAGAAAATGTAAAAGATGTGAAAATATATTATCCAATAAATAGTAATTGGTGTAAACTAGATTATGATGGTACTTTGAAGAGTATTGAAGTATTGTTTTCGGGTTTGTCTCAAACAGTAATTAAAGATAGTGAAAATACAAGATTGGAGAATGAAGATAATGTACAATGTACATTTAATTTAATTGAGAAGAATTTGAACAAAGACATATATTATTATTGGAAGTGTAGTAATACTTTAGTAGATTGTTCTGCAGGCTGTAATGTTAAAGATAAACGTTGTAAAGAAAGGATAAAAGGTGAAATTAACTCGCAGGCCAAAAGAGTGCCCGAGATCACATAAAGATGTAGTTTAAGTAGTATAATGATGTTTTAAGTTTATTAAGTATTTATTGGTTTTATACAAACCTAGGTTCAGACTCGAGTGTATACTTTCATTTATAAATGTCCTATAAATACTGTGTTTTCTCTCAGCCTAAGATGATGCTAGGGAATGGGCACTGTAGCGGTAAAGAATTTTTTGGAGTACACCATGGCTTCTGGACGATAGGAAAACGAGAGTATATCACATACAACTTAGGTTGAAGAAATTGTTTTGTTTATGTGAATGGTATATTTATACCTAGTGATTTTTTATTGTTGCATGTTTCCACATGAACGCACTGGAGCAATGGGACTTAACCACAGTAAGATGGCGTACAGTTCCCTGGACATACTAACAGCGCAGAAGCAGAGAATAAATGGGTCTCCCACAGTGCATAGAAGCGAGTTACTAAAAAGAAACTCTATGTTAAAAAAAAAAAAAAGAATGTGTCCATGGGTCAAGGTTTGCTACCAAAGTAATGTCGATTATTATAAAGAAAAAGTAAATCAGCCATCTAATATGATTTACATAATGAACGGACGTATTCTGGAGAGCCGAACGGTGAATTAACGGAAAAGGCAGCCACCTTAAGATGATGTATTAAGGGTAAAGTGCCGTAATTTAATGTTTGTGGAATTCTTGTTGCATACTGAGATGCGCCAGTTAGTAGTAATTAATTAATCAGTAATAGACCATAATCCTTTGTCTTATTTTATGCGAATTTACTAGAAAATCAAGGAAGTATCAGGTCATGAAAGTTATATTTCATGCATATGGTTGAATTTCTTTTGTTATCTGTTTGATGGTCCACAGAGTAACTTCACTTAGCCAGGTGTATAATTACGATATATTCGTAATGGAATTTAAGAGTTACCCTGTGTAATACAGTTGTAAGTTGATTTTTATTAAAATTTTTGGACCTAGCAGATAGTCTGATTTTTTTTAAAGTTGGGAGTCAGTGTTGATGGTAGATACTGTCGGAGGCTGCGTGTTGTCCGAAGTGTCGTGAGTGTGACGAGTTCCACTCATATTTATTATGAAGAAGTTGCATCTATACTGCTTATGTTCCATATTTGAAAAGAAGGTGTGGAAATAGTATGATTCACCGGCTAAGAGCAGGAAGAGTAATTACATATAAAGTTACTTTCATGACAGATACAAAGATTTTCTTTTTAAAGTGAAAAGTTGTTTTTGTTTATTAGATGCCACATAAAGTCTACTGAACAAAATAACAATTTAATAATTATTTTATTTGAAGTGATTACGGTACTCCATTTTAGTAGTGGCTAAAGTAAAACGTTACCTATTGACGACTACATTCACTTTCTTTCCTACGCTGTTTTTAAAGATCAGCAGGCAGACTCTTATGGGTTGTGGAAAACCAGACCTTTTGAATGATTAATTTCACCCACACCTAAAAAACGGCACTCGCCTTTATTTTGTCATTTTAATCATGAGAGGTGTCTGGAAAGTGGTGGTGGCACTGTAGGTTATTTTCTGTTTTTGTTGTAAAAAGATAGCATAACCAATGAGGATAGGTGTTTGCAAATTTAGAGTCTGGCCAGGATTTGTATTGAAAAATATAAGACTTTTCTTTCAATAAATCGATCCCTGTGGTCGAATTTAAAATAAACTTGTGGTGTAACTTATTGTAGTAGTTGCAAATAGTTGACCTACGATCACTAATGTTACGTGGAAGTATCATTCGCAAGCATAATTTGTCAAAGGAATATTTCTTGTGTATATTTAAAAAAATTTATTATTATTTGTTACTGCGACCAACCAGTATTACTTGTCGACTGCGGCAACAATAAATTGTGTCGAATTGCATAATTTTTTAGCTTAATTAGTATATATTACTCTTTGAAGATAACGACTAAATGAACTATGTTCGAGTGATTAGTCATGATTTTTTCTTGGACACACACTACGACTGAAATCCTTCGAACTGAGTTCTTCTGAACCATTGATTTTCTTTAATGTTAGATGCGTTGTTGTTTTTTTATTTGGGGTGTCGTAGTAATTTATATCTCTGCCATCACTGACAATATACAATATTGGGAGTGGCGACATAGGGCTGACAACTTCTTCATGTAAACCGGGTGATAAGTAAAATTTTATCCATTCTAACAAGGGGTATGGATAGTGTGGTCATCCGGCATTTGTGAGTAATAATATTTTCTCTCGATTGTTTCAGTGAAACAGAGATGTTTGTACTAGTTCAGAGATTAGTACCACAGAGGGCCACTGATATAAACTTAACCACCCGATAACCGGTACTAGTCTCCAAGCAAGGCTGCTACACGAGTTGGGCTCAGGCTAGACGCATACCTTGGCATGCAGTCCCACCTCATCGACAACAGCTAACCATTGGCAAGTCACTAGACCGTTTATGTCCAGATCTTCAAGATCTCGAACCCCATATCCTAGTGTACAATGTAACACTACAGCAACAGCAATGCTAATTCTCCGAACCCCACTAACAAATAACAATTTGTGGACACTATCAGTCACCAGCATTATAACATGGTAATAGGTGTACCGAATATCACTCTTGTGCCACCTACAGCAGACTGAGATCCACTTTACCATTTTAAAAATTAATTGCCTGGTCAACTGTCTGACCAAGACTAATATAATTTGTATTGTTTGTGTTCATCTGTCACCGCACTTGTACAAATATGTCACACAAACATCCATATACGAAATTAAATTCAGAATATTTATCTGTTCTTACATTGTAAAAGCATAATGTTTTATGAGTTAGTTTAACAATTCATTACAGTATGATATTTACAAATGTGTCATGCAAATCATCAGCTACACATGCTAAAAAGTAAGCTAGGCAACATATTTACTCATTTAACAGCAATACAATTTTGATTTCGATGACCTTTCCCGTAAAGTCTGATGTCCTTTTACTTTAATTTCTACATCTCATTTAATTTTATAATAACTTCTGTAATGATTTCTATCATGTTAGTTACTTGTTGTAATTTAGATGTCACACATGTTTCTTGATTTGTACTCCATTTACAGATATGTCACACAAATAAACAGAGCCACATGCTAAAGAATAAGATCCCACATATGCCACATGTACCACTAACATACTTCTTTTGGCTTATCATTTTTATGGGTTTTTTCATGATATTTGTGCCACAGTGAGGTAAAGGGGGAATGTCTGCATTCCTCACAATGGGTCTTCAACTCACGCAAATAAATTAGTGGCAACTGTAGGATTGTAATTTAGTCTGGAGATAATTTTAGACTCTAGTTTTCACGGGATAGGCGGGAATTATGTATATATTAACATAATGATTAGTTTTCATTTTGATAACGGTTGGCAAGCCTAATTAATTTCTTTTGTTCCGTGACACATCATATTAATTTCGATGTGACACTCCACATGTAGAAATTTGCAGTGGGTGTGGGGTAATGAGAGATGGCAGCCCATCTCTCATCTTTATTATCGATGTTTATTGTTGATGTATTGTCGTAATGAGTCCTGTACATACAGTTTTTTATTGCTGTATTGGGAATACGATGCAGGGAAGATTTTGCTAAGGTGAGATGCAGAGCTGACTTGGCCCTGAGGTGGCGAGTGAAATTCCTTCCTACCTGCACCCTGCGGCGCCGTACGAGGCCGGGCGCGCTGGCTTTGGGTGGCACACTGGCAGGGCAGTAGGTCATAAAAATGTAGCCTTATGTCCCAAACTGTGAAGGAGAGGCATCGTCTGCACTTTTTAGAAGACGATAGCAGGGCCCACGACTGTGGCCGAGGGTCCGAAAGAGAAGGCGATGGAATGTTTGCTGGAGGCTTGGCGGCGACGGTTAGAGCCGTTTGGTGAGAATCGCATCAAGGGATGCCGTATTAGACTGGCTGATGTTCATAGCGTCAGCTTTTCGAAATCAGCGGTTGTCTTGTAAGATTTTTACTGGCTGGAGTTCGAGAACTCGACGCTGATTGCCTTTACGTAAAAAACGGCGTTTCTTGGGGGGTCTTGCGCGGAGGCGTGGTGATAGAAGAGAACTTCGTGTTTCGTAGCGCTGGAGTACGGATGCGTCTGGTAGTGTCCTGTCCTCTCAGTTTGCGGACTTGGAGATTTTGCTTATTGAGCCGATACTTGTATGAGTGAACTTGTATAAGTCACAGGTTACACTCTGATATTTATACTTCGAGCTGATTGTTCTTGTTTTCGGTTTGAATAAGGTCAGCCAGCACCAAAGCACTAGTTGCGATATACTCAACTTCTGGAGTCATTTAGACCTTTAGTACTTGTACGTACTTGTCTACGCTAACTGAAGTGGTCCTGACTTGGGAGAATTGTTTGAGATCGTAGGCACTGTGTACTGCCGAGCGCACAGAGGCTGATAGCAGGGAGTACAGCTTCCGAGTGACGGAGCGAGTTTTTTATTTCGTGATTGCGCACATTTTCAGCTCACAGTCGCCCTGCCCCCACGACACTGCAGCGCAGCACCTTCACACACAAGTCGTCAGTTTGGTAATGTGTGGTAAAGCGCTCGCGAGCAACATGTAGTCGATACATCAGGTTCTGCCTTATAGTGGGGATTGTGTAGTTAGGAAAGTCAACCCTGCACTTGTATTCCGACTTGAATATCCCACTAAGAACATTATATTATTTCATGACAGGGGTTTCTGACTTTCCAGTCGTTACTAATTTCCAGTTTAGTAACAATTTGAGTAACTTCATATGTATTAGATTGTTCTTTCTTATTTGGTTATAAATGTATTCTTGTTGTTTATGGTTTTACTATTGGATTTATCATTGTGTGTTTTATCCTGCTTAAAAGAGGTGTTATAAATATTGTTGCATTTGAAAGATGTTTTTTCAACATTATTAGTAGTCAGATTCCAGTTAGTTCATTAGATTTTTGGTGGGGACAAATTATTAATTATATTTTATGCCACTTGAAGGAAGTGGAAGAGTTTCATTACAATTAGAACTGAAACAGGGCAATATTATCATGCAAAATTATTTGTTATGATGTTAAATATCACTAATTAATTCAAGGTCAGCCGCTCCTGTCTTCCTATTGTATTAACCCACATTAACCTTCCCCAGCCGGTATCATTCTTATCCATTTCATTTTTTCACCACCACACCTTATTCACAGACGGATACATCTCCTCAATACGATCTGCGGTTTGTGCAACTGCATCGAGATCATTGGCGCACACTGTGAGTATTTTCTGGCATCAATAGAAGACATGACAACCAGATATTGCGTAAAATATCTACGTTGACAGCATTATTTGGTGTTCACAAGAGGTGCAGAAACTGTGAAGGTGTACAATCACGTAACTCGTCAGTATGTAGAAGCTTCTCCAAGCGTTTCGTCTCACATTGTGATAATCGGGTGAATAAGGTATTCTTGATTGTTAAACATCGATCGGTACTCGGTGGTGAAGCCAGAATATCTTGTACTTCTGTAGCCAAGTCTTCATTCAACGCTGCAGCGACATAGCTGTATTTAGTATCATCAACAGTTATATGAGCTAACAAAAATTGGCTTTCAAGTTGTGCAAACCATAGTACAGGGTTTTGTTCCTAGAATGGTGGTGGTTTGACTGTGTCGGTGTTGATTAATGTGCTCTTAGGCGCATCAGCAATCAGGTGCGTATCTGGCATTGAGTAATCACGCGGACTAAAGCACTAGATGTACTGAGCTGAAAAATCCGCCATTTTGAATCCCAATCCGACTACAGTGTTGTATGCTTTGTCGATTGTAGCGAAGTGAAACAGCGAATATTTTGTGATTTAATATTTCACAGTGTGAAATGGCTGGTTGCGCAGCTCCAAACTTCTCCAGTAATAGCAGACATGGGCGTTATAAGTTTCATCAATTTCCTTTAAACATAGATCGGCGTAAAATGTGGCTTGTAAATTGCAGACGCCAAGTATGGACGCCAAAATCGAGCGAATAGTTGTGTAACTTTAAGAACAAAACCTTTGTTTTATTTGTATTAGAAGCAGTTATGCGCACAGAGAGGTAGTAATGAAAATACAGGCCTATACATGTAAGCAATGGTTTAATTTTGCTACACAATGTTAATGAAGTCGGTATGTTCATGTGAACATAGACCGAAATAAGTGTGAACCAGTATAGATCCATGCTCAGGATGAAGCCTACGCGAAATGACCAAGCACATTTCATACTTTGTATGGAAGCCGTTGCTGTCAGTTGAACAGCGCTTGGGTAGGCCCACCCAGTGGTGAGAGTAAAAAAGGGTTAAACTGTAAAGTACAAACAAGAACGAAAGAATTAAGATAAGAGGGTACGTCACAAGATTTTTGAAAAAGACCAAAAAGATAAGTGGATAAAATTCTGTTCTTCATTAAATAGATCATTTGGTATGACGCAAATCTGGAATAAGACTAAGGCCTTTCGTCATATTGGATTAACCTTACCATTTACCTTAACTACTGTGTGGCTAGAAGATTTTATTGATAAACTGGTTCCTCCATCAGTTCCATACTTGAATTTACAACCCGGTGAAGAAATAGATCACGGACATCCATTACTATGCCCTTTTACTATGAATGAATGTAATGAGACTATTCAATCTTCAAGAGATACGTGTCCAGGTATAGATAGCATACATTATTCAATGTTGGAAAATTTAGACAAGGTAGGAAAAGAATTTCTTTTGAACATATATAATTATTACTGGGTGTTTCAGGAACTTCCACAGACTTGGACGACTCAATTAATTTTGCCAATACTAAAACCAGGAAAAGATCCTAATTTACATTTGTGCTATTGTCCAATTGCTTTATCATCTTGTGTCACTAAAACTCTAGAGCTTATGATTAAAAAGAGGTTAGAATGGTGGCTAGAAAAGTACAAATTATTGCCAAAGAGTCAATATGGATACAGGAAAAGAAAGGGAACCATATACAATTTGTATACGCTAGTAATGGATATAATATCTCCTATATGTGAGAAACAATTTGTGGTTGCAGCATTTCTTGATGCCAAAGGAGCATATGACAATGTAAATATTCCCCTTCTGCTAACGAAATCAGAGAAGATTGGTTTCCCATCTAGACTGATATTTGGCATTAGTACATTCATTTCACAAAGAAATATTTTCATTAAATTCAGAGGTAATGTGCATGGCCCGTTTCTAGCTACCCAAGGTTCACCACGAGGAGCAATATTAAGCCCTTTACTATATATTATATATACTCATGACTTAGGAAACTGCATAGAACTTCCTTCCAAAATTTTACAGTATGCAGATGACATTTGTGTTTATTCTACAGCAGCCTCATATTCTCAAGCCAAAACAAATTTACTTAGAAATATTGCTCATATAGATAATTGGATGTATTCTAATGGCCTCCAGATTTCTGCAGAAAAATCAGTGATTGTTCCATTTTTCAAAATCGGTTGATAATAAGTCAGAAGACCAAGTAAAGTTGGGAAAATACATCTTCAAGATAAAATCTGAAGCACGTTTTCTGGGTATGATTCTAGATTCTAAGATGACCTGGGCTCCACATATTAGAGCTCTGATTACCAAATGTGAAGAAGGTCTAAATATAATTCGCTCTCTCACCCATGTCTGGTGGGGTGCACATCAGCATATCCTTCTCAATACGTATCGAGGCATTATTAGATGCTGCATTGATTATGGTTGTATATTATATCATTCTGTTGCTCAATTTCACCTTACTAAATTAGACATTTACATTACAGAATTATTCGAACTTGCCTAGGAGCTATGTACTCGACTCCTACAAATACACTATTAGTGGAGGCAGGAGAGATGCCCCTCTACATTCGTCGACAAATGCTTGCTGACAAATTTTACATCCAACGCATAGATTTAAAGGCAGCTCAATTTAAAAAAATAAAAGTAATCTTCGACATATTAATACAGTATTGAGCAGAAAACATAAAAATCCAGCTATCTGTAGTAGTTTTTATTACACGGAATCCTATTATTACAGACATTAAAAGTTCTAATATATTACCAATATTTGAATATGAACTGGAGACTCTAAACTTTCATGTACCAGTATATTATTTAAAAAGATTCTCTTACGACAGTACAGTGAATAATATCAATTTTTATTCTTACATTAGAGAACAATTGCCAGATTTCACATATCTCTATACAGATGGGTCAAAAAATTTGGGTGAGGGATGTACTGGCAATGCCGTTATTTGTCCCCAACTACAAGTCCAGAAGACAATCAAATTGCCGAAGACAGCATCAGTCATTACAGCGGAGGCAGTAGCATTGTTAGAAGCTCTTAAATTTATAGCATTCTATACCATTTACAGATCATTAATTATTTCAGATTCTCAGAGCGTCCTTAAAAATATAGAACTCCAGGGTTGTAACAAAGCTACAAATTAATAAATTTTAGATAAAATGAAAGAAATCAGTAGCTGTCGCAAGAGAGGACAAATTGTTGAACTTCTATGGGTTAATTCAAATGCAGGTATAAAATTCAATGAAGAAGTATATATATTAGCGAAAGAAGGAAAATCAACTGGCTGTATTCTTGACTAGAAAACTCCATATACAGATTATTAACATGAAATAAAGCGACTTGCATTGCTTCGTTCGCAAGATATGTGGAATGAGACCAAACAACAGAAGGGCAGTTCTTTTGCCAACCTACAATCCCAAATCAATCCCATTCCATGGTTCTAGAAGGTGCAGTTAAACCGTTTTACAATATCAACAATAATTCGCCTCCGATTCAACCATGTTTCATTTCCACTTCATTTATATGGTATCAACATAATTAATTCTCCAATATGTGAGTGTAATTCTGAGTCAGTTGCTGATGTTAATCATATTTTCTTTGCATGTGCTAAATTTGTCAGTGAATGGTATGAATTCATAAAATCAATACAATATTTGGGTTGTGTACTACCTTTAAATGCTACTCAACTGCTTTCAAGTAAAGACATTCAATTATATAAAGTTATCGGGAAATTCATCAAGAGGACAGGTTTAAAATTATAAAAATATAATTGGAGAAAACATTAATATATATGTCTAATCAATTTGTATATTTTACTTATTGTATTCTAATTACTGTAAAATAATATAAAAAATGTACTCTTTATGCTTAAATAAAGGAACTCTAAAGGCCAAATAAAATTTTTAAAAAAAGGAGGGGACGTAGCGAGAATGAACTACCTGCTCAGAGCATATGCTTCTAAGTTTTTATTCATACAAAATTGAGCACTTACTCAGAGAATGTTCTTTTGCTTTGAGAATCTTCTCTGGAGCGTGTGCTCTTTTTTATTCATATGGTCCCATAACAATCTTTCCTCCATCATTGATAAATACAAACATAATTTGAAAAGGAGCGTATTCACAGTACTGTCAGCCCGTTTACAAGTGGGCTCCAAAACCGGATTTCGTAAATCGATTTCCCAATTCTGATTTTGGTTGGTCATGTAAACACTCCAAAATCATTCTTGAAGTCCAGTTCTGTAAAGTGGTTTTCCAGTTCCACAATAGATTTTCATGCCCATGTAAACGCAATCTTTTTTGAAGCGTTCTCGCCTTGTTATATTGTGTTTTCCTGTTAAGACTTTTCGGCACATATGGACAGACTGAAATATTCTACCGTTAAATAAAAGTATTACATATTAGAGTGAGTATAAATCTGTGAATTTAAGTAAAGAAAAATACCGATTGTGCTGACTAAATAAGGAACTGAATCAGCTGCTTTTAGCGACCCATATAATGTAGTTTATATAGATCGTTGGCTGCTTTTCATGCGCCATTTTTCGAAGGTAAGAAAATTCGCTTTTAACTGTAACATGTAAGAACAACAGCGAGAAACGGTTACAAAATTCGGTTTTCGTCTTCTGGAAAATGTGTTGCATGTAAATGTAGTGAGTGTGAATATATACTGTACTGCTCACAGGTACTGCTGAAGCATTTTTCTACACCGAAAGATGACGGGCGGGAGAATTTGCAGCAATCTAAATATTTGTCCACATGCAACGATTTATGTGTGCAGATATTTGTACATATATTAGCGCATAGTTGTGTGTGGACCTACCTTAATGGATAAAGGAACAGGCTATATTTACGCTGTCATAAATATGGTTTGATGTTTTCATACGTTTATAATTTCGCTTGAAAACAGATATCGATGTATTGCAATGTTGTTTCACTTTCCAGCAATTATACACACCAAGTTGACCAAAAACATAATTCTAAAATTTTCTTTGGCCATCAGTAAGATTTAACATTGTTGATTCCTCAATTCTAATATTGAACTATGACTTTCTACATAATAGATCGCCACTTATAACCTCACTTTCAACATCGGGTTTTAGGATCAGGAACTGACTTTACAGTCAGTGTGGATATAATTTGACGTGGCGGACAGTGTGAATTTGCTGTTAGAACTTATCGTTCGTGCGCGTTGACTAATGGACGTGAAAAATGTGTGAAAACAGTAAAACTCACACTTCACCGCAACAAGCGCATGTGGTATTTATGCAAATTAGAGCTGAGCCCGGATCCAATTTGCTACTCCACTACTTTATCATCGTCTCCGCGATATGGCATACAATATTTTACAGCATAAAAATTTTGTTTCTAACATACCAGTATGAACTACAAAGTTAGAACAAAAGTGATCTTTACAGTGTATTGTGCAGGCAAAATTTTACGATGCCTATCGCTGGGCTCCAGTGCTTAAGTTGGCAAAAGATGAACAATGAAGTACAGAATTGTGTTAATATTTTTCAAGAGCTACAGAGTGAATGTTATTGCTGCTAGTTTCGGCAATTTGCAAGTAAGCTTTCCATCGAAATAAGCACGTACCTATCGATACATATCGAACGTTCGATACAGTGTTTCTGAACTGGGGATTCGGGCACTACGCGCTCTCACATACTAGGAAAAAAAAACCTTCTTGTTTAACCTATACCTAACCTAACTTTGACTTAAAAATGTGATCTCTAGCGCTCATCTCCGCTTCAGAAACATTATAGCGAACGTTCGATATATATATTGATAGGTGCGTGAATATTTCGATGGAAGGCTATCTTGCAAATTACCCTCGTTTCACTCACAGCAAAATTAATACTCATTAATTAAAACTTCCGGGGTAAGTTGCCGTTGTCCATCAATAAAACTTCTTACTCCCGACGTTTCATTGCATACTGCGGGCAACATCTTCAAGGGTGAGTCGACGACTGCCTACTAGGTGGTGATGATCCTGCTGATATATAGAGCATAGATGGCGCCACCATTTGTCACGAAGAGCCTTTGTTCATAGAACCGTTTTCGAGTGGTACTTCGGCTCTTCGGCTGTCAAAGACATACTTTGAACACAACAATAAAAATATATATGTGGATAATTAACTGTAAACCAGTTGTTCATTACTTGATTTGGAAAAGTGGAAGTTTCGCGTTTGAATTCCAAGGCACGTAGCTCGTGTATCATTGAACAATGCAATTTCAAAGCTAACTTGCATTAAATAATTACGACAAATACTTTATTTTTTACAGTTAAATGCCTTTGTTTACGTTTTAAGATCTTACAGAGGACAACAAACACAATGTCTAAAGGGCAGAAGACTGCCCATTAAAGGCAAGTGTAGAGATGCCAGCAGACGACGTTGTTCTGAATGTTCTGTCTGCACTTGCAACAGAAATTAAATTTATCCTGTTAGGATGTTAGTTAACCACACACACTCTAATCGTAACGTATTCAGAAGCAAACCACCCAATATTCGTGACAAGGAATATCGGTGTAAGCAGACTCTCGGAAATCGCGATATATTCGAAACTAAGCAGCAAAATATTCGCAAATAAATGTCCACGTCAATCTGACTAGCGAATGGTGTAGGCCTAAATGTCGTTGATACTCATTTCACTTACTGTACCAGCAATTTTAACGCTCTCCTAGTTTTATCTCCAACCATATACTCGAAAATCGAAACATAGTTGGAACAAAGTCAAATATTTTTGAGAAGGAAGAACATAAATGTCATTGCTGATCGTACCAATTGCAACAGCATTTTCATTATCCGTTCTTCAGTCACACATAAAAATCACCAAATCGATGTTATTAACTCTTGAGACAGCATAGAAGAGTACTCGATAACATAATTCTGTTATGTGAGTAAGAAAATTCCACAAAGTGTTGTGGATAAATAACTCCCACAGTGTGTTGCAAACGTTAAGATTTAAAAAAAAATTGCATTGGACGAGTTTCGTTCGCAGAACCTCTTGCGTGGTAGTAGAGCATGCTACCCATTACACCACAGCAACTTGATTTTAATTACATTTAGTTATTATAAATTCATCCAGTGATGATTTTGGAATTCGTCGTTAATTCGCTGTTGCCCTGAAACGGTTTACTGCGAGTTAGGGATGGGTGAACTCGAGTTACCAAACCGAGTTAACTCGGGTTAAGGCTATTTTGGGTCAACTCGAGTCAGCCTACTACCAACTCGAGTTGAGTACGTGTGTTACTGTCACCGTTGCGCCGCCGAAATCCGAGTTTACCCGAGTTGTCGCGCCGACACAACCTGAGTCAGAATGTGGCCGCCACGGCACTAGTGACACGTAGTGGGTAGCAGAGGCATTAGGCAGCTAATGCTTACTCGAGTTGGCCTAACCCGAGTTGGCCTGGGTGCGACCCAGCAGGCAGCACTGCGCATGCGCGCGGAACCCGAGTTGGCCCTGGCAGGATGCAGTAGGCGCTCTTACTCGAGGTGGCTCAGCCCTTCCCGCCAGGCAGCTTACTCGAGTTAGTGCGGCCTTGCCCATCAGCGGTGGCACGCTGCAGTGGCTGTAACTCGAGTAGACCTGTACAATGTCGCGCGACATACATACATTCAAAACGACTTTCATCCCCTATTTCCGTCCTTGTCCATAATTGCACAATAAAACACTGATGTGATGTATTATCGAAATAAATGATATTTGACTACCTTGTACAATTTATGGTTTCTTTTAAGAATAATAATGAAAATCAATTTACGAGCTATATGCAGTGAGTAAATTGTAGGCAAAATAGCCTGATAAAATCTGCACTCGGGAAAGTTTAAAAGTTCGGCATCTCGATTGTACATCCCTGGAACGAATGGGAAACTTTGCATGTAATAAACTAGTAACACAGTTCCAATTATAAAGGTTCATTAATGTACCACATTCAAATAATGAATAATTTCTTTTATTTTCGACCTGGTTTTACATTTCACTATGTTCTATAAAACTTTTCAAACTGGTCTCCCTGCGACATGTGAAGCCAAAATTTAGATGCCAATTTATTCAGGCGATTTGCCTAAAATTTACAGGATGAATGTGCCTTTTAAAATTCGTTTCACTATTACTTTTAGGAGAATGCATAATGCTGTACAAGACCGCAAAATTTCCCGAGTTATAATAACTCAATTCGGCAGAAATTCATGCTCGCTCTTTGCAAAGTAGGGATGGATTCAAACCAGTGACAGTTATTGTTTCAACGAATGTTAACTTCACCTATCTCCATCGTGACGGTGCGAACGTTCATTTGAATTTCCACCGAAATCTGTGTTGGTGTCGAGCAGAGTGGACTGATTGACTTACCGATACTACGACACTTATGCTTCGCTAAAAATATTTAAAAACCTGAAATTCTAATTATTAAAGTAAACAACGCGTGTTTCGGTTAGCTTTGGCAATTACAACAAATGAATTTGAAGGGTAAAAATTCGCCAGATAACTTGCTATTCGTAATTACTTGAAGTCAAACTTCGCGAGTTCTAAAAACCTATTTTACTTAAAGGTACTTCATTCCTTGCCTGTTGTATGGTTTCAATTATATCCATCCACTTCCTACCGATTCCGATTTGCTGACCATGACGCAAAACGCAAACGAAAGTTTTTATTATTTACTTTTTTGGCTCGTTAAGTCTAGCGACTGCTGTATAATAATTTTCTGTAGATCGATTTGGTTAACTGAAAGGCGAATAAAACTGGCCGTTAACGTACATTTTTGTCCTTACTCAGGTTAGCCAACTCGAGTTAACTCGGGTTAGGCGAAATTTCAACTCGGTTGACTCGGGTTGGAGTGGAACCCGAGTACGCCCATCTCTACTGCGAGTTATTAAACCAAAAATGTGAGATATACGGCAAATCAAAATGGCGTCTGTGGCATGGAAGGAACAAGTGAATGTTGCCTCTTTAAGAGGCGCAGAGCCATGGAGTCATCGAAGAGCCGAAGTACCACTTGAAAACGGTTCTACGAATAAAGGCACGTCTTGTCACGTGCTGCAGACTATGAAGCTATCTTTGAGCAACGTCATCTCTCTCGATTACAGATAATCGATTGTCATATCTTTGGTTCAAAGTTGACCGCCAAATCTTATCTAATTTCAAACCTTCTTCTTTCCTGTGAAAATTATTGTGGTGTTTCTGTATTTCTATAGCTTATCTGTACATGTGTGTGTAATAATGCGACGTCCTGGCTAGCACTCTCGTTTCACTAAATTTTATTTCATGATCACCATGTGTAAAAACATGGTTTGCCACAGCTGACTTGTCTGTGTGACCCAGACAACAATTCGTTTTATGTTCCAATATGCTAGTATTAACACTCCTTTTGTTGTTCCTATATACACCATACCACAGAGACAGGGAATTTTATAAATCCCAGGCGTTGCTTGGGGATGTCATGCATTATTCACCGATCGTAAGCATTCGCTAATTTTCTTGGTAGGTTTAAAGACGGTCTGCACTTGAAACCTGGCCAAAGCTTTCCCAATACGGTCCGTAATTTTGTGGATGAAAGGAAGAAAAACTTTTCCAGCCAACAGTTGTTGTTGTGGCTTGTTTTTGGACACTTTTCTTCTTGGATGGAGAGCTCGATCTATCTCTTTATTGGCGCATCCATTTTTCTTGAACGCTGTTCGCAAATGGTTGAATTCATCTCTCAGATTAATAGTCTCACAGATATTATTAGCTCGATCCACCAATGTTTTAATGACACCTCGATTCTGCCTAGGATGATGGTTCGAATCCTTATGAAGATAATGATCGGTGTGGGTGTCTTTTCTGTATACCTTATGCCCCAAGGTCCCATCGGCCCATTTGATTACCGATACATCCAAAAAATTCAACAGTCCGTTTTCCTCTTTCTCCATAGTAAATTGTATCTGCAGATTACTGTAATACTATTCAGGTGCCACAAAAATCATTTAATTCTACATCACCATGATTCAATATCACATACCGCTTGATGTTCAAAAAATTCCATAAATAAATTAGCGATAGCTGGACTCAAACGACTACCCATGGCCACCCCTTAAATTTGCTCATAAAATTCACTGTTGTGTTGAAAATAAGTCGTGGATAGGCTGTGTTTGAATAAAGATACTATATCAGTTGGAAACATGTCAGCTATGTAAGAAACAGCTTCGTCAACTGCAACCATGGTGAACAAAGATACTATATCAAAACTGACAAGAATATCACCTAGACTGACAGTAATATCTCTCAATTTTTCTATCAAATGCATAGAATTTTTGATGTGCCTATCAGTTTTGCCTATGTATGATTGCAACATGGAGGCGAGATATCGAGCCAGCTCCTGTGTCGGAGATCCAATGGCACTCACAATTGGTCTTAACAGGATATTTGGTTTATGTACCTTAGGCAACCCACACAATCTCGGAGGTTGTTTGTGCTTCCATTTTGAGAAGATGTTCGGATGGTGCCTGCCTTCATGCAGTATGATCAGCCTCGGTTGAACAGCTCTGTAAGGAGGGTCAACATGGAGTTAGATCAGCTGTGCAGGTCGGCCACTCTGTCGGACATTGGTTTGGTCGCTGTTGATGCTATTGATAGGTGGGACTTTACTAGGCATGGCCTGCACCTCAATAGGAAAGGGAAGGGAAAACTGGCTGGGTTGATAGGAAAATCTATAAGGGGGGACACTGCAACTCTTGGGAGTACCTCTTTTTTAGGATAAGTTCAGTGTCCAATGAGAAGCCCAGGCAGGCAGGTAATAAAGCTGTTAAAATATCACAAGATTCTAACAATAGTAAATTAAAAAATAATGTTTGTATTTTTCATCAAAATATTGGGGGTTTAAAGAATAAAGTAGATGAGCTCCTGATTTGTTTAGAAACTATAGAAGCTGACAATGTAATAGATATACTATGCCTATCTGAGCTTCGCATTATCACTGATATGAATAAAGTAAATATTAGTGGGTATAAACTAGCAGCACATGTAAGTAGAGAAAAGAAGGTGTGGGGAGGAGTTGCCATTTATGTCAAAAATTGTCACAGTGTAAAAAATTTAGAAACAAAAAAAATTTGTATAGTGCAACACATAAAAGCATGTGCCTGTGAGCTTAAACTGAAGGGCGGTTCTTTTATAATTGTCACAGTGTATAGGCCCCCCTCAGGAAACTTTCATTTATTCCTGGAATACTTGGATGCCTTGTTGTGCTATCTGTCAGATATGGGGAAGCAAATTATTATCTGTGGGGATTTCAATGTTTATTCACTGCAAGAGTGTAATAAGAAGAATGACCTGGAAGTCTTACTCGGTTCTTTCAATTTGACATCTGTTATTGATTTTTCTACTTGGGTAGTAAAGAACAGCAGCACACTGATAGACAATTTTTTTATAAACCAAGATAGGTTTAACAACATTAGTGCATCTCCTGTTGAGAATGGTCTTTCTGATCATAGTGCACAGCTAGTTACATTATATGATATAGCTCCTTTCTGTAATTTGAATCAGTCCTCCAAAGCTGTTCGTACAATTAATGAAACGACAATTATAAATTTCACGAAAAGTCTTGAGCAGTTAGATTGGGATGAAGTCCACAAGGAACCTGATGCTAATTTAAAATACAATTTATTTCATGATACTTTTGTAAGGGTATTTGATAACTGTTTCCCCAAGAAATTAGTCAAATTTAATTGTAAGGAACCAAGCAAAAATACCATGGCTCACCAAAGGTATAAAAATATCTTGTAACCGGGAAAGGGAACTGTATCTGACAGAAAGAGAGAGTAGTGACCCAGAAATACTTAACTATTATAAAAACTACTGTTCTGTATTAAGGAAAGTTATTAAAAAATCCAAAAGCATGTGCATCATGTCTGAGATTAGTACATCAAATAATAAAATTAAAACAATCTGGAATATTATAACAAGGGAGACAGGGCAACCAAGAACACAGGAAGACAGCATTACCATCAAAGTGAATGAAAAAATTACAAACAAAAAGTCAGAAGTTGGAAACACTTTTAATAATTATTTTTTAAATGTTGTGGAGAATATAGGATCCAAATGTTCATTAGAAGAAGCTAGGCAGTTAATGGAACAGGGCATACCTAGACAGTATGATACAATGGAAATCCCACCCACCTCTCAAACCGAAATTAAGAAATTAATAAACTCTCTCAAGAGTAAAAGCTCTCATGGCATTGATGGCATATCCAGCAGGGTATTAAAAGCTTGTTCCCAAGAAATATGTAGGATTCTTAGCCACATTTGTAATAGCTCACTGGAGCAGGGTATTTTCCCTGATAGACTGAAATATGCTATTGTCAAACCACTTCATAAAAAAGGTGATACATTGGATGTCAACAACTACCGCCCAATTCACTTCTGACTGCTCTATCAAAAATTCTTAAAAAGATAATGCATTCCAGAGTAACTTCATATATTAATAAAAATAAAGTTCTAACAAAATGTCAGTTTGGTTTCCAGAAAGGCTTTTCAACAGAAAATGCAATACACATTTTCACTAATGAAATATTAAATGCTCTGGATATCCGTAAATCACCCGTTGGGATTTTTTGTGATCTATCAAAGGCCTTTGATTGTGTTAAGCATGGAATTATTCTAGATAAGCTTAAGTACTGTGGTATGAATGGGAAAGTGCACAAATGGTTTAAATCTTACCTAACTGAAAGAGTTCAGAAAGTTGATATAAGTAATTCACATAATATACAAAAAACAGCCGAGTCCTCAAACTGGGGAACTATCAAGCATGGGGTGCCACAGGGTTCGGTACTGGGACCTTTGCTGTTCTTAATATATATTAATGATTTGCCTTTCTATATTCATAAAGATGCCAAGCTAGTTCTCTTTGCTGATGATACAAGTATCGCTATCACACCCGAATCACAGGAATTAACTGATGAAATTCTCAATGAAGTATTTCAGAGAATTATTAGGTGGTTCTCTGTAAATGGACTCTCTTTAAATTTTGAAAAAAAAAAACACAGTATATTCAGTTTCATACAATAAATGGCATCACACCGTTAATTAATATTGACTTCAACCAGAAATCTATAGCTAAGGTAGAATATTCAAAATTTTTAGGTTTATGCATTGATGAGGGGTTGAATTGGAAGAAACACATTGAAGATCTGCTGAAACGTATGAGCTCAGCTATTTATGCTATTAGGGTGATTGCTAACTTTGGTGATGTACAACTCAGTAAACTAGCATACTATGCCTATTTTCATTCTCTGCTTTCTTATGGCATCATATTCTGGGGCAGTTCATCATTTAGTAAGAAAGTATTCATTGCCCAAAAGCGGGTCATCAGAATAATTGCTGGAGCCCACCCAAGATCATCCTGCAGACATTTGTTTAAGGATCTAGGAATCATTACAGTAGCTTCACAATATATATATTCACTTATGAAATTTGTTATTAACAATTCAACTGAATTCAAATGTAACAGCAGTGTGCATATCTACAACACTAGGAGAAAGGGTGACATACACTATTCAAGGTTAAATTTAGCTCTGTCACAGAAAGGGGTTAATTATTCTGCCACAAAAGTCTTTGGTTACTTACCTAGTAGTATCAAAATTCTGACAGATAGCCAACTAGCATTTAAAAATAAATTAAGAGAATTTCTGAATGGCAATTCCTTCTACACATTAGATGAATTTCTAGATAAAAGTTAGTACTTTAGGAAAAACTTAAAAAAAATTTTAAAAAATTCAAATATTGAGTTTCATGTAATATTATGTATAGACACACTTCATTTAACTAACACGTTGCACATCATTACGAAGTGTCATATTCATGATCTATGGATAAGTATTAATCTAATCTAATCTAATCTAATCTGATGTTTTTTATCCTCTGTTGGAATGGTTGACTTTTTTTATTAACTGGTTGGTAGCATTTAACTCTTTTGTAGTAGGATCCTTTTTCAGCTTAATACTGTACCGCCTCTATGGTTGACAGGTTCTTGTATGTACCCTTGTCCATTCAGAAAAAAATAATTTTCGTTTTAATTGAAATTGTCACGTAAAAACATTTATTGGTCATCTGAGTTGCCGTCATTACCATCGGTGCCAACATAACCACTGCAGTCCAGCGAGAATAATCGTACAATTTAACCTACTGTGCAACTTTAGGCATTCAACAAAAGATCAAGGATTTTTCAAATGTTCAAATTTTCGTAAATCCATGGGTCTAAACTACTCTGGTTATCAGTCCCTAGTCTTACAAACTACTTAATCTGACTTAAGGCCAATTCACACTGTCCGTAATGTCACGTCACCGTCCATTTGAACATTCCGCAATGTATTTCTAACGACAGCATTCACACTGTCCGTCACCGGACCATCACGTCACGTCAATATCACGTGAAGCTTTCTCGATAAGAATGTTTTGACGGGAACGGCCATCTGCTGACATCGGAAGTTAACCTATTTTCGTTACGTGAATTACATGTTGCAGTCGATGATTGCACTGTTTATATGCAAATATGTCTTATTCATATTTATTTTGTTCTTATACTTCGTTTTAGGGGTAAATCTCAAATGTTTCATGTCAGCTGGCAAATCGCAATGAATAAAGTAAACAGGCGGTATTTATGCTCTTATAAGTATTGTTTGGTGTTTTCATATGTTTATTTTTTCGCTTGAAAAATGTCGATGTTTTGAAATGTTGTTTCAGTTCCCAGTAAGTTGGCCAAGAACATACACTGTAAAGTTTTCCTTGACTGTCAATAACATGTAGCGTTGTTGTTCCCTCAATTCTAGTATTAAGGCCAATTCACACTGTCCGTCACGTCACGTCACCGTCCGTCAGAACATTCCGCAATGTATTTCTAATGGCGGCATTCACACTGTCCATCACCGGACCGTCACGTCACGTCAACGTCCATCAAGCTTTCTCGAGAAGAATGTTTTGACGGAACGGTCGTCTGCTAACATCGGGAGTTGACCTATTTTCGTCACGCGAATTACATGTTGCAGTCGACGATTGCACTATTTATATGCAAATGTGTCTTATTTATCTTTGTGTTGTTGTTGTACCTTGTTTTAGGGGTAAATCTCAAATGTTTCATGACGACTTAAATATTTTTGTCAGTTGAATGTCCCACTAAAATCGAGGTCGGATATCTGAAACCAAAAAATGGTTTATGTTACGTAACATTGTAACAGAAATGACTGAAGCAAACTGTTTATTTGAATAAGATTGTAATTTGATTACGCATTTTTCATTAAATAACACTTTAAATGAAAATGTGAGTTGTAATGAAAGACAAAAATTCAGTTGTTTACGACGGTATTAACAATGTCAGAGAGCAAATCGTAATGGTTAAAGTATACAGGCGCTATTTATGCTCTTGCAAGTATGGTTTGATGTCTTCATATGTTTATTTTTTCGCTTGAAAATAGATGTCGATGTTTTGAAATGTTGTTTCAGTTCCCAGTAAGTTGGCCAAAAACATACACTGTAAAGTTTTCTTTGGCCGTTAATAACATTTAGCGTTGTTGTTCCCCCTTTCTAGTATTAAACTATGACTTTCTACATAATAGATCGCCACTCATAACCCCACTTTCAACATCGCGTATTGAGATAGACGAATTGACGTGACGGACACGGACGGACAGTGTGAATACAACTTGACGTGACAGTTCCGTGACGTGACGGACAGTGTGAATTGGGCTTTAAACTGTGACTTTCTACATAACAGATGGCCACTTATAACCTCACTTTGAACATCGCGTATAAAGCTGTGGATTTTCAATCTTGGTGTTCAGTGTTCATCCTATATGTTTATTGGAATCGAGTTTTCAAAAGAAGTTAGGTCTTCTTTTTCCAAATAACTATTAAGGCCAATTCACACTGTCCGTCACGTCACGTCGCGTCACCGTCCGTCAGAACATTCCACAGTGTATTTCTAATGGCGGCGTTCACACTGTCCGTCACGGACCGTCACGTCACGTCAACGTCACGTCAAGCTTTCTCCCGAAGAATGTTTTGACGGAACGGTCGTCTGCTAACACGGAAGTTAACCTATTTTCGACAAGCGAATTACATGTTGCAGACTACGAGTGCACTGTTTATATGCAAATGTGCCTTATTAATCTTTATTTTGTTGTTATACTTCGTTTTAGGGGTAAATCTCAAATGTTTCATGACGACTTAAATATTTTTGCCAATTGAGTGTCCCCCTAAAATCGAGGTCCGATATCTGAAACCAAAAAATGGTTTATCTTACGTAACAATGTAACAGAAACGACTGAAGCAAACTGTTTATTTGAATAAGATTGTAATTTGATTACGTATTTTTCATTAAAAAACACTTTAAATGAAAATGTCAGTTCTAATGAAAGACGAAAATTCAGTTGTTTACGACGTGTTAACAATGTCAGCATGCAAATCGTAATGGTTAAAGTATACAGTCGCTATTTATGCTGTTACAAGTATGGTTTGATGTCTTCGTATGTTTATTTTTTCGCTTGAGAATAGATGTCGATGTTTTGAAATGTTGTTTCAGTTCCCAGTAAGTTCGCCAAAAACATACACTGTAAAGTTTTCTTTGGCCGTCAATAATATTTACCGTTGTTGTTCCTTCAATTCTAGTTTTAAACTATGACTTTCTACATAACAGATCGCCACTCATAACCTCACTTTCAACATCGCGTATTGAGATGGACGAATTGACGTGACGGACACTGACGGACAGTGTGAATACAACTTGACGTGACGGTGCCGTGACGTGACGTTGACGTGACGGACAGTGTGAATTGGCCTTTAGCATTCTATACGATCATAGCTCAAACGTATCTCCTATTTTCCTGATTCAAACGCTTTGTAATAATCGCAGCTATTATTTTGTTTTTCTACTTGAGAGATAAATATATCTCTGAATGTTTTGTTTACACTTTATAGTAATGTCTTTGAAAGATCTGGTAGTGGGGTAAATTGGCAGAGTTTTGAATTTGTTGTGTAGGTTCGAAGTTTGGAAAAAATCTACGGGTTATCATAAATCTGAACACTGTGTAATACGTAACATTTGTACGCGATCTGGTATTAGACAACAACTATTAATAATGGATGGTGAGTGGAAACCAAATGAAGATAGCTTGAAACAACTGTTGGAAATGGGAATATCCAAAGAAGATGCGGAAGAAGTATGTATTATTGTATGTTTGGCATGTTTCTGTAAAGTTATATATCTCTTGGGGACGTTTGCTGTTAGAATTATTTTGCCTGATATTTTAGGCAGCTCAGAAAAAAAAGGCAACCTGTTGTCAATCACAAGTCGTTGATTAGTATTGCCATTGGATGTTATCAAAATAATATTTTTATGCTAGATGTCTTTGTTGTTTATTTGGGAACCAGAAGAATTATTTTAGGATAACACATAGCTGGTGACAGTGAAATATGCGGTATTATTTCATTATATTTAAACGTCACACAGTGCGCTGTTCATTACCTCCAGTGATATGTTCGCAGTTAACAAATGTATAAATGCACACAACATTCGCGTAACTGTTAGCAATCGTTACATTTGAGCGCATTATCATAAGCATCACTTCATTTTGAAGTTCGGTATCGAACTTTAACTAAGGTAACTATTAGTCTACGGCTGTATAATTTGTGAAGCTACTCCAGTTTAAAATATTGTTTCGCGCTGTTCCCCCATAGTTCATTTTTCAAGTCCACAAATATGAAATTATTCAGCGCTGCAAATTTTCATTTTTTTATTGTTATAAACGTAGCGTAACATATATTTTTAATCCGGGTGAAATATTTCTGTACTATCAGTATTGTCAATTGAAGGTCGCGATACGACCCGTCGGCTTTAACCAATGACGTCACATCTAATTTGAAGACTACAGTTTTGTTTGCGAATAGAACATAGATTATAGTTCACGATTTTGTGTTTAAAAAGTGATCTGTAGCTTTTCTGTTATACGTAGCTATAAGGCATAACTGTAGGCTGGGATACCACCCCTCTGCTTTCACCCATGACGACATCAACATGTCGGAAAACCAGTATATGGGATATCTTAATATTTATGTATTGTAGATACAAATACTCTGTAGTTATTATAGGAACAGAATGTACCATCAGTCACAGGTCTTAGCCCAAAAATTCACACCTTCGGAGCTCACATAAAAAAAATTCTCTCGGTTAATATACACCTAACCACCAGAGAGAAGCTACAAATCACTTTTTAAATAGAAAATATTAATCTGTTTTGTTTGTAAACAAACTATCGTCTTTAACTCAACCACCACATAATGACTCACATCTTCTACTAACATGCACACACCTAAACACTACCGTGCTGCGATGACGTCACGGGTCAAATCTGACAGGTGGTATCCCCATCTACAGGTGATCGATGTACCATTGATCACAGGTCTCAAAACCAAACATTCCCGCAGTCGGTGCTCACTTGCAGAGAAGGAACCCTCTGTTAATCTATAAGGATCAACTGATGGTTGGGATACAACAGTCAGTTATGCCCCCTGACGTCGCCGTGTTTTGTTGTATTACTGCAAACTTTTATTATTTGCAGTGGAATGTTTCTTTTGTTGCAATGTGTCATTACTAATCAATATTTATTCACCCATCCACTATTGACCACAATGATTTAATGTAAAACACTAATCACTTAACACTTTGCTCGTCCGCAACTTCTTGGCAGAGCCCTTTGACAAAGGAAGGTTTCTTTGGTGTGTTAGAAATTTGTGTTTTGTTTCCTAACATTTTCCAATGTTTTTTTCTGTTTCTGCTTTGTCGCCGCATATGGCAGAATAAGTCAAACCAGATGGGTGGTATCGGGTCTTTCAGTATTTTCAAAAATGCCTCTTCAAAATTTTTGCTCATGCTTTGTATATGTAATTTAATTTTTTTTTATTTTGGTCATGGACAGAACTGCTCTTGTAGTAGTAATCATTTAAGTTTTCGTGTGTGATTGATTGGTAAATATATCTGTGGGTTGGAGATAAAGGACACTGTCCATTTTACAGCTATATAAATATTCTGCAAGTCATTTTGAAGTGCATGGCAGAGTGTTTATTGAACAGCTTTTATTGTGTTTTCTACAGTTACATTCTCTAATAGCTCGCAGGAAAAAAGGAACACCTTGCTATTACCACCAAGGCCATTAACGGCTTAGCGACAGCAGTTGGGTCGTCAGTATCCCCTTCATTGTATGCTGACGACTTCTGCATATACTTTAGCTCCTCAGGTATGCATGTCACTGAACGCCAGCTGCAGGGAGTCATATGCAAGGCGCTGACATGGGCTCTCTCCCATGGGTTTCAGTTCTCTTCCGCCAAAACGTGCGTCAGTCAGTCCACCCACATCCAGAGATTTACCTCGGCGGCCAACTGCTTAACATAGAGAAAACGCATAGTTTTGAGGCTAGTGTTCGACGACCGGCTGACATGCCATCCCCATATCCGCCAGCTCAAACAGAAGTGCTGGAAGCGCCTTAATCCTCTCTGTTGACTCAGTAACACCACTTGGGGCGCAGACCACAATACGCTCCTGCAGTGCTATAAGGCCCACACAATTACAGGCCAATATCGTTGACATCAGTTTCCTGTAGAATTTTGGAGCATATTTAATCTTAGTTCAAATATAGTAAATTTCCTTGAAACGGAAAAGATTCTTTCTATGAATCAGCACGGGTTTAGGAAACATCGTTCATGTGAAACTCAGCTTTCCTTTTTCTCACATGACATCTTGTGAGCCATGGATCAACAGGCGGATTGTGTTTTTCTCGACTTCAAAAAGGCAGTTCAACGTGGTGCCTCACTGCAGACTGCTAACAAAGATACTAGCTTATGAAATAGGTTCACAGATTTGTGACTAGCTGGAAGACTTCCTAAGTAATAGAACGCAGTACGTTGTTCTCAATGGTGAGTGTTCATCAGAGACGAGTGTATTGTCAGGCGTGCCCCAGGGGAGTGTGATAGGACCGCTATTATATAAATCTACATAAATGATCTGATAGACAGAGTAAGTTGTAATTTGTGGCTGTTTGCTGATGATGTCTCACAAACGTTCTTTGTAAGCTCTTTGAACGTTTGGTGAGCCGGCGACTGCTGTGGGTTCTCGAGAATCGGGGTCTGCTCGCTCCACAACAAGGTGCTTTCCGGCAGGGTCGCTCTGCCATTGATAACCTCCTCTCTTTGGAGTCGGCGATCCGTACTGCTTTCGCCCGACGTCACCACCTCGTCGCCATCTTTTTCGACCTCCGGAAAGCATATGACACGGCATGGCGTCATCACATCCTTGCCACGCTACATGGGTGGGGTCTCCGTGGCTCCCTCCCAATTTTTATTCAGAATTTTTTACTTTCACGACACTTTAGAGTCCGTGTTGGCACCTCCTTCAGTTCGTCCCATACCCGAGAGAATGGGGTACCACAAGGGTCCGTCCTAAGTGTACCCCTCTTCTTAGTGGCCATTAATGGCCTAGTGGCTGCAGTGGGGCCATCGGTTTCTTGCTCCCTCTATGCGGACGACTTTTGCCTGTACTATTCCACCGCTAGTACAAGTGTAGCTGAACGACGACTGCAGGCAGCCATTCATCGGGCACAGAATTGGGCTTCTGCCCATGGTTTTACATTTTCCCCTGCGAAAACCAGGGTGATGCACTTTTGTCGCCAACGCACGGTACATCCACATCCGGAGCTCTACCTTGATGGTGAGCTCCTTCAGGTTGTGGATACACACTGTTTCCTGGGTCTCCTTTTTGACTCGCGTTTGACATGGCTCCCTCATCTGTGCCAGCTTAAGCAACGGTGTTCACGATATTTGGACATCCTTCGTTGCCTCAGCCATACTGTCTGGGGGGCAGCACGCCCTGTCCTCCTGCGGCTGTACAATGCTCTGGTGCAGTCACGCCTGGACTACGGAAGCCAGGTCTATGGCTCAGCCTCTCCATCTGCACTGAGAGTACTCGACCCAGTGCACCATACCGGCATCCGTCTGGCCACTGGAGCCTTTCGTACAAGCCCTGTCACAAGTCTCCTGGCAGAGGCTGGAGTCGCCCCATTGCGATACAGGCGCCAACAACTACTCGCCCAGTATGCTGCCAGAGTTCACTGTACCCCTCAGCATCCGAATAACAGACTCCTCTTTCCGGGAGAGGTCACTCGTTTGCCGCGGAGTCGACCTCGGTCGGGACTCCCGATAGCAGCGCGTGTCCAATCGCTACTATCGACCCTGGACTCCTTTCCTCTTAACCGTCCCTTCCGCTCGACTTTCCATGCTCCTCCCTGGACCGTTCCTCGGCCGCGGATTCTGTTGGATCTTTCCTGTGAGCCGAAGACCTCTACTTCTCCTCTGGCCCTACGGCATCAGTTTTCTGCACTGCTCTGTGAGTTCAGTAACTCCGAGGTCATTTATACAGACGGTTCTTCGGATGGCGATCTCACTGGATATGCCTACATGCATGGCGCCCATGTTGAACAACGCTCTTTGCCACCCGGCAGCAGCGTCTTCACCTCAGAACTGGTGGCTATATACCGCGCCCTTAACCACATCCGCATGTGCCCCGGGACCTCCTTTCTGATCTGTAGCGACTCGCTGAGCGGTTTACAGGCCCTTGATCAGTGTTATGCGCGTCATACATTGGTCAGGGCCATTCAGGAGTCGATACTGTCTCTTAGTGACTCCGGTCGCTGTGTTACATTCGTTTGGACCCCGGGCCATGTAGGCATCCCGGGCAACGAGAGCGTTGACCGGCTAGCCAAACAGGCTACCACTTGCCGCCCTCTGGCGATTGGCCTCCCAGAAGGAGACTTCCGCCCGTTGCTTCGCACTAAAATACGCGACCTGTGGAACGCCGAATGGTCCACTCTGGACGTGCCCAATAAGCTGCGTACGATAAAGGACACAACATCTGTCTGGAAGTCATCGCAGCTGGGATCCCGTAGGGACTCCGTGGTTCTCTGCCGTCTCCGCATTGGTCACACCCATCTGACGCATGGTCACCTCCTCCGTCGAGAGGACCCGCCCGTGTGCCAATGTGGTGCCCCATTGACTGTAGTCCATCTCCTACTCGACTGTCCTATTTTAGCCCCACTGCGGCATTCTTTTACCCTCCCGAACACACTCTCTTCGGTGCTCGGCGACGATGCCTCTGTGGCTAATTTGGTTTTACGATTTCTTCGTGCTGCGGGGTTTTACCAGTTGCTGTGAGTCCTTTTGGATGGTCTTTTAGATACTTTTTTATGTTCCCCTTGACATGTCCTTAGACTACAGCTTTTATTTTGTACGCTATGTGGTTGACTTTTCCCTTTTTATACACATGGTCGGTCAACCACATTCACTGGCTCTGTCATTTTTGTCTCATATTTGTTTCTGTGTGTCTGGTGTCTTTCGTATTGTCTCGTGTTGACTCAGTCAATAATTCATTGACGGTGCATTCTTTCATTCTGCTTTGTTTTTAATCTCATTCAGGCACATTTTTTATCGTTCTGTTTTTTCTGTGTGTTGCCTAGATATGAAGCGGGGGACTGATGGCCATAGCAGTCTAGTCCCCCTAAAACCCCCCATCACAACAACAACAGCTGATGATGCTGTGGTGTATGGGAGGCTGTCGTCTTTAACTGACTGTAATAGCTTCAGGCTAATACTTTGTTTATATTAAATTTTTAGTGTAGTGATGTTATGATAATCTGGCTGTGTGAGAATGCCATGCAAAGTGGTACCTTTCTACAGAAATACTCATAACTCAGCTCTTCATGAAGCTTTTGATTTGGATTTTTTTTTCTTTTTTGTTTTGTTTTCAACAGTTTAAGAGAGTCTTGTACTTAAAAGTATTGCAATTACTTAAGCAATAAAGTTACAAAGAAAATTGCAAAAAATATTGAATGCCACTTCGAAATTTTTATAAAAATTGTAAGGCTGTTGAAAAATGCTTCTATCACATTTCTGCAGCATGTTAGGACCCTCATTTAGGTCTTAAATAATTCCTGGGATTGTAGACTTTCTAACAAAATAAAAATATTAATAGGTGTCCTGTGAACAAACACACAATTAAATCTGAAACAACAACGTTTTACTTTTATGAAAAACTTTAAAAGTTCATCCAGGCAAAAACTCCCAGGCTCAGAAATTCATGTAAGTTTTTTGTTATTTTTGCCATGATAACAATCATTGTACAGTTTATTCCACATATTTCATATTGGTTTTGAGGGGGATAACCTTAACATTTTCATGGATAAAGCTTACAATTTGAATTGCATTACTTAGAACAACAACAAAAACAATTATTATTATTATTATTATTACAGGTGTGAGTATATGCAGAAAAAGACCTCCTCTGTAATCTAAGGGGACTACATTTTTGTTCTAAGTGGGAGAATCAAAACATTATTACTGGAGAATGACTCTCTCAAAAATAATTGAATGGTTGTTTTTCCTTTTACTCTCATTGGCCCACTTCTGTCAAGATTATGATTGGTAGCAGTACAGTTTCAACCCACAGTCCTATTGGAATATGCACCATCTCTTAGATAACCTTGATCTCGTGTGCAGTAATGTGAACAACATGATGTGGGGAGGATATTACATGTAAAGTAGAACACACCAAAGATTTTGGAAAGTTTAAAAATTGTTACTTTATTACATTGTTTGAATAGGCTGAACTTTCTACAGTATCCAACAGTATATTTTGCCCATTATTGCTCTCCCTCCATAATTTGTAGTAATTGTTATAAGGACATTAATTTTTCCTGTGATGGGAGAGTAAATTGTTATAGATTTTGGTCCTTCATTTCAACTAATTGGCAGGGTAGAATTAGTAAATCATTATTTATATTATAGCTACATACTCTGATGTATAAACAATATAAAATTTATTAAGGCAAATTATAGGTAAGGATAAATAACAAAATATAGCATCATGAACTTGCAAGTAACATGACTCACATTCATGTAATTAAGTTTTTCTATTATGAGGAATGTTAGAGCTAACTTTAAATTCTTTTGTAATTTACTTCTTTATGTGAATGTTTAACTAATATTGCTATTAAAAATTTCCTAATTTCAACCAATATTTTAAAGACAGAAAATTAAATGTGTAATGTGAGTCACATAATTTCAGCCGTAACTATATTTTTTTAAGGTTAAAAGAAGAGGATGCCCTTAACCGCATCAGAGAGACAAAAAGGAGGGAATAGCAAAAGAATGAACGGAAAATATTAATAATTTAAGGAGCAGCACCTGGAAGAAGCTAGAAAGTGTCAGCAGAAGCAGAAACAAAAGTTCCTAGAATTCAGTCAACATAAGCAACAACTGATATTAGAAGAAAGAAGAGCTAAAACAAGGGAGATAGTTAGAAAAAAGAGGCAACTCAAGATGCAAGACCAGCAACCTTATCCTAACTCTGGGTAAAGCCGTGGCTCGAGCCAAATGTTCTTTGCCATCTTCACCACAATTTAAAGTTGTAGTTGTTTGTAAATTGTTAAATGACTTGTGTGAAAATACATCATATGAAAAGCCTAAAAGACCTAGTCATGCCAGTAGTCCTCAAAATAGAGGCCTTGTGAAACTAGAGAATTGGTAACTGGGTTCTACTGTTGGGTTGATGTTAGTTGCCTGTCATGAGGCAAGAAGGACTAGGAGTGACTAGAAAAAATAATGAGAAAAAGGCGGTTCATATTCGTCACTGGGTCATGTCCATCATGGAAACATATGAGGCATTCAAACAAGAAAACCCTGAAGTTCAAATTCAGAAATCTAAATTTGCTGAACTATGGCCCCACATGATCATTTCATTTAGCAGCAAACTGCCTCATAGTGTATGTTCATGTAAATATCATGAAAATTTCGTAAATGCTATCAGCAGTGTCCATAAGAGAGACATGGTAATATTCTAGCTTACAGCAACATATTTATGTCAATCATCATATGCCAAGAACCCAGCAAACTTTGTTGGTGGAATGAATGTAAGTCATATCATTATGGTAGAGGTTTCAGCAAAGCCTATAAAATTGACGAGCTAGGGATTTAGAATTTATCATGGTATGTTTCGAAGACTGAAGAAAATGTAAGTCAAAGGAGGAGATTCTAGAGCTGATACGGAAATTATATATTTCACTACAATTCCTCTGTTTCTTATTCTTTGCTATACTAAGAGAGGCTAGTCTGCATCTTACTATCTGCAAAAGGAAATGGTTCTGATTGAAGATTTTTAAGGAGTTTCCATTGTTGCATTTTGACTTTGCTGAATATTACACTTGGGTTTATTAGGATGAGGTTGAGAATGCACATTGGTCACAAGCTCAAGTTAGCATTTTCACTGTATCATTGTGGCATTCAGGTTCTCATCGCCCAGTTGTTGTTATTGAGTTGTTGCTGCTGCTGTTTCTTCTTATAACTTAACACATTCCTAGGATACTGTAATTGCATACGTTAGCAAGGTACTGTCGCTGTACCTGAAAATGTGAATGTAGTTTCAGTGTGGTCAGATTGACCTGCTTCACAATTTAAAAACAAATATATAGCTGCTGCTGTACCTCGATTCCAGTCTTTTTTTGCTATAGCCCATGGTAACAGACATAAATGGAATTGGTGCAGTTGTGAAATGGAAAGTATGGAATGCAGTAAAGAAGTGAAAGTTCATAGTAGGTAATGCATCAGCTTTTCTGCAGGCAACTAAAAGTTCCACAAGTACACAGGTTTTTCATGTACCTAGTGATGAAATATATATATATTAAAAAGAAAGTCAATGTGAAACTTAAAGTGGCTCAAATATTTTCATCAATGGCAAACATATACGATAATCACTGCTCTCACTACAAGAAAGATGAACTAAAACTTTATCTGCTGTCTTCACAGAATTTTCCTACTGCAGATCATCATAGTGAAGAAACTTGAGGAAGTGTGAATATTAAAGACTGGTTGAAAGAAGAATATAAGCTGGAGAATTTCGTGCACTTGTTGGAAATTCTTACCTAATAAGTGCAATGGAGCATGCTGGTCACTATTGGAAATGGCGGTCAAAATACAATGAAATTTTGTACTCGCAGGAAAATATTATAAAAGAGGACGATTTCAGTTCTCACTTTAATTGAATTCATAGTTTATTTTCTCAAATGTGATGCATTTATTTTTCATTGTGCTTTAAAAAGAGAAATGTCGATGTTAGGTTTAACTTGTTTGTCGTATTTTAATTTTTTTTCTTACAGTTTTTCCAACATAAACTAGCAAGTAACATGTGTCACATAACATTGAGTCACATCCTTATTTCAATTTTTTACAATGTATAAATATTTTTAGAAATCTGTGACAATGTCATTTGAATGCTAATCTTATATTCATTTCCTGTGATAAAATTGGAGGAGGGTAGCATTTGACTGTGGTGGATGGCGGAAGTTCATTGGGAAGGCAAAGGTTCACCCTGGACTATAGTGCCACAGAAGAAGAAGAGATAAAAACCAGATCCATACTCCTAATAGTTTGAGCACACTTTTGACCTAAAGTGTACATTAGCAATAGGATATCCCAAATTTGCAACAGTAGTCACAATATAAATTACCATCTTGTTCTTTCACCTTAATTTTCTTTCCTGCTTACATATGAATTCAATATAGTTGCCTGATAACAATATTTGATGATGATTTACAAAAGAAAATAATGGTTTATAGAGTGATAAAAATTCTGGTACTCTTTCTTTCATATATAATTTGTTAAAATCTGTTCATAAAAATAAAATATTGAAACACATGACAACCTGAAAATTGCAGAGGTCCAAACTTTTGAGTGTCATCTGGAATGGGTGAAATCAGTTAAAGTAAAACCTAGTACGCCACTTACAGTACATAATCACAAATAACATACTACAATTTAATAATTATTTTTCAAAAGAGATAGATTGGCTGGCTAGTGCTTACCTTTGTGCTGTACCAACGATAGAAGAAGAAGAAGAAGAAGAAGAAGGGGGGGGGGGGGGAACGAAGGAGGACAAGCTTCTGGAACACAGTTGCTTCTTCAGGTGGGAGAGAACAGAAGAAAAAAGGATGGGAACGGAAGGGGAAGGTAATTCACAACCTAGGTCATTTGTGTTACTATCGGCTGTACAGCACACAAAGGTAAGTACTGGCCAACCAGTATATCTCTTTTGAAAAATAATTTATCATCTCTGAGGAGAATTTCCATCTTTAATCTGATAATATAATATGAACTTTGAAGTAGGAAAAACAAATGTGACACTGAATATTTTAGGGTCTTAATATGTGTTAGCTTTTTAACCCTCATCAGAATGTTTACATTTTCTGAACCAGTAATAATAGCATGGTTGAAGAAGGGACTGCAGCTACTGTCATATTTCTTAAAAGACAAGACCTCTGTACAGGGGATAAGCCCTACTTTACATGATATGAAAGTAATGTAACCATTAAAACTTCCTGGCAGATTAAAATTGAGAACCGGAACGGGGTCTTGAACGGGGACCTATGACTTTCACAGGCAAGTGCTCTACCTGCACTTGCCCACAAAAGGCAAAGGTTCGAGTCCCGGTTCCGGCACATTCTGCTGCAGTGTGAAATTTTCATAATGCAACCATTGTTGATGTTTCCAGTATCACTAAAGTTTTGCCTGAACCCAATTTCACAAAGAGAATGTGGTTGTTATTCCTTCTTTAATTTCTTACATATTTAAACATTCTTTAAAGCTCTGTAAAAAAAAATCGTAAACAGTACTTTTTTATAGTTTAGTTCTGTTTTTAATGTTGTCTATAACTGTACTATACTCAGTTTCTGCCTGATTTATTTCTATTTTGTAATTTTTAACCAAGTAAGAGCATAGTCTTTGTCACAGATTCTACTGCAACTTTTCTTACATAAGAAATCGTATCATATTATTCAACTTTTTAATAGGCATTCTGAATACCTATTACATTGAAGGAAAATGTGTGGAGTAAAAATTGCAGAGGGAGACCAAGAGACAAATACAGTAAGCAGATTCAAATAAATGTGGGTTGCTGGTCTTGTGAGAAGATGAAGCTTGCTCAGTACAGAGTAAGGTGGAGAGCTGCTTCAAACCAGTCCCTGGTCTGAAGACCACAACACTGACATTTTCACAAAACCTTTGGCTGTAGCCTAGTGAAATTCTTCTGTAACATATTTTTAAGGTTTGGCTGCAGATATGGTGTTTCATAAATCATAAGCATTCAGGCAGTCATAACTTTCAAAAGAATTGATCCAGAAATGCATGAAATAAACCAAAAGAATCTGCAAATTGTGCACTTCCAAACAGTTAACTGGCACTGGTTTACAACCAAAAAGACATGGCCACCCACAGTCACCCCAACTGGTGGGGGGGGGGGGGGGCATTGGGAAACTCTTGGGCTGAGTCTAAAAGTGACAAAAGCATTTTTATTTTTTTTTATTTTTTTAAAGAATACTTTTCATGAGGATAGATACAATGATAAATTTTTGCATGTACTAGTTAATATGTAGCCAACAAAAGAAGTCTTTCTCAATCCAAAGACACCAGCACACCTGTAACAGTTTTATTTTTGCCTCTGAGCTGGACTAGTACACCCTCTATTAATGAAGGAAATTCTCCACAGAGATGATAAATTATTTTTCAAAAGAGATAGTTTGGCTGTCCAGTACTTACCTTTTTGGCTGTACTGCGATAATCACATACAGAAAGAAAAAAGAACGAAAATAAAACAGGCTTTTGGAACAGGGTTCCTTCTTCAGGTAATAGAGAAGTGAAGGAAAAAGGAATGGGGAAAGGAAGAGAAAGGTAATTCGTGACCTAGGCCATGAGAATGGTATTTGAAGAATTCCTCCTTTCCCGTTCCCTTTTTCTTCTCTATTACTCTGTTCCAAAAGCTCATTTTATTTTTGTCCTAGTTTCTTTCTGTATGTGACTATCATTGGTACAGCAAAAAGGTAAGTACTGGCCAGCCAACCTATCTCTTTTGAACTGTATACCTTCTTTCTATTTAGAAACTTATTGTTTCTTAAATGTTGAAATGTTTGTATAGCTTATGGGACTTAACTACGGGCTGATCAGTCCCTAAAATTACAAACTACTTACAAACCCCCCGACCGTCTTGGCCGTGCAGACCGTGACTGGCACACCTCAGTCCCCTCAGCCACCACGGCTGGCTTACTGTTTCTTACCTTTGTTCAATCTTGTCCTTGTAGTCACAGTTCATAATTCAGACATCTTTTCCTTGATGTGTGCCACTTTCTTTACTTTTTGTGAAAGATCATGCAATGTATGAAATAAATGTGTAGGTAAATCAGCTTAGTCTATTAGTTTATTTTGTATAGATGTCCGTTCGGACTTCATCAGATTTGGCTACACGTGCCAGCTACTGGATTGATTAAATTACCCCTTACCATGTCATAAACCTCATCACATTGCGTAAGACAATAATACTCTCCATTTATTCAACCAAATTTTCAATTTATTGATCTTTGTTAGTCATGATCTTCTTCTTGTCTGCTTGGATTCCTTCTCTTCAGTGTCTGATTTTGAACTTGCAAAGACATTGTATAAATTACTGACCCCTCCACGATAATGTGGTATAACACCAGAATTTATTGGGTGTTCAGATATCAATAACACATTACTCCTGGCAATACAAACTCATCATCAATAACTAAGAATAGATTTAAGGTGTTTTTCTCTCCTCCTCTCCCCCATCTCAACTGTTAATAGGCATTGATAAATAATATAGTGAGGACAGTTTACAACTCACCGCAAAGACGTGGCAATGAGCTGCGACAGGCACATACAAAAGACACACACATACAACACATTCAGCTATCGGCCATGGCCTTCTTCAGAAAATAGAGCACTCACGCAATCACACAGGCACACAACACAGTCATACAACCATCACCTCCGACTGCCACACTTCGAATACAGGCATTGTAAATATACAACATGACCATATGAAAATTTGTATTGGGGTGTAATCCGAACACACCTCCTAAGGCAGCTGTGTTAAGCCTCTAACGCCACCCCAGGACTGTGGGATTAACACACCTGAAAGGACTATTCAAGCAAGTAACCCGCTCGACCCAAGTTCAATGTGTGTCCTACTTTGACCATTGTACTCCTTGGCTTGCAGCTGGCCCTGTATTCTTTTTTCCATGAATTTGGTGCTCGTGGGTATCCGTACTGAAATAAGCATCAACAAACCATGACTAGGTGGATTACAACTAAGCAGCTTCGGTACTCCTCTAAACCTGCCATCTCGGAATTTGCAAAGTGTGCTAAACAGAATTCTACTCAATACTGCAGTGAACAATAACTAACAGATACACTCATTCAAAACAAGCATGTGCAGGATGCCAACCACATTTTGTTGTCACTCCATTGGCATGAAATTATGAATGTTCCAGAAATTTTTGAACAGATTTCATTCATTTCGAGTTGCCAGGTATTATTATTGTGTAGTCATTCGGAGCCCTCACATGGACACTCATAAATGGGCGGTTAAGCTGCAGGGGCAGATGTGGCCCATACCTAACTGCCAGTGCTATTCTATACAGACACGTCTGCAAGTGGCTGTTTGACACATGCTATTGGGTGCTGGTGTTCTATTGTCATCAATAAGGAGATGATGACAATTTATAGTTGCTGGTCACTACGCCACTGTTCGGATTTGACTTCCACGAGCACGGTTGCCCTTCATATGTATTTATTCTGTCAAAATGCCCTTGGTCCAGCAACTGTAAACTGCCATGATTTCATTACTGGCAACAGTTGAAGTTTGGTGCTTGGAGAGAGTGCCCCATAGCATGTGTAAAAATGGCAGGTTCGTGTGTTTTTTAAAAGGGAGTGATACGTAGGTTGTTTGGGGGGGGGGGGGGTTCACGCCAGTGGCTTGATGTCACATCTGCTTCTCTGATGATGTTGTGTTCATATGGATCTAGTTTGGCTCGTCCTATATTCCACAGCATGGAGTGTCCATGTGAGGGCTTCTAATGACTACAGCAAAATAATTCCTGGCAACAATGAATATGTTATGGTAAGAATGGAAATGTATGTATGTTGTGTGTTCAGCTAGTACTAATTTTGAAGGTTGTTGGGTCTTACAAATTGATAAATGGTCCAAGCAGTGGTATACCTTTGTTAAATAAAAAAGTTGAAATCAAAAAGCGATGGAAAAAATTGGGACTGTCTGAAAATAGGATGTGGATCTTTGGATTTGTTGTGTACTGCTAAACAATACATATTTAGGAATTGGGCTTATAAAGTCCATAAAGTGTAGGAAAATGAAATCAATATTGGCGTTAAAAGTACTGAATGTTTACATTTAAGAAATAGCTCCTCAATATCTGTTTCAAATATTTTACTAGAAATCATCACCTTTGTAGCTGAATCAGACAAACCTATAGTTTCAAGCTGATAGTTTACATGAAAGTTTTTAGAACCCTTGTACAGGAAGATTAAGGCATCCACAAATATAGTTTCCTTGATGAAGACATGCATCACTTACCTAATAATGGAAACTCCAGGTTGGATTTCAACAATGTAAGAAGGACAGTTTGCAACTCACCGCAAAGATGTATAGACAAGCTGCGACATGCACATTGAAAAATACACACACATACAACACTTAAGCTAGCAGCCATGACCTTCTTCATAATAAAGAGCACACAGGCACTCTTCACGGTCACGCAATCATCATCTCTGGCCGCCGCACTCTGGTTTATTCTGAAGAAGGCCATGGCTGATAGCTTAAGTGTTGTATGTGTGTGCCTTTTTTATGTGCCTCTTTACAGTGTTACAGCTGGCTGGGTCAGATTATTCACTCGGTGAAGGAAGGTAATGGTAAACTCCTCTAACAGGACCATTCCTGGCACTGTACTGTTCAAAACAATCTTTGGATTGATGACAGCTACACTTTTTTAAAGATGAAACTAAAGTTGAATTGTACCTGATCCTAAGTTACACGTGCTGCACGTCACTCATATCTCTCTTCTCCAACTGAAAAATAACTTCTTTACCATACCCCACACTTGTGCCTTACAAATTTACAGTGACGCCTGCTGAACTTATCAGACTTTGACACAGTCGTATATATTTCAGCTTTGTGGATGTGATGTGTTACAGGGTTCTGCCACCATATGACCTAGTTGTAAAAAGGCTCGTATCCTAATTTTGGTGCAGAGATATATGGCTTCTCAGGTCAGGGCAAAACAGTCACTTCAGCAGTGCTAATAAGTTGTTCTCCAGTATCTCTGTTTAAAGTAATTGCTTAACACAGCAGTTCCCAACATTTTTTCCTCTGCAGCTCATCCATTGCATAAAAACATGTGGGAGGCCCAGCAGGTAAATAAAAAGAAAAATCACCGACAGGACGGACACACACACACACACACACACACACACACACACACACACACACACACACACAGTAAGCATGATTAGTAAAATCAGTGCAACTTGGTAGCACAATGGTAGTAGAGTGCCATACTATGAATCCAAAAGTCGCGGGTTCGATCCAAGCCAGGTCTTCGAATTTTTACCTGTCACCTTCCACTTCTTTTACCTCTGGCAGTGTTGCTGGTGTAAAAAAGACAAGAGTAGCACCGTGGTTCAGAATCCACATTAAACTGTAGGTCCCCCTATAACTGGCTGGGTAAGTCAGTTCGAAGGTCAGAGGAAACCAATGGCATACCACATCCCAACAGGGCGATGTCTAGTAAAGCACTGTAGTGTTCAAACCAATCTTTGGATTGTTGGGCTTGAACAAACACATATACATCAAAATCGTATGAGAGATAATGTAATGATCCCTTATAGCACTAGTTACACTCCTGCATCTGCAAAACTCTGCAGTCGTCCGTTAGAGGCCTCCGCATGTGCCTTGCCACATTGCACTTTGACTGTCGGTTCACCAGTAGGGACGGTGCAGTGTGCCTCCGAAGTTGGGTTTTGTGACATTTGTGTGGTGAAGTGTCAGATGGAGCGGCGATTTATGATCAATCCTGCTAAAGTATTGCGACTGGTTGAGATGAAGTTACGAAGAACCATTCTTCGTGAAGATGGTATTACTGTAGAATATGAATCATTTGCATGCTTTTTTGTATATATTATGGTACAGAAATATGAGCATAAGTTAAATACTGTTGTAACATTAACACATAAGATGATAATAGGGATGATAATGATGGAGAACTCGTTGCTAGCGGTAGTGCGACGGTAAGTGCGGGAATATGCGATGGAAGCAGTGGCAATGAGTACCAACAGTCTTCTGAGAAGAAGGTTAAAGTTGCAACTATCATCACGGCTTTTGATGACAATACGCTAGAGAACATGTACGACGATTATTACATAAGTTATAGTTCAGATATCTGCATTATGTGTGGCGTCTAAAATTACATCTACAGTGCTATCTAGAGCATGATTGCAAAGTTTTGCATAAAAACGACACCCACCAGCACATTGAGGTGTACATAGAGATACTGTAACCAAACGTTCAAACAGATACGTTTGTTCGATTCCAAATACTTTCCTTGTAAGATAATGTACAAGAGGGAAGCTGCTCCTTACATTTCTTTATAGAGAAAAGATTTTTATTGTATTCACTTAATTATAACAAGTATGTGAAAACTGAAAATTGAGTTGGCTATATTTTATGCATGACAGTTTATCAGCGACTGTACTGTATGTAATAGCTTCCTCTAAAAAATACAGCCCTCAGTTGCAAGTTACATTTAAATATGTAACCTAGGTTTGAAAGTCGCAAAGGACTCCTTCTCCAGACAGTATGAGATGTAAGGTTAAGAACTACATGTCAAGTCTTCAAAGAAATTAAAATTTCAATAGGCATGACTATCTCACCATGGCAGATATGTTATTGTAATTTTAATTTCTTGTAAGATCTGACATGTAATTCTTAATATTTCATTTCATATTGTCTAAGGTGTCCTTTCGAACATCGAAACCTAGGTTACGTATTGAAATGAAACTAACGACTGAGGGCTGTATTTTTTAAATCTAAGAGTTGGTAATGTTAAAGTCAGTAGGATATTTGACAATGTGTGTCACATACAAAATAGGCAACATTTGGATTGAAATTTATGAACTTTAGTCTGAAATAATTCTACATTTAGTCTATTCCTGCACTTGTGTTTCAAAAAGAGTAAATTTGAAAAGTCTCATTCACATAAATATGTTTTCAAAAAGCCCATCAAGTGTTACAGAGCAATTTTGGCAATTGCTGGGTAGTCTTGCTGAACACTTGTGCAGAAAAGGATTGATTGTGTTCTTTTAAAAAACTGTTTTATATTGATCACATAATAGTTCAATTAACCTGTTTCACATGGTGAAATTTTCAATTTTTTAAAGTAATCCACTTAAAAGGGATTTCTAATCCATTGGATTTCATCCTCTATTTTAGGAAAGTAGTTCCTGAAATAAACATGAAAATGCTTAAACATGGTAATGGTTAGTCAGCAGGGGTTCCCAAACTTTTTGTCACTGTTTACTATCGTCATTTTTTGAAATTTTCAGCTTACTACTAGTTATTGGTCACTTTTTGACAAACCCTGAGGTTGGAAAGGGAGGGTAGAATGCAAAGTTTGACTGATGAGTGCTGCAGGAGTGAAAAACTGTATGGGCATTAATAACGTTCATCATTTTGTTAATGCAGACAACATGCATATACATTGAGCTCAACAGCTACTATGTATGTTAGAAATATGACACGAGCAACTAGTAAAGTTTTGTGCAAGTAATTTTGTATCGAATTATTTATGTTCATGTGTGGTACTTACCTGTGGCAAATAATATTAAGTTAAGCAGAAAACACAGTATCATGTAAGTCACTCAGGTTGTTATGGTCTTCAGTCTGGAGACTGGTTTGGTGCAGCTCTCCAACGTGCTCAATCCGAGCAAGCCTCTTCATCTTCTCATAAGAACAATGACCCACATCCATTTGAATATGCTTACTATATGCGTCTGTTGGTCTCCCTCAGCGACCCCCCCCCCCCCTACACACACACACTCTTACTTACTTACTTATTTCCAATGTTAAATTTACGATTCCTCAATGTCTAAGAATGTGTCCTTACTAATCAGCCCCTTCTTTCAGTCAAGGTGTGCCAAAAATTCCTTTTTCTCCCCAATTCTGTGCAGTACTTTTTCATTGGTTATGCAATCTACCCACCTAATCTTCAGCATTCTTCTGTAGCACTACATTTCAAAAGCATCCATTCTACCCTGTCTGAATTATTTATTGTCCAAGTTTCACTCTCGAACAAGGCAACATTCAAGTCACACAATCAAATTAATTTTCAGATTACCATTACATCTAATTGTCAAATCAGCTCATTACAAATATGCACACTCAAGTTCTGAAAGGAAGCTTCATTCATTAACACAGTGCCATTTACTGTAACACCTCACAAATTGGTTATAACAACAAAAAACTGTTCACAGGGTAATGACTACTGCAGAGCCCAACACAAGTTGGCAGCAGCTCAAAACCGGCATGGAAAAATTTTGAATAACCACCCAAAAGAGCTGAGCAAAGTGATGGAGGACTGGAGGCTCAAATACAGAACAAGATAAATAGTGGATGGATGAACTGGAGGAAACTGAGCAGAGTACTGTGTGATAAGAAGGTTAGCTGTAGAATGAAAGGAAAGCTTTACAAGTCTGTGGTGAGGCCTGTGATGCTATATAGTGCAAAAAAATAAAAATAAAAATAAAAAACACCTTTGCCAATTACAAAAGCCCAAGAGAAAAAGATAGAAGTGGCAGTAATGAGAATGTTACGGTGGATGAGTGGATAGAATAAGGAATGAGTACATCAGGGGGACAGTGAAAGTGGGGCCCATAGGGAAAAAGATTCAAGAAAGTAGGCTAAGATGGTATGGACAAGTGCTGAGAAGAGGGGAGTACTATGTGGGAAGAAGAGTTGAAGACCTGGAAATCAAAGGATCAAGGAGAAGAGAAAGACCGAAACTGAGACGGAAAGACAAGGTAGCAGGGGACCCCGCATGATGTGGGAAAAGGCTGAGATGATGATGATGATGATGATGGCCCACAAGAGCCGATCAAAATATCGCCACCAAAAATTGAATCACTCGCCATGGCAGCAACATCGGAGGGAGGGATGGGAGGGTATAATCAAACATTACTCTGTTTTGCGTACAGTCTGAAAAAAATTATATTTTCTTTGACATTATACAGAAGCTACTTTTATCAGTAAGTTCATTATCATTTTACTTCAAAACTAACATAAGAGAATGGTTTTATTTATAACAATACTTGTTCTCTTTAGGTGTATGCATATCATGTGAAATGTCCTGGAATGTACCACTGTCTGGGAACCACTCAATCAATTTTATTTTTTTTAATAGTAGTGTTTAAAAAAAATTTACAATTTCAAATGATTTTACTGTTTAAAGAAAATTCATGTTTACAATTAAACCTTTCAAAATATTAACTTGAAATTTATGAAAATACATAATTTTAAATTGCCGGAAGTTGAAGGGCAAAGATTTGAGGGGATATTTATGGTTGCAGCTGTTCTTTTATCAATCTTGACTTAGTTGGTGTCTAGAAAATCATGTAAGACTGGAAATGTGTCAAAACAATCTTGTTCCTTTTTTTTAAGCCCATCATTAAGGTTTCATTATCATTGCTTCTACTTTGTCTTGTACAAAAATCTTATTCATGTTCTTGCCCTTCAGAGTTAAGAATGTTGAGAGCACTAGCAAGCCCGCCAAATAAATTAACTGTGTCAACCAGGTTCCAGGTTTCATTGGTCAAAAGGTCTAAGCAGGAACTTGAAAGATTTCCATCACAATCTTATCCATAAGAAAAATCCTGTTCGTCATGGAGATCAATCAATCTTGACAATACTTTACCTCTTCACAGCCACCAAACTTCGGATTGAAGTAGAAGCTGTTAGTGTTCACTCATCATTTCATCACATTAAACAGTCTCAAATCTTTTGGCCTTGCTTTAGTAAAACTGATGATTTTTACTACATTGTTAAGAGTTTTTCGAGATATTTGTCCAAATCTCTCACTGCAAGAGCTTCTTCTGCATGCTGCAATGTGTCCACTGGACCAAGAGAGTGACTGATCTAATTTTGGCGATTAAGCCTGTATGAATACCAACAAAGCAAATGCTCCTTTCTTTACATTTAACATAAATAGCACATACAAAACTCTGATAGATAGTGTATTCCGTTTCAAAGACTTCTCTATGGCAGATTTAGTCGTAGACAAATTTCTTTTCTTGATTTGAAAGAAATCTAGAGACTTCGCTACACATTCAGGACGTGTATTTGATAGATGCTTTTCAAATTTAGACAGTTTCATTCATTCGTTGAATAGCGTTTCAAAACAAATCACACAATTAGGCTTAGGTTATTCCTCAGCGCCAGACTACTTGAACAGTTTGATGTGGAAGTTCTTCATCACTTGATTGCTTCGTCACGCAGCAAGTTCTGGTGTGTAACTAAGCATCCATATTCAGGTGAAGTAGCAGTAACTAGGCAGACACAACCGCAGGATACAGCACGTGGTCATTGACTGTACGCCTTTCGCTGAATTGAGACAAGAGCAGGTATACAATGTGATGCCCTCAGCTTTCCCTCTGAAATGTAGCCCACCAGTGTAGACAAATAAAAGGCAAGTTGTCTGTACAGCAAAAGGCTTAGCACATGTGACACTTAGGAAATGAGAATAAAGTCTGTAGTTAGGAACGAAATTGTGAAATTCTTTCATGGCTTACGTGACACAGATGGTTTAGCTCGATTGTGAGAAAAAAATGTGTGGTTACGCCGTGGGCAAGCTGTTAGGGTGTACCCATCCAGCCACCTGGTGGCTCATGATTTGTTGATTTTCACCATTAAAAAAATACTAGCAATATGTCTTTTAAGGCAAATTTCGGCATTGCGGAATACTCCATTGCCTTAAGAGTGATTCAGGATCTATAGGACATTTAACTCTTATGTCATATTTTACTCCACAACGTTGGTAACTGACGAAACCCCTGAATCTAGCGATAACTTTTATCTTGTCTTCGACAAGTGTTTGGGGCAAAGTTCTGAGCTGCTCGTGGCCTAATATGTTGGGTACCGCTGCCTTAATTCATTGGAGCCGAATGTGTCAGTAATCCAGTTAATACCTTAATCCTGAGGAAATTTGCCCCAAGATAATTTTTTTAATAAATTTACTAATCCACTTACCTCTTTATCAGCTTCACTGGAAGGGATAGTAGCTCATCCAGCTGGTCTGTCAGCACCTATTATAGAGAAGTTGTAGTCTAGTGCAACGTCAGGTTTTACTACTTCAACATAAGCACTATTAGCTCTTACACTGACATGTGAAGCAGTATCTTACACAGTGTTGCCAACACCTATACATTACATTTGTCTTTTCTTTCCAAGCAGAAAAGGTGTCCTTTCTGATGAAATGTCATTTTTCCTTTCTTTAGTTTTGACTGTATCAGGCTCTATACAAACCTATCCTGTTCTTCATCATAGTTCCAACTCCCAATGTATTTCTTTCCCATAGTTCTTCGAGGACTGCAGGACTTGTTTAAAATCTATGTATACCACATGTCCTTTTTGAGGAACATCCCTCAGCAGCAGAGATTGACAGAATTGTCAAATGTTTATAAACCTGTTGGACCAAAATGCTATGGTCATCAGTCCCTAAACTTACAAACTACTCAAATTGACTAACACACAAGGGAGGACCTGAATCTCCTGTGGGTCTGATCACTCAGTCCATAGCATGATGCGTTAGACCACATGATCACCCCTGTGTGGTGACAGAATTGTTAACATTTCCTTTTCTTCCAGTACAAACTTCAACATTGCACATATTCAGTTTGGTCCCATATTTCTCTGTTTGTTTTTCATATTAGCACGGAATCCAATTCAGAGAGTGCATCAAAATGAAATGATTCATTATGAAGTTCAGGCAGTTCAAATGAATGACAAACCTGATTAATAGAAACAATCTGCATTATCTTCTTACTCATTGCTATTGTTCCTCTCTACAGCAAAGGTTTAGCACTCCAGCTCATGCAAGTCATTGCCGTCCTTCAAAAAATCACTGATGTCATCTAAAAGATCATCAAGTTCTGAGCCATTGTTCTCAATCTACAAGTTTGACAAGTGATGTCTGTTATCCAAAGTCACTATTTATGTTTTTACACACAGGAAGGAAGCGCACAATAGCACAACTCGGCAGCCTACATGGAACAAAACATCTTTCAACAATATTCCGAGTGCATGTGCAGTTAATGTCACACATGTATGATTCACGGTAGACTGACAAACTCATTTGGGGGAGGGGGGCAGGACTTCTGCTGCCCCTTCGCCATAAAAAATGCACTTAAGACAAGCCAAACAATTAGTCTCACCACTTGGAAATATAAAACACTTGTTTAATCACAAACAAATAAGCTGTAAGTAGAGAACATATGACACACGTCTGTCAGATGTTATGGTTACGACATAATGAACCTGTCTAGTACATCCATCAGCTCCAGAGTGTTAATTGATGTAAACACATGGTTCACATTCATAGGACTGTTTCCTAGTTTGGACCACCATGTTAGATTTAGCTAGTCTTTTCAGGCTAAATTAATGTTCATCAAGTCAAACTGGATTCTATATACAGAACAAAGCTTGAAAATGGATCACATAATAAATCTATTCAAAGTTTATTTCTGCAAAGAAAGTTTTTAATGATATGCAACTTGGATGAAAAATGTTCTGTAACCAGCTGTGACTTGACTGCATATGTTTGAAAAGGAATAAATAAATATTTGTTATTTTCATTTTGCACATTATATATAGAAATTGTAAACAGTTTTGGCACTTTCTGCTTAACTTTTGTGTACTTGCAGTTTTCGCAGATGGTGGTCAACATGTACTCTTTTTTTCTGCTTTGCTGTTGTTCTGCTATCTGCCATATAAAATTTCATTTCTATAATACTAGGATATCAGTTTTTATTTACTTGGTGTTCTGAATTAAAAAAAAAAAGTCTGTAAGTAATTTTAACCAAATTTTGTTACTGCTTTGTAAGATTTTTCTTTAGTTAACTGGCACGTTATGCCTGTGGAGAGTGATCTGAATATGTATAAAAATACACCTACTTTGATGTTGTTGAACCAAGATTGCAAATGTTATTTTATTTATTTGTTGTGACCGGTTTCAATGATTGATATATAAATAAAATAAATCTTCAAAAGGTTGCATGGCTTTACAAAATATTCACTTTGGATACTTTGTAAAATAAAATGTTTCTCATGAAAATATAAAATTAATAATAGTACATGCACATATTGTTAAAATACATGTCACCAAAGTGTATTATCATATCTGATTAAAAGGTAAAATATGTGTACTGCTTCTCACATAAGTATAAAGCAGATGAGATTTTTCTCTAGTTTGTAGAAGATAACAAAGGAAGAAGCTTATAATAATAATATCAGCCTCAGTGAAAATTTTGTGATCTCTGTTTGTTTAGAACTATTTTTTTTTTTTCCACCTTCCTTGCTTCCCTTCTAAAATTGTGTTTCTGATTGCATGTAGGCCCTGAGGAACACTGGAAACTCATCAGTTGTATTTGCTGCTGATTACGCCTTTGCAAAGCAAGAAAAGATTGACCCATTTCTATCTGGTGTATATCGTATACCAGAAAGTTGCAAAATGGTGTTTGTTGTAAATACTGATCTTGGTATGAGTGTAGGGAAAACTGCAGCACAGGTACGTGATTAATATTGTGCATTTGATTTGAAAATAGTTTGCGACATCTCAAGATATTAAAGTACTTAACAGCGATAAATTCTTCTTAAGAAGTTTTCCATAATTGGCAGCTTTTAGTATTATATAAGGTAATTTATAAAGTTTATCAAAATTTTGAGTGAAGCTTTTGTAGATTAATTCTGAAACATAGAAGTGTAGTTGCTAATGGACACCCACCAGTTGCTTTCAAAAGGTACTTCTGTGAGTTGTTTGATGTGCAAACACCTGCAGCATTTAGACTTAAGTTTCATTACCTTGTCGAATTTGTTAATTAAATGCCGGTACAAAAAGTTAGTGTCGAAACGAAGTGTGGGGTCAAAAATAGAGCAGCCCATAGAAATACAAAAGTACCCTGAATATATAATCATATGTAATTCAGGGTGACCCCAAACTGGGAATTATCAGGGAAATTTCAAGGAGTTTCGTATAGTGTCTAGGAACGTTTTTTACCACAGTCACCTGAATCGAAGCTGCTTTCACCCCGCCCCATGTTTTCAGGATCCAGAAAACTACATATGGCTTAGAATCAAGCGTTAAGCAAACAGTGGTTCAGTCACCACAACTAACTTGTGCTGTCCAATTAGGCAGCACTACACATGCTTTTCAAACTCTGATACTAGCAACAACAAAAAATAGTAGTAGATGAATATACAGTATATTTTGATAAAAGTTTTGACTACTGAATTTTAATACATCATCAATAGAGAAAAGGGAAGTTCATTATTACTAATCTTGAAATGTAGCAGCCTTTCAAATATTCATAATAACAAAAATAAATTTCCTTGCATAAACCCCAACAATGTGCAAAGCTTCAGGATTCTTGCACGAGTGGGTTGCTGCCAGTATGTTACTACTGGGTTCCTATGTAATCACATATTAGAAAATTGTAAGTATTACAATACATAATGTGTGTCTCACATACATTCTCATTGTTCCTCTGTACTTCACATGACAAATGGAAAAAAGCTTGAGTGTATTTATTGCGCTGAAACTGAAGGGATTGTCTCAGTGTTCTTTGTTGTGTATGCATGTGATTGTCGTAGTTCAGTGTGATTATAGTGACATACAAGCACATCAACTAGTGCTGTATTATTCCCATAATTTAATTACAAAACAATAATGATTTGAAATGGAGATTTCTTGGCGGTGTTGTGTTGAACCAAAGTTTTTTTTGGCGCCTAATCAGAATCCCATACTTAATTGCATTTCTTTTCAAGCTGGGGCATCTATTTTCTGTTTCATTTTATGCATAAAATAGCTGACACTTTCTCACAATTGATTGTCAGAAATATAATGTTCTGATACAAATATGTCAAAATTTTTGCGTTCGTGGTTAGGCAGAACATAATATCACAGCAAAAGTATGATTTGTTTACATTTGGAAGACTCAATAGCGTCTGCGCCTGAACATAACTGGCCGCATATGCTTCCTATGAGTCTTCGCGCCGCTACCAACTACTAAGTGCAAAACAGAAGCTGATGACACCTAAAATATTAAATAAATCAAATTGCAGATGTTGCAACTATTGATGTTCCAATGATTGTTATTTATTCTTACCAGATTTGCATTCGAAATTGTCATAAGGATCTGAACATTGGAAAAAAGAAGCTACAATAATTAGAAGATTCAGAGAGAATATGTGTAGCAATTTTTATATATATATATATATATATATATAAAAGCAGAGATTGAAGTTATTGATGAGTAGTGTAAAAATCTCCAATAATTTGATGTAACAAATATTAAAATATTAATTTGTACTAGATTGTGCTACATTTCATAAGATTACTTGTGTATTAAATTACATAATTTTTTTTAAATATTGTGCAAAGTTTTAATTGTTAGCAGTAAAAAAATAGTTAAAACTTAAAAAAAAAATCTATGTGATTAAAAATTCAAAATCAGGGGAAAGTATTAGACTTCTTTGTAAAACCTGGTAATCTCAGGGAATTTTTGAACAATTTCTTTGTGACTACCCTGTAATTAGCAACCACAGCTGAGGTAATAAGAAATTAATTTACAGATTGCTTTGTTTCACCAAAATGTAGAAGCTATATAGAACACACTCCTAAGGGGCCCAAAGAAATCGGTAGTAGATATGCTAGAGAACTATACCTCAAGAAGGTTATGGGCTGTAAAGTTTTAAAGAAACGTCTTTCTTTTTACAGTTTACAGGCTGATACCATGTAATAACTTCAGTCTGTAACCTGTAAAAGAGAGACATTTCTTTTCAACTATATGTAAATTACACACAGATTTCTTCGAGCTCCTTAGGTAGGTGTTCTATATAGCTTCTACAGTTTTGTTACCGATGAAGACGTATCAGAACATTTTTAGTGCAACGGATTGTCAGCTTACTTCAACTGCTGATCCAACTGTTAAATGTTATTTCTATGAGACAAGACTTCATTGTACCCACAATGAAATTTACGATGAAAGTGTCACAGATCCAAAATCAGCAAGCCACATCACACACTGAAGTTTTCTCTGCACCCTCCACATCTTGTATATACATGTGGCGTCACGTACTAAAAAAGTAAAAGGAAAAAACCTTGTTTACCCTATACCCAACCTTCTTATGGTGAAAGTTAGGTTAGGTATAGGACAAACAAGAAATTTTTTATTTATCACATGAGGGTGTGTATTGAACGAATCTCCAGTTCAGAAACATTTGCTTATTCCATACATATCCTTTCGTAACGTATCGATTCAATTCAATATGTATCATTTGAAACTCGAGCCTTGCTATGCACTGCTGGTCACACTGCTTTCCGGTCCTTATCAGGTTCTGAGGCCATTGCAGAGAAGCCTTCCCAGCCAAAGTGTCAGCGAGAGGCCAACAGGACCAAGAAAAAGAAGAAAAAAGACACTCCTGTGGCTTCAAAGCCACAATCTCTTACATCTTCTACTACAGAAAATGAGGCAGAGATCCTCACATCTGCCTATGATCAGGCCCTCACCAGCTCACTAGAATCGATGGTTCTTGACTGTTGGTTCTGACATTTTGGTGAAAGGTGATCCAGAAATTTAAATTCATTTATAGCATTTTAGCAAACAAACTAAGAAATTCTCCAGTGGAATTTTGAAGGATTTTTCCACCATCTGGCTGAGTTACAACAATTATTGTGCCATTTCTCTGTGGTGTGTTTAGCCCTCCAGGAAACATGGTTTACTGCTGACCGGACCCCAGCCCTACATGGATATCGGGCTTCTATAGAAACCGAACTGGCTTCAACCAGGTGTCTGTTGGTGTTTGTATTACGTACTCGCCACTGTCCCCAGTGCTGTCCGACTCTCCAAACAACTCTCAAGGCAGTGGCTGTTCACATACGGATAACTCAGGAACTCGCAATATGTTCTATCTACCTTCCGCCAGACGAGGCTGTGTCTGACAGATATTGCTGCCTTAGTCACCCAGCTTCCTCCACCATTCTTCTTTTGGGGTATTTTAATGCTCACCACCCTATGTTGGGAGGGACATACACCACAGGTCGTGGTAGGGAAATAGAGACCATTTTGGCACAACATATCTGCCTTTTGAACATTGGTGCCCCCATGCAGTTTAGTGTGATGCATAGCATATGTTCCACCATAGACGTGTATCTCTGTAGCCTCAGCTTTCTCTCGCATGTTAACTGGAGGATCTATGATGACCTGTGTGGCAGCGACCATTTCCCCATTTTTCTGTCGCTCCCACAGTCTCAGCCTGCAGACCGCCTGCCCCAACGATCCCTCCACCAAGCTGACAGGCCATCTTACACCTCATCTGATGTGTTTCTAGATCAGTTTCCCATTGATGTTGATATTGTGGTTCATGGGGTTACTGCTGCCATAATTTCTGCCGCTGAAGCCACTGTCCCTAGCACCTCTGGTCCACTGCGGTGTAGGTCCGTGCCGCAGTGGACGCCAGAGATAGCAGAGGCCATCTGAGATCGCCAGAGAGCACTTCAGTGCCATCGACGCCACCCTTCCGCAGGGCATCTGATCACTTTTAAGCATCTCTGGGCCCGAGCCCGACAGTTCATTCAACAGAGCAAGCAGGACTCGTGGGAGAGATATGTTGCCACCATCGGTTCTTGTGCCTCTCCCTCTTAGGTGTGGTCCCAAGTTCAGCATATTTATGGGTATCATCTGTCGGCAGGCATACCGTCTGTCAGCGGGCATTCACTGTTTTCACATCCAGGGTACTTCTGTACCAACCCATCCACCATTGCTGAGCACATGGCGGAACGCTATGAATGCAGTTCTGTGACAGCAGCTTACAGTGCTGACTTTTGTACTGTAAAACAGTGAGTTGTGTGAAAGCCATTGTCATTTCGCATGCGTCGCCAAGAGTCGTATAATGCTCCCTTTAGCGATGGGAGTTCCACAAGGCCCTCGCTGTATGCCCTGATACATCGCCTGGACCTGACCGAATTCATAGCCAGTTCCTCAGTCATCTGTCAGCGGACGCTAAACATAAACAGCTCGCCCAGTTAAATCGTCTATGGGCCGACGGTGTCTTCCCATCCCAGTGGCGGGATAGTGTCATTGTCCCAGTGACAAAACCAGGTGCTGATCCACTGGCAGTCCATAGTTACCGCCCAGTCAGCCTTACTAATTTCTTGAGCAAGCTTTTTGAATGGATGGTGAGTTGGAGACTCAAGTGGATCCTAGAACATCGGGGCCTCCTGGCCCCACAGCAGGGGGCTTCCGTCAAGGCTGCTCCACTATAGACAATCTAGTGACTCTGGAGTCTGCCATCCGTACCACTTTTACTCAGCATGAGCACCTTGTTGCAGTCATTTTTTACCTCCGCAAGGCATATTACACCACCTGGCACTATCATATCCTTCCAACACTGTACGATTGGGCTTATGGGGTTAACTTCCAACCTTCCCTCAACATTTCATTTTGAGCCGCACTTCTTGGGTCCGGTTGGTGCATCTCTTAGCCCACCCCATGTGCAGGAGAACGGTGTCCCACAGGGATCTGTCCTTAGTGTACCCCTGTTTTTAATAGCTATTAAAGGTCTTGCTTCAGTGGTGGGGGTCTTCTGTTTCATTTTCCTTGCTTGCTTATGACTTCTGTGTGTGTTTTTGATCTGCCAGCATTGGTGTCTCTGAAAGGCATCTGCAGGGAGCCATCCAAAAGACGCAGTCCCATGGGTTCCAGTTCCCTGCAGCCAAAACCAGCGTCATGTACTTCTATCGTTGTCGGGCGGCACACCCGGAACCCCAACTGTACTTAAGTGAAGACTTGCGTTGTGTTGAAAAGACACACGGCTTTCTGGGCATGCTCTTTGATGATCAGCTCACTTGGGTGCCACACATCCGACAGCTGAAGTGCAAGTGACATCACTACCTAAATATTCTCTGCCATCTCAGCCAAACTGTTTGGGGGCTACCCTTTCAGCCCTCCTGCAGCTTTATAAGGCACTTGTGCAGTCATGGCTCGACTACAGGAGCTTGGTTTATGGTTCTGAACTCCGTCAGCATTGCGGACACTAGATCTTGTGGAGTCCGTCTCACAATGGGGGCTTTCCGCACAAGCCCTACACCAAACCTCCTTCTGAAGCTAGGATCCCTTTACATCTACATGGGATACTCTGAAAATCACATTTAAGTGCCTGGCAGAGGTCCTTGACTCCCTTGGAGTTTCGCTGCAGACAACTGCTTCTCTCATACATGGCTCGTGTCCATGCCTTGCCACACCACCTAAATCACGGGCTTCTATTTCCAGCTCCAGCACCTCCCATATCACCTTGCCGGCCCAGGTTGTTTCTTACAATCGCGGTCCAGGTTCGTTCCCTCCTTTCATCCCTCGAGTCACTCCCTCTCCCTCCTGCTTTCTCCTTCCAACCCCATACATCCCCATGGTTCATCCCCCACCTGCGGCTCCACCTGGAATTGTCTCGCGATGCAAAGGCATTGGTTTCACCACAAACGTCGTCAGTTCCTAGCTATTCTTGATGTATTCCATGATGCTGGCATCATCTACTCTGATGACTCCTCAGTAAATGGCCGCATTGGGTATGTGTTAATCCACGGAGGACTCGAAAAATGGTCCTTGCCTCCTGGTTGTAGCAATTTTACTGCAGAATTGACCCCCATATCACATGCTCTTGACCACCTCACTGGGTGCCCCAGGATGTCATTTGTCATCTGCAGCTACTCCCTGAGTGGCCTATAAGCCCTTGACCAGTGTTTCCCTGCCCATCCTGTGGTGAGATTGATCCAAAGCTCCATCTCGAAGCTCATTACTTCTGGCAGTTCAGTAGCCTTTGTGTCGACCCCGTGCCATGTTGGCATCTCGGGTAATGAGCTGGTCAATCAACTGCCCAAGCAGGCTACCATCTCTCAGCCCCTCGATATTGGTATCCCAGAGAGGGATATCAAATTGGGGTTATGCCACTAGGTTATTGCTGCCTGGGAGTCAGAGTGGTCTACTTTGAGCATGCGCAACAAGCTCCATGTGATATGGACCATGTTATGCTTCACAAGACCAAGCGCCGTTACTTTATATTTCTGATGTGAGCGCAATTAGTGCTATTTAGTAGTTATTTGCTGTGAGATTTCACTAATAACTGAAAGAACACTTTGGTACAAAAAGTTGAGAAACATTCATAAATAAATATATTTTAAGAACATGTAAAATTTAGGTTCCATTATGTCAGTTATGACATATGGCGCTTGGACTAGTGATGCATAACACCGTCCATATAGTCCTCTCCGGCGGCATGAAAGTTCTCCCTACAGGCCTCTCGCAGGGAATCTGTCATCCTTTATTGCCTGCATATCAGCCTTACCTGGCTAACACATGGCTACCTTCTTTGTGGAGAGGACCCACCAGAGCGCCACTGTAGTGCCCTTATGACGGTGATCCACCTTCTGTTGGATTGTCCAATTTTAGCTGCCCTCTGGCAGTCTTTTAATCTGCCAGCTACACTACTTTTAGATATGATGCCTCTATGGCAGACAGTGTTTTAGATTTTATTCGTGCAGCTGGCTTTTACCATTCTATTTAGAGGTGGGTGCCCTCACCTGCAATGACCGGTCCCGACCTCTCCACCACTTTTAAGTCCTTTTCTGACCTTCATGTAGTGTGTTTAGTCAGCCATGTTATCCTGCTTTCAAGTTTTAGTCCAGTTTGCGACTCGATTTCCTCTTTCTATGTGTCCTTCCTTTGCATGTCGGCAACATGTTTAATGTAGCTCTGCACATTTTATGGCTTTTCCCTTTAGGTGTTGCGTATTTTGTTTTTTAGACTTTGACAGTTAACTCTTAACAACAAGCAGCTTACTACCCACTTATATGAAGGTGAAGTGGCCAATTACTTTACAGCAATAAGGAGGCAAGCACTGTTCTCTCAGAAGTCATTCATTTAGTTACAGAAAAAAATTGTACATAATTGACTAGCAAAGTACAAAAGTGCCAGGAAAGGAGTAAATAACTGCACTCCTGTTGGTTACTTGACTAGCTTGGGACATATAAGTATCTTGTGTAAGTTATGGAGAGGTAAAATCTATTGCAGTATGTCCCTGCAAATAATATTCCGAAACTTTTTGTTATCTGAATATCTATAGAGACTTTACTGCCTTTTGATACATGTGAACAGCCGATGTTTGACCATTGTGACAGTCTAATATGTGTCATCGAAAAGCAAGGAGAAAACTATGTTTAAGAATGTGGATAATATCACAATCTAATAAACATCACTTATTCTGAGAAATAATTTCAGGAGTTTGTTACATTGTTATGAACTGCAGTGATGATTTTATTGTAAGAAAATATTTCTGCATTCATAACGTGTCCCCTTTTCATCAGGTATTTACTGAAAAGCCAGCTGTAGTTAGAAGTAGAATAGACAACTAGGAAATATAGCGAGAACACATCCTCTTTTATTGTTGGTCATTCAAGATTCAATTAAAATATGTCCCCTTCGCTCTCTGGCAAATTATTTTGCTGTCCATATAATACGTACCATTCAGAAATGTTTCTGACAAATCAATAATAGCACAACACCAATTAATGTAACTATAATTTGTCAAACTAGTTGTTATTGATAGACATTATACAGCCAACTTTGTATTATACTAGTGAGCATGAGCTTTGTTTTAAGAAACACATTATCTTGGTACATTACACAAAATTAATTTTTTTAAAACAATTGGCAAATTTGTTGCAGTGGAAACAAAAGAACATGATTAATTTATTGTCATTTACTTACCCTATAATGTTGTGTAGTCAGAAATACCTTTCTGTCTATTGCAGCTTCTTTTAATTGGAAAATCAAAACAATTACACTTTCATTTCTTGTTCGAATTTATAATTTCTTTGGCAAAAGCAAATGCAGCGTTTGTACCCCATACTTTAAACAAGAATTACAGGCAACTACTGTATGAAATATGACAGTTTCATATGACACATACATTCAGCACAACACACAAGTGAACTGAAGCTTCATATTTCAAACCAGCCAACAGTTTGTGATGTTACATGCCAGTATGACCAGAGTGAAAGCACATGAAAGTGTACTCTATTTCTGCTCACTTTATCCTTCTCGTAGAAATTACTTACATTATTTTAATGCATATTTCAGTACCCTGTGCAAAAAAATTGTGGATGAGTTAAAAATTCATTATATCACTGGGTGATTCCATACAGAGAAATCTATTTATCCTTGCCACTACATATGACTGAACTTTGTTAGCAAGCTTCCATTGCAACTACTGTATTGTTTAGAGTTACTGTCTTCATGAATCTACGCACTTCTCCTTAAAATACCGATGATGGCCCCATTGCCCATATATTTGGGCACTGTTATAAAGTGATATGTCAGTATAAAATTACATTCATGATGTGCAGCTAACGTAATGGTTAGAGTTGCTGCTTGCAGATCTGGGGTCCCGGGTTTGATTCCCAGCCAGTTTGGGATTTGAATGTTGTTGTGTCCTTCTCATTTCATCATCATCAACACCAAGTTATCTAAGGGTGTCAAAAAGTCTTGAACTTGCCAGCAAAACTATCCCAATAGGGTCCTCAAGCCAGTGAGTCCATACCATCATTTCATTTCATTCAATACTGACATCCAAAATGCCGATGTTTGCTGACTCATTCTATTGAAACAATTATACACTGAAAGTTTTGTTATTGCTCTTGTTACTTACTCTATTACTGTAGACCTATTGACAGCTTACATATTTGTGAAAGCTCCAGGTTTCATATTTTTATATGAGCACCCCATTCTAGATTCTAAGAAATATTGAGGGTATATTGGTAGCATTTTTGTGATCATTTGCACCATTATAAATGTGTGGAATCTGCTTTATGAGTTTGCTGCTGACTTTAGCTCCCTGAAAATAATAAAACATCTTGCCCGTGAAACTATTTGACTTACATTATACAAACTGCCTCTTGTTCTTGTATCTTTTGTTAGGTAATTTATTGGTTTTGGAAGTAAAAACTATGTAATCATGTCATCATCAATGTTTCTTGCAGGTTGGTCATGCAACATTGGGGCTTTACCAGAAATTAACTGCTTCACCACAGTATGCTGAAGACTTGATTAATTGGGAAGATAATGGGTAATAACATTTGGCTTGTTCATATGTGATTTTGGTTTATTCATTACATTTATAACATTTGACAGCCAAGATGATGTGATCTATTTGGTTTTATTTTGTTGTATAGGGTTGGGCAGTCACAAATTAAGACTGATATCAGTTTTTCTGTTCAACAGTATAACAGGAACAGTCACAGTTCAATTACATCCATCATGGATAAAATTCATGTATTTCATTTTATTGATAACTTTTAATGAGTCACTTAAAATACCATATATATAAATAAAATAGAAAACGGATGACTTACCCAAAGGACAGGCTCGTCGACAGACACAAATAAAATCACACATATACAAGCTTTCGCAACCGTTGGTCGCTTCTTTAGGAAAGGAGAGAAGAAAGGGAAGGATATGGGTTTTAAGGAAGTGGAAAAGGAGTCGTTCCAATCCCAGGAGTGGAAGGACTTACCTTAGGGGAAAAAAGGAAGGTAAACAAATGCACACACACTCACACATATCCAAACACAAACACAAGTAGACAGACATTTGTAAAAAGTAAAGAAGTTGGACAGAGATAACACTTGAGACAGAGGCTCTGTCCGCAGAACCAAGGCAAAGATGCTAAAGTTGGTGGGTGGGAATTTGAATTAAGTGGAGGTTGAAACCAGGTGGGCAACGGGGGGAGAGAATAAGCTGAAGGGCAAGTTCCAATCTCCAGAGTTCTGAAAGGTAGGTGTCGGCGCGCGCGCACACACACACACACACACACACACACACACACACACACATATTCGCTCGCGCACACACACACACACACACACACACACACACACACACAAACGCAAGCTTTCGCAACCCAGTTGCTTCTTCAGGCAGAAGGGAAGGAGAGGGAAAAGGAAATGATGAGGGTTTTAAGGAAGGGGGTAAGGAGCCATTCCAATCCCGGGAGAGGAAAGACTTACCTTGGGGGAAGAAAAGGAAGGTAAACAAATACACACAAACCCACACATTTACAAAGACGCAAACACACCTAGGTGTGTTTAAATATAAAATTATGTCTACATTTTTCCCTAAGTGTTACACTTTTTTATAGCACATCACTACTCACCCTTACCAGTGCCCCTTCTCAAATACCAGACTTAAAAATTATATTTAACTGTCTACAATAACAAAAATTAATTTAAATCAAAGAATTGAATACCATATTTCTAATAACCATCCTAATGCAGGAAACATTTAGGAAATTTTAAGTCGATATGTACAGTGTGACGTCTTGTCCCAGAAATTGTGTTTCTTGTTTTTGACTCCAGTTAAGACACATTATCTTGTTATTGTACACCTTAATGATTATGTTCATTATTATGGTAGTAGTTGTTTATGTATTGTACATTACTACCTCATGCTCTGTCAAGTCTGGACTGTATAGTAAGGAGGTGATGACATTTCAAGCACAGTTTTAAGGAGATCCAGAGTTTGGCGAACAAACTGTGGACAAGTACGATTGCACTTATGACTGTTCATTGCTTGTTGGAGTTGCTATTCTGGCAGCAGGCAGAACATCAGTCTGCAGGACACCTTTCTGGTCCCCAAATATAATTGCCAGGACTTCACAAACAGTGTTGTTAGGATTTTGAAAGTTTGGACAAAAAGGGATACCAATACTAGTGTTCTTGTGGATTTGTGTCAGAGGTAAAGTGGAATGCCCAAGTTTAATCGCCTGTGACACTAGAGTTGTAGAAGTTGTTTGCATAACAGCAAAGGTATTTGTGGGAAGAAACAATCAATAGCTGTTAGTGGTATTTTGTTAGCATACACGGTATGCATCTTGCATACACCTTCCAATATTGCAACTTTTTGTTTCAGCTAATGTGGCTGATGTTTCGGAAGATTTCAGGAACCAAAATGTCAAGAGCAGCCTGGAAAAATTGTCTGATCTTTGTGTGTGAGTTCCACAACCTTTGCAGATTGTCTCATTGGAATAGTTTGTGTAACACTTCTTTATTTGTAACAAATTTCACCAGAACCAGCTGTAAACTCTCCACACCATTTCCAGCCCAACTACTCATCTGTCAGTTTGTGATTAACTTCAGTTGGTTTATCACCTTATGCAGTTCAAATGTGAACTTCAGATTTTGCAGTTGTGTTCAACAGGAGTGCATTTTAATTGCCTGCAAGACTGAGCATCTGAGCAAAGCTTGCTTGTTGACAAAGTGCCATGCACATCAGAAGTCAGAAACTGTGTTACAGTTTTTCTTCTTCGTTAAAAATTTATACTTTCTTGTTATTGCCTTCATAGTTAACTGCTGCATACAAATTTGTGTTAAAGGTAATGTTCCTCCGTTATTAGGGGCTTGGATTTCTTTTTTTTGTCCCCTTGTTTTCCACGCCCAGAGATTAATTATATATCATGTCTTTTACATCTTCTATTTGTCATTAACTTTGCTCAGCTGAAAGTCTGTATCAAATGTCAGTTATGGTTCACTGTGCTTGTGCATGTGGCCCTCTCAGTAAATAATGCTAATCAAAGTACATCTACAGACATACTACGCAATCCACCGTAAGATGCATGGCGGAGGGTACACTGTACCACTACTAAGCATTTCCTTTCCTATTCCACTCCCAAGTAGAACAAGGATAAAAAGAATGCCTATATGCCTCCGTACAAGCCCTAATTTCTCTTATCTTGTCTTTTGATCATTACATGAAATGTAAATAGGAGGCAAGAAGATCATACTACACTCAACTTCAAATTCCAGCCCTCTAAATTTCCTCAACAGAATTTCTTGACAAGAACATCGTTTTTCCTCCAGCGATCCCCATTCGAGTTCCTGAAGCACTTTTGTGACACTCACAGATTGGTCAAACCTACCAGTAACAAATCTAGCTGCTGGTCCCAAACACTTGAGCAATACTCAAGACGTGGTCATACAAGCATTTTATACGTGGTCTCCTTTACAAATGAGGTTCATTTTCTCAAAATTCTCCCAATAAACTGAATTCGGCTGTCCACCTTACAACTGTCCTTACATGTTCGTTCCATTTCATATCGCTCTGCAAAGTCACGCCTAGATATTTGAATCACGTGACTGCTTCGAGAAGCTCACTACTAATGCTGTATTCGAACATTATGGGATTGTTTTTCTTACTCATGCGCATCACCTTATATTTTTCTACATTGAGAGCTAGCTGTCATTCTTTGCACCAACTAGAAATTTTGTCCAAGTCATCCTTCGTGCTATTACAGTCAATTAAGGACGACACCCTCCCATACATCACAGAATCATCAGCAAACAGCTGCAAATTACAAGTTACCCTGTCCATCAGATCACTTTTATGTATAAACGATCTGATGGCTAGAGTAACTTGTAATTTGCGGCTGTTTGCTGATGATGATGATGATGATGATGATGATGTGGTGTGTGGGAGGGTGTTATCCTTAATTGACGGTAATAGCATACAAGATGACTTAAACAAAATTTCTGTATATATATACAGCGGTCCTATCACACTCCCCTGGGGCACGCCTGACAATACACTTGTCTCTGATGAACACTTGCCATTGAGAACAACATACTGCATTCTATTACTTAGGAGGTCTTCCATAAAGGAGATCAGTCGTAAATCTGTGAACCTATTCCATATGCTCATATCTTCATTAGCAGTCTGCAGTGTGCCACCATGTCAAACGCCTTTCTGAAATCGGGAAAAACACAATCCACCTGTTGTTCTTCTTCCATGGCTTGCAAGATGTCATGTGAAAAAAGAGCCAGTTGAGTTTAACACGAATAATGTTTCCTAAATTCGTGCTGTTTCATAGAAAGAAGCTTATCTGTCTCAAGGAAATTTACTAAATTTGAAATTCTACAAAAAACTGATGTCAACGATATCGGCCTGTAATTATGTAAGTCAGATTTTGCCTTTTTTATAAACGGGAGTCACCTGCGCTTTTTTCCAATCACTAGAAACTTTGCGCTGAATTAAAGAGTCACGATAAATGCAAGCTATGTAAGGGGCCTATGGCGCAGAATACTCTGTAAAACTGAACTGGTATCCCATCTGGATCCGGACCAGGAGACTTTTTTGTATTTATCTCTTTTAGCTGCTTCACTACACCGGAAATACCTATTACTATGTCCTCCATTTTAAAGTTAAACATTGATCGAATAATGGTACATTTGTGTGGTCCTCCTGGGTGAAAGATTTGTTAAACGTCAAATTTAGAACTTCATATTTCCTTTTGCTTTCTTTTATTAATGCCCAGGAACGATTGAGTGACTGAGTAGTGGTCTTTGACCCACTTATCGATTTTACATGGGACAATTGTATGACCTCACTAAGGCATGATACTAAAGTAAATCAAACAGTAACAGTGGTTACCCATAATGGAGAAAAAGCTGTGGTTGACGACACTCTGACTGTGGTGTTTGTCCATCAGGCTCTCAGGCGGGATGAAGTAGTCATTACATGCCTCCAAAGTGGAAACTGTCATACATATGCCTTTTAACTCATGTGGGGTGACCCCCTGTTCTCTGATTTGTTGCTTGCAGATTACTGTACATAACATTTAAATTGACTGTATATCTTGCTGAGAGGGCAAAGGTGAATCTTAGCGGATTAGGCTTTCTGTTTTAGCTGATGAAGGTGTGTGTGCATGTGTGTGTGTGTGTGTGTGTGTGTGTGTGTGTGTGTGTGTGTGTGCGCGACCATAGTTTTAAAATTTTGTAAATTTACTGGTCTCTGGCCTAAGCTTTTAGGCTGGAAGTTTTAGTGTGTCGCAGAGTGACTGGCTCATCCGTTTTTATTCCTGTGATCAGCCAGTGATGCCTGTCTGCCAAGTTATAAATCTACTATTGCAGCATTAGTTCAGCCACACACAAATTTTGGCTATTTTTATCTCCTTTTATTTCTGATGTTGGTTATCACTCTTCCTTGTTTCATTTGTTGACACTCACTTTTCACTTGTTCCGGCACTAAAGACTTACTTGTTGTGTGGCCAAAACCCCATATCTATTAATCCATCCATCAGTGTTGAACCTAGTTTAATGGTTGTAATATTTCTGTTGCAACTGGTCGGCTGTACAATTTATTGTGTTCATACTTTCGTATGGTTGCTGCTTCCATGACCATGTTTAAAGTCTTCCCTGCCTAATTGTCACTTTTCCACTTATGATTGTGGTGCACCAGTCAAAAAGGGTGTTCTGTTTTTCGTAATTCCCAGTTCTTCACAGAAAGAGGGTCTGACTCTTTTATGCTCCAGGACAGTAGGCATGTACCTACAGTTGCTGCGGTCATGTCAGCGTCTCCAGAGAACACCGACGGGTGTCTGATGTGCAGCTGGCTTACCGCTGGTTTCGTGTCCATGGATCCTCTGAGGATATTGATTTCCAGATGAATGTACTGGGTTAATCGCTTGTATTCCGGTTCTAGTCCATGTAAGTGACAGCTTTTACACTACCTAAAGCCACTCTCACACAAAGCAAGATTTGCGGGAAGCATGCCACGAAGCATACGGGGCAGGTGGCGGCCAGCCCTGCGGCCTGCTGGATGGCTGCTTGCTGCAGGATTCTGGATATAGCGCATGTCCTATAATTCCCGCATGTTTTCGGAATGCTACCAGCACTGGCCAATCAGGAGTCGTGTGTGGCGTGTGAGTTTGCAGCCAGCAAGGCAGGAACTCAAAGATAACACACTAGACGGAATGCAGTGCCACGTGCCCGCCAGTGAAGTGCAGTCTTTCCCAAACAATTATAAAGAAACTATTCGGTAAAAAAATATGATTCTCGCACAACTTATAGATGCATTCTTCTGCTTCATTATGAAAGAGATATTATTTTGTTGGTGGTCATAATTCTTGTGATATTTACGGATTTAGTACAGTACTACAAGGAATCCGAAAATTTTACATAGAAAAATGGAGGTCGCTATGAATTTGCATTTGATACATGTTAGGTCACATGTTGCTGCGGATGAAATGTAGCTAAAATATTGAATTATTCTTCGCAGTTGGAAAGATGTCGCTATCTATCACCAATCTCAAGATAATGCATTGTATGTAAAGCACTTGTTCTCGATCCCGTGCGTCAGCAAAGAAAACGGGAAGCATTTTTTATATAATACCTTATATATTATAAATGACTGGAGGTATCGAAGAAAGAGTTAATTTATCACGCTATTAATTTACGAAACTTGCATATGAAGTGCGTTATTCGAGCAACTACAGATTTTATTCAAAGAAGTAAGGGACTTTTAAGGAGTCACAGATAGCTGGTAAAACTAAATTTGCTTTGTATTTATTTTTACAATGTAAGTGAGCTATTTATTTTTTAATTTTATACCGCTTATGGTTTTTTTCATATACTACCAACTTGTCTTGCCCTCGGTATTACTAAATACAGTTTAATATTATATTGTAACTGCAAATGCTTAAAAACGTTGGTGAGAGGACTATTTGTCAACTCTATTGTTTTGACGAAAGAAGCAGATTTTAGCATTACAATAAGTGTCTGCATATTAACGAAATCTCATCACTGAAATATTACTCTGGAAAAAAATTAGTGCTGTGAAATAAATAACTTCTTGATTTGAAATTACAGCAGAATTTCATATCACAGTATGTTTTTAAATGATGTAGAACAAACCGATGAGATGATTTTATATGTATACGTTCAAATTTCTGAGAAATAAGGAAAACCGTTTAGAGTACATATGATATATTTTATTTTATGTCCCAACACAGAGTGATGATTTTTTTTTTTTTTTTTTATCACAAACATCTTTCAGCTTGTCAAAAGAATTCAATTTAGACCATGGTAGCTGGTTTACAGGATTCCAGTAAGTTAAACGTTTTTGTATTTCTAAGATTGAGATAGAAAAAATAGATTTTTTGCCTGTTTTCAAACACAATTTTCACCATTAAAATATACTTAGGGTATCGGATTCCATGAGAGTTTCAATGTAACTACACATTTAGGTGCTCTACCAGACTTTTCTTCTTCTTCTGACAAACGTATTTTCACATCCTGTCCCTGACAACATAACTTCCCTTGTTCCGATGTTAAAATCCGCTTCTTTCGTCAAAACATAAGAGATCTAACAAATATTATTTTCATTAACATTTTTATGCGGATAAAATAGCAACAGAACATTGAGTGTTGAGATTTGTAAGGGGACTAAACGGCAGGATAATCAGGCGTCCAGAATATTGAAATTAATAATACTGAGGGCAAGATAATTTGTACTTCATGAAAATGTCCATTCTAAAATTAAATGAGTAACTTCTTCACTTACATAGAAAAACAGCAATTTTCGTTTCAGCAGCTATTGGTGGCCCTTAAAAAGCACACTACTTCATCCATTAAAATCTGTACATTGTTAAATATCATGATTCATGTGAAAGTTTCGTAAATTGGTCATGTGACAAAATAATCTCCCCTTTGCGTGCTATCATTTGATAAAATCTTGCTTCGATACCTTCAATCATTTATGAGATATAAGGGATTTTATGAAAATTTCTTTCCGTTTTCTTTGCTGACGCAAGTGATACGGAACAAGTGCCTTACATACAACCCATTATCTCGAGATTGGTGATAGATAGCGACGTCCTTCAAAGTTCAAAGAATAATTCAATATTTTAGCTACATTTCATCTGCAGCAACATATGACCTAACTTGCATCAAACACAAATTCATAGCGACCTCTATTTTTTAATGCAAAATTTTCAAATTTCATGCAGTACTATACTGAATATGTTAATATCACAAGAACTATAACCACAAACAAAATAGTAGGTAGATCTTCATTAAGCTGAAGAATGCAGCTGTAAGATGTGCGAGACTCAAGTTTTTTACCGAATAGTTCCTTCACAATTGTTTGATAAATAAAGCAGCTCAGCCGTGTTGCACGTCTTGGCGTCCACCCAGCGAAGCCAGATGGCACGCTTCCGCACCCAGTCCTGCACCGTGTGAGACCCACTGTTTTTCAGCTGCATTCGTACTGTGCAGCTGACTGATGTGTGCGCCATCCAGGAAACTTCTGGCGAACCATGCTCCATGTGAGAGTGGCTTAATCGGAGCCACGGTGTGCAGCTGTTGCACAGGATACCCGGCGCCTCCACCAAACAATGTCGCATTGAAATGGAAGCAGGCTTGACTATGAAGGCAGGGTTGTCAACTGAACACAGCACTTTATTGCGAACTTAACATACACGCAACACTTACTGCCTCTCGGGCTGAGTGCTCTGCTATTTATACACACACAGAATGTACCAGAAATTAGAAGAATAGTAAACATAAGAATCATGTAGAACATTCTGGAAATGATAAATACAAAGAAATAAATTTTTGCCGGTGGACGGGATTGAACTGGAACCTTTAGCACTGCAATCGTTGACGCTATCCATTGCACCGTGCAGGTAACCGGATAACTTGTGGTCTTGTGGCAATATTGTATCTTGAACAAGTAACTTGTAAAGAGGAAATGAAATGCCAGAAAAAGAAAGCTGGGAGATAGGTTGAAGTGAAAAACTTTTTGAATTTATTGAGTTGATCACAGTCTGTCTCTCTTTCTGTGTTTCATCAGACCAGTAATTCATGGAAAGGGTATATAAATTGATAAGAAAACTTCGATGCATGCAGTTCAAGGTATATGCAAGAATTGTTTACCTAAAAGCAGTATTGAGTCTCAATCTTGGAAGAATGGTGACATTGCAGTGAGATACATTTGAAACATTTAATTTGTAATGTGTTTCCAGCTAATTTGTGACAAATATTTTGTAGTGCATAATGTAATATCATATAGTGGGAAGCTTAGCTATGACAGACAGAAGGTACTTTCCTATGTCAATACTGGTAGGAGTAGACTTAGCCAGTCACCAATAATGCAACTGATCTCCATTACTTTGGTAACATCAAATTGTCATGCAACTACACGATTCTGAATGAAACCTGAATGATAAGCCACATAGCTGCAAAGATGTTTGGCCAAAAACTCATGAATTTCCATTAGTTTTTCCTGATATGATTACCAAAAGACCGTAGATTAGAGAATTGTAAAAGTGGCAAAACATTTGTATCACAGTATACGAAGGTTCAGTTTTCTGAAGATCCAGATACCTACCACAGAAGTGGTTATTTTCATTTTTCATTACCGGTTTTGGACATTTAGTCCAAATTCAAATCAACTAAGTTAAATCCTACAATATCATTATTGGCCACATAGTTATTTCTTGGAGGTTGGCAGCTGAGATTTGAACCCAGATCCTCCTGCTTACTAAGTAGCCAGTCTGACCACTACGCCAGTCACACACAGCACTCTCTGCAACTGTGCAGTCTGCACTAGCACGCTTTCCAATAGACTTAAATCCTCATCTTATACACATACTATTAATATTATATTTGACTCATTGTTCATGGCAATTCACCAATTCCCGAAGAGTTAGAGCCTTGTGTGCATTCCCATTGATTAACTGAATTCCCACGCACAGATGATGTAATTTTTTTTTTTTTTTTTTTTTGTACCTTGATTTATAATAGTGACGGGATCAAAATTGGTTGTGTCCAAAAGGGAAGAGACAGATTATATGTATGAATTTAATAAAGAGTTGGAAGTCTTAATTCCTAACTACTGCGGACATAGCATTCATCATAGAATTACAGCAATAATAGACTATGTATGTAGCAGTTGGATTTCACTACAATCATAAATTTTCTTCCCTTAGTTTGTAGTTTCACTGCAAACAATACAAATGCAAATATGTAACAAATCGAAATCATATTTTGGGATTCTCTTTAAGATCTGGTCAGATGAAGCAGATTCACATTCCCCGGAATTATCATAGAATGTAGAATCAATGTGGTGCACACCTAATTGAACAAAAATTACCTATCATAAATAGGGTGACACATTTGATTAGTTCTGTTAGAGCTGTCAAACACCATACAAAAAAATTATTATCTTTCAGTTTGATCCACATTTTGGTGTCGTGTGTGGTTTTATTAACAATTGTCGAATCTGGTAATAGCAGACAGTGTTTCCACATTACAATCAGTACTGGAATATCTGAGGTGCTGATTAACTTTGTAGAACATGAATGAAAGCTCATATGCAGTTATCTGAAGTATAAGGTTTAATATACTTCATTTACTTTACTTCCCATCAGTGTGATTTGTACTGATGTTAGGTCTATTTGCGGTTAATACTTAAAAATGTTGCTAACATTGATTACCCTGTCAAGTGAACTGGAAAATCCCTCTGCAGCTTTTCTGACACATAAAATAGTACACTTTGCTTCATACGAAATTCCTGAAACTGGCCGCAATCCTGGAAATTTTCATAAAATAAACAGTACACTTTCAGTCTTACATTCTGGTGTCTGCTGGATTGAATATATTACTTACTTTTTATGGGATTTCTCACACTCTTATTCATGTTGGTTTGTCTTGAAAATGTGAAACCTGCTTCAAAAAGAATGAATCCATTGGCCTTCTTAAATAGAATGGTAGTGCACAACAGAGTTCTACTTTTGATGTCACTTCTGTCTCAAGTGTTATCAGATGTACTCCTAAACATAATCTGCACAGTAAAGTTTCTTGTAAGAAGGTCAAAAACTGCCATAATGCCTCATGTTAAAAATTGGACCTTGCCCATAACAAAACAGGAGGATTCCATATTGTTGTGGCTATGACAATAAATCTGGCAGCACTAATTAAATGTGCTCTCTTGAATGCACACAGATACTTCTCAGGAGCCATCTACTGTATTTAACGATTTTGTCATCGAGTGCAGTACTGAATGCTGTTTTTAACCCCATGTTGTGTTGCAAACAGGGTAGTCCTCTGATGAAGCTAGTGCCCAATGGGTGAAACTAGTTACAAAATAAAATTGTGTGACTTACATTTGTTTAATATGTATGTTATTTACAACTATCGCTGTGCCCCAGAAGTCTGTTTTCTAAGTTAATTGATGCTCGTACAGTTGCCACTGATTTATGTTCTAGGATTACTTTTTCTTCAACAACATTGCACCTAATGAGAATTAATAAAGTGTAAGAATGATGTTTCACCTATACATCCAGTTTTTCCATGTAATCTTCAACCCCTTTTTGCCTTCCCCCCAGTGCAAAAGGAGGATCTGTGTATGCCCTGTAGCCACCAGTCCATATTCTGGTCACAGAGCCATTTCTTTGGGCTCAAAATGGTCACACTTTGGGACAAGAATGCCTCCCCTTTGCTTCAAAAACTTTGGAGCAGATGATAACAAACTTTTTCTGTGAGATTTGTGATCAACTGTTAGACTTTCTGGGACTCATCTTGCACACACTTTTGAGCACCCAAGAGTGCGGATATTGCATCAACATTTCCTTTGCTAATTGACAGATTTGCTTTCAACTGTTCAATTGTAATGTCTGTGTCTGTCTTCAGGAATGACATCAGCTCGCTGTAAAACATCCAGTGTGAAGCCATGGATGGTCTCCCAGAGAGCTGAAGATCTTGGAGCTTCACCTAACCACATTCTGATGTCCTCACTTTGTGTGTGCAGCGATTAACTGTACTTTTGCTTTCAGCAGATGCCCCATAAACTTTGCACACATGTTTGTGAATATCCCCCTTTGTTTCTTTCTCTGCACTGAGAAATACAATGACATTACATTGCATTTAACATACATACTTTTATACACCATACATGTATGAAGTATTCCTGCAGCTATCTGTCGGAAGAACCAGAAACTTTGCAAGCTCATTCTCAAGACTTCAAATAATTCATGCATAATGTTTCACAGTCTCAACATTGTTTTTGGCTGTGAGAAAAATATCGTGCATTTTTAAGTTTTGTAATTTTACTTACAGTTTTAATGTCTCCTCTTTACATTCCACTGCTGTTTTTTCTGTCTTGCTGGCTGGGGTTAGCTAGTTTGTAATGTACTTTCAATCCTGCCAAGAAGTTGGGAGATGCATTGGTATATGGGCAAGCCTCTTATATAAATTGTTTCAATACTTGATAGTTGAAACTTAATCTAAAACAGTGATTAACTTAATATTTGTTACCTGCAGTAGTTCTTTTAAACTTGGTTATATTTATAAATAGATTATATTTTCATGCTTATATTGTTATTTTACAGTCTTGTTCTTTTTTCCAGTGGAAAAATGGTTGTCCTTAAGGGTCTTAACTACCAACATCTGAAAGCATTAGAAAAAGAGGCTGAGGTGAATAAACTTCCAGCACACTGTGTTACAGATGCTGGTCTTACTGAAGTGCGGTCTGGTTCAACTACTGTATTAGCAATTTTTGGAAAAGAAACTCATGTCAATAAAATTACAGGAGAACTAGCCCTGTTACAATAGAAACAAATTATATCAAATTGGGGGGAAAGATCTTTAAACTAGCATTATTAATGCAATGCTTGTGTCCATAGAAATTGTATAAATAAATTATTTACTAATGTTTTAAAAAGAACCAGTTTTTTTCTCTCTTTGCTTGTTTTACCGATAGTGTCACATATGCCATAAAATGCACAACGAAATTGCTTATTGCAGTGAGTAGTTACAACATGCTGTAAATGCATTGCAAAGCAGATTTTGATTTTGCAAATTTGCATTAAATTGTGTGTTTGTTACAAGATTTTATGACAACTTTAGTGTTTGAGATGTGTGTTGTTTGTCCTGAATTGTTGTCAGATAATTTTTTAGTTGCAAAGCATTTTAGCACGACCAAATGAAACGCAATTGTAACCTATTACTTGTGCAATATTTATATTTTGATATTGAACTAGTGAATATCATTGCCCTTAGTGAACTGAGTGATTTTGGTTGTTGATAGTTATTTACTATTTGTATATAAACTTGTAACTTCTTTTATTTCATTCATTATGTTGGTTCCGCAAAGACTGTGCCGTGTATTAAGCTGTATGATTACAAGACAGAGATATGAAGCAGAATGTGGTCAAACAAAAGTTACATGTTGTGTTTTGTAGCAAGTAGTTCTGGCACATCATTATATTATTTGTAATTATTGAAGTAGTTATTTTCAATGACTGATATTGAGTAGTTTGCATTTGTTACCCTTTGTGTTCAAAAGTAAGCAAGAACAGAATTTTGACTGTTCTTTGTATTTGTTTATAATGTATGATATGTGAAAGATATACTATCAATGTGCCATTTCAAGTGGTAACCTATCACAGTTGAATAAAATGCAGCACAAGAATATCACAGTGCACTGTAATGACAGAAGAATGCATTCCTCATATTTTTCCCTTTTAAGGGATGTGAAATAGTCATATTTCTGTATGGAAGATTTTCCCTCATTGAATGATTTAATGGATATTGCAACTTTGATAATAGCATTCAAACATTTTCATCTTGCAAAGTTTTACTTTTATTATATTTATGTAACAAGTCCTATAAAGCATTATTATGCTGACGTACCTCAGTAAACTCTTTGCACAGATGCTTATGAGTTTGTTAAATTCATTATCAATAAACTCCTATTTCTTTAGCAGAATTTTGAGTTTTTTGTACCTTGTGTATCCTGTTACATGATCACTAAGAAATATGTGTGCAGAAAGCCCAACCTTCTGCAATAAAGAATGCAATTCTTATTAGTAGTCTCATAAATGGAGAATAACTAAAAGAAAGTGACATTAGATTTTCTTTTTGTGAACTTCTACTTCGTGTCTTTGCAAACTTCTTTGGTAAAATCAGAGACATTTAATGAAATTAAAATTATGTATCATCGCAAATTAAATGTAAATTGTCTGCCATATCCAATAGAAATTGAAACACGATAATAATATTAATTTAGTTTTACTAATTCCTTATTTACTGCTTAAAATTACACATACTAGAATCCATAAATACAGTGGTGGAACCTTTATCTGCAGGGAGGATGATTGTCAGTTGTGCCGGATTGACCCCCTCCCCAAAGTCCAACAAGATCTCCAATCCCTACTAAAATGCTATAGCCCCTCCCAGAAACTCTCCACTGAATCCATCTCCCTCCTCACCCCAGCAGCACCCCGCACAGCCACCTTCTACATGCTCCCCAAAATCCTCAAACCTAATAATCCTGGACGCCCTATTGTGGCTGGTTATTGCGCTCCTACAGAACAAATTTCAGCCCTAGTTGACCAACGCCTCCAACCAATTGTCCAAAATCTATCTTCCCACATCAAGGATACCAACCACTTTCTTCACCGACTCTCCACCATTCCCACCCCTTGACCTCCTGGATCTTTAATGCGTGAAGCTTATAATAATTTCCACAACAAAACCCTGGCACATAATTTCGTAAAGAATTCTAAGAAATTTTGGTTGCATGAAAAGAATACAAATGGTAAAACACAATAGTAAAGGTGATGTTACTGATGAAGTCCTCCTAAAACAGAATTGCTTAACACAGCCTTCTGAAATTCCTACATGAAAGAAGACTAAGCAAATACTCCAGAATTCGTATCAAGAACAGCTGGTAGCTAATGTAATTTAAAAGTTGATATCCCTGGTGTATTATAGTAACTTAAATCGCGAAACAAAAGTAAGCCTCATGGTCCCGATTGTACACCAATTAGTTTTCTTTCAGAGTATGCTGATGCAATAGCACCATACCTAGTTGTTATATACAACCGCTCGCTCATCGAACGTTCTGTACGTACCCAAAGACTTGAAAGTGGCACACGTTTTGACAATATTAAAGTACGGCACTGTACCTCAAAAGTGTCTTCTTCTCAAACTGCATGCTTGCAGAATATCGCTTCAGTTGCGCGAATGGATTTACAATTTCCTTTCCGAAAGGACACAGTATATTGTTACTGACAGATAATTACAGAGCAGAACAGAAGTGATACCTGGAGTTCACCAAGGAACTGTTATAGGGGCCCTACTGTTCCTTATTTTTATAAACGATTGCAGATTATGCTGTCACATTTCGGTTAGTAAAGTCACCAGAAGAGCAAAAGCAACTGATTTAGATAAGATACTTGCATGGTGCAAAAAATGGCAATTGACCCTTAATAATGAGAAGTGTGACCACTAAAAGAAACCTATTAAACGTCATTTACATGATAAATCAGTCAAAACTACAAGTCGTAAAGTCAACTAAATTCCTAGGAGTAACAATTATAAAGTTCATAATATAGTGAGGACAGTTTACAACTCACTGCAAAGACGTGGCGACGAGCTGCGACAGGCACATATAAAAGACACACACATACAACACATTCAGCTATCGGCCATGGCCTTCTTCAGAAAATAGAGCACTCATGCAATCACACAGGCACACAACACAGTCATACCACCATCACCTCCGACTGCCGCACTTCGAAGCACGCTCTGCAGCGAATTGGGGATGGGAGGGTAGGGGATAGGGAGGGGATAGAAAGGTTACGTCACGGTGGTGGGGATGGGTTAGATGGGAATAACGAGATGCAGCTTAGGAATGGAGTGGGGAGGCGGGTGAGGGGAGAAAATAAAATTAAAAAAAGTAAAATAAATATATATATAGAAAATGCATGCACACTGCAAGTACACGAGACCGCATACACACACATACACACACACACACACACACACACACACACACAACCTCGTCGGTGAAGGAAGTGGTTGGTATCCTTGATGTGGGAAGGTAGATTTTGGACAGTAGGTTGGAGGTGTTGGTCAACTAGAGCTGAAATTCGTTTGGTAGGAGCACAGTAACCAGCCACAATAGGGCGTCCAGGATTATTAGGTTTGTGTCAAGGATACCAACCACTTCCTTCACCGACTCTCCACCATTCCCACCCCTTTGCCTCCTGGATCTTTACTTGTCACAGTGGATGCCACCTCCCTATACACCAACATCCCACATGCCCATGGCCTTGCCACTCTGGAACACTACCTCTCCCAACGTCCCTCTGAATGCAAGCCTGATACCTCATTCCTCATAACCCTTACCAATTTCATCCTACTTAACAACTACTTTTCCTTTGAGGGGAAAGTTTACCATCAAATCCAAGGCACAGCCATGGGCACCCCATGGCACCCTCCTATGCCAACCTGTTCATGAGCCGTCTGGAGGAATCCTTCCTAGCATCCCAAAACCTCAAACCTCCTGCCTGGTTCCGGTTCATTGATGATATTTTCATGATCTGGACTCAGGGCCAGAACACCCTATCGTCCTTTCTTCAGAACCTCAAATCCTTCTCTCCCATTCACTTCACCTGGTCTTCCTCAACCAACCATGCCACATTCCTGGATGTCAACCTCCACCTCACTGATGGCTCCATCCACACTTTCGTCCATATTAAACCTACCAACCACCAACAGTACCTACATTTTGACAGTTGCCATCCTTTCCATGTCAAAAAATCCCTCCCTTACAGCCTGGCCACCCGTGGATGGCATATCTGCAGTGACAAGAATTCCCTTTCTGAATATGCTGAAGGTCTCACAAAGGCCTTCACAAACAGAAACTATCCCACAGACCTAGTCCGCAAACAGAACTCCTTTGCCATATCCTCACACACCCCAAATTCTCTTCCTAACACCAGTAACCATCAACAAAAGAGCACTCCCCTTGTCACCCAGTACTACCCTGGACTCCAACAACTAAATTACATTCTCTTGGCCAGAAATGAGAGACATCTTGTCCAAGATCCTTCCCACTCCTCCTAAAGTGGTGTTCCGTCACGCTCCCAACCTCCACGACATCCTAGTTCATCCTTATGCCACCCCGAAACCCAGCTCACTGCCACAGGGATCATGTACTTGTGGAAAACCCCGCTGCAAGACCTGTCCAATCCACTCACCTAGCACTACCTGTTCCAGTCCTGTCACAGGCTTATCCTACCCTATCAGAGACCGGGCCACCTGTGAAAGCAGCCACGTAATTTACCAACTGTGCTGCAAACACTGTACAGCTTTCTGTATTGGCATGACCACCAACCAGCTATCCATTAGTATGAATGGCCACCGCCAGACTGTGGCCAAAAACAAGTTGGACCACACTGTGGCACAGCATGCAGTGGAGCACATGCTTGATTTCAATGGGTGCTTCACAACCCGGGCCATCTGGATCCTCCCATCCACCACCAGCTTTTCTGAACTGTACAGATGGGAGTTATCCCTACAATACATTCTCCGCTCCCGAAATCAACCAGGCGTCAACCTATGATAACTTCCCTATTTTTTATCCGCATGTGTGTGTGTGTGTGGGGGGGGGTCTTGTGTACTTGTATTGTGCACACATTTTGTATATCTGTTTTGTTTTATTTTATTTTTCTCACCTCACCCGCCTCCCCTCTCCAGTCCTAAGCTGCATCTCGTTACTCCCATCTAGACTGTGCTGTACCCATACCCACCACCGTGACACAACCTTCCTATCCCACTTTCCCCCTCCCCTCCCCGATTTACACGCCACAGAGTGTAATTTGAAGTGCAGCTGCCGGAAGTGATGGTTGTATGACTGTGTTGTGTGATTGCATGAATGTTCTATTTTCTGAAGGCCATGGCCAATAGCTGAAAGTGTTGTATGCGTGCATCTTTTGAATGTGCCTGTCACAGCTTGTCGCCACATCTTTGCGGTGAGTTGAAAACTGTCCTTACTACTATATTATTAATTCCAACCTGGACAATTCATTATTAGTATAAATTATATGTCTAACAAATCTTTAAGACACTCAGACCATGATAAATTAAGTGGGTCCTAAATAACCTCAGGAAATGTTAGTAGGAAAATCTGTCAAAAAACATGGATAATTGCACAATTTGACTACTTGCCATTACAAAGCTTTACAACCAGAATTAATTCAACAAAATGATCCAGACAAACAAGTTAATGGTATGAAAGAGTACTTTTGTATTATATTGTGATAATCTGTAAATATATTCATAGTTTACGTAGACCTTCTATTACATAGTTATGGTAGGTATCTGGATTTTAACTTTATCAAACAAATGGATTTCCTAATGATACACTCATTACAAAGTACACACTGTTTTTGTTTCTCCAATTATCTCCTAAAACTAATTTTAGCTGGTTACTGTGCCCCTACTCATAGAATTTCAGCCCTCATGACTTTCAATTAATAGTACGATGTGTATCCTTCCACATCAAGGGTACCAACAACTATCTAAGCACTCTTCCACCAACCCCACCACTTTCCCTTCTAAATCCTTACTTGTCACAGTTGATGGCACCTACCTGTACACCAAGATCCCCTCAAGCCCATGGCCTTGCTGCTCTTGAACACTACTACTACTACTACTACTACTACAAACTTCCCTCAGAATCCAATTCAATCATCATAACCCTCATGAACTTCATCCTAACAAACAACTACAATCAAATCTGTGGCACAGGCATGGGCTCTAGTATGGCACCCTCCGATACCACTCCGTTTATGATCATTCCTAAGCTGCATCCCCATCTAGCACGTACATGCTTCATAAGGCAGTGTGATATCAATCCCCATCCTCTTGTTACATCCAATTTCTCCTCCACTCCCAGTTGCACTCACCATGGAGCATTACTCAGAACAGAGCAGCCAGAAATGAGAGTTGTATGTTTTGTGACGTGCCTGTGCAATTGCATGAATGGAGATGTGTCATCCTTCTAATGCAGGCTATCTCCAAAAGTTAAGTTGTGTGTGTACAGGTGCCGCCTTTTACTTGTATGTCAGCAGCTCAGTGATCACCTTTGTGGTGAGTTGCTAGCTATTGTCATTGGTAGATAAAGAATCTTGCTACCTTGGAAGTAAAATTATCCACGATTGATGAAGCAAAGGCGACATAAAAAGTAGAATTGCACAGATAAATGGAGGTGTCACCCTCACGAGCCACAGACATTTGTGAGGTAGGATGGCTTGTTTGCTTCAACGATACAGATAGCCATACTGTAGGTGCAACCACAATGGAGGGGTATTTTTGGAGAGGCCAGAAAAACATGTGGTTCCTGAAGAAGGGGAGTAGCCTTTTCAGTAGTTAAAGGGGCAACAGTCTGGATGATTGACTGAGCTGGCCATGTAACATCAGCTAACATGGCTTTGTTACACAGTTACTGCAAATGGCTGAAAGGAATGCGGGTAAGTTACTATGAACAGCATAGTGAATGCATTATCGTAGCAAAGATAGACACAAAGCCAACACCAACAACAGTAGTACAAGTTTATATACTAACTAGCTCTGCTTCCGATGATGAGATTGAAGAAATGTAAGAGGAGATAAAAGAAATTCTTCAGAAAGTGAAGGGAGAAGAAAACTTGATTGTAATGGGTAACTGGAAATTTGTAGGAAATGAAGTAGGTAAATGTGGACTGGGGAAAATGAATGAAAAAGGATGTGTGGTAAAATATTGTGCAGAGCACAATTTAATAATCACAAACAGTTTAATCATCATGAAAGATGGTTATATACATGGAAGAGACCAGGAGGCATTGGGAGATCCAGATTGACTTGACAGTGGTAAGGAAAAGGTGCAGAAACCGGGTTTTAAACTGTAAGACGTATTCAGGGGTAGATATAGACTCTGACTATAACTTGTTGGGTATGAACTGCAGATTAAAACTTCAGAGACTGCAGAAAGGTAGAAATGTTAGATGATGGAACCTGGACAGATTGAAGGAACCAGAGGTGGTTGAGTGTCAGAGGGAGCATTAAGCAAGGATTGGCTGAAATGGGGGAAAGTAATACAGTAGAAGAAGAATGGGAAGACTGAGAGATAGGGTAGTGAAGGCCACAGAAGATCATATAGGCAGAAGGTCAAGGCCTAATAGAAATCCTTGGATATCACACAAGATACTGAACTTAGTTGATGAAAGGAGAAAACATAAAAATGCATTTACACTCCGTTCACCGAAACGAGAGACAGACTGTAAACAGACTGGGGCACGTGACCAGGGGTGGACAAAAATGGTGCGCTCACTTAATGTTGCTACCTATGTATCAAGCTATGTGGTTCCATGTTGGAATAGGGACTGTGGCTGTTGGTTGAGTTTTAATTACAAATTATTAACTTACCCACCAACAGCCGTAAAGTTCATGATGTTTTATTTAACAACTGCTTTCGGTCTTAATTAATTCTTCTGTATATTTTGTATGACATACGTACAACATGATGTTACAGATACAACACTATGCAACTTAATGTGTATAGGGCCTGAAGATGGTGTTAAATGCAATAGCGAAACTGGTCAGTAAATAAAAAATCATAAACTTTAACTTTAATCAATTACTATATGATAAAGTGAGGAACAACCAACACCCGTAGATGCAGCTGCTTTTATAACAAGATCTGTCATTTATTGTTCTGGACACAACAGCTCCATTTTCTTCTTTGATCGCTTCATGCATGGATTCAAAATGTAGGATGACATAATGAGTTTACACTTGGGCGATACATACGAGAAAGAGATACAGAGATAGAATATGAAAGCTTAATACTTAGGCTGCTATTCAGCAACTAGACCTTTAAGATGAAATTTCTATCCAGCCTCTAATATCACCCCTCATAACAAACACAAACGCTCGACACCTGAAACGGATGCGGTGACATTGTGCGAGCACCCCTGTTTTGTCCACTCCTGGTGACGCGCCTCGCTGTGTTTACAGTCCGTCTCTCGTTTCGGTGAACAGAGTACAGTGAAGCATGCAAAAAGGGGTACAGATGTCTGAAAAATGAGGTTGACAGGAAGTGCAGACTGGGTAAGTAGGAGAGACTTGAGGAGAAATGCAAGACTGTAGAAGAATGTATAACTAGGGGAAAATAGATACCACCTACAGGAAAATAAAAGAAACACTTGGAGACAAGAAAAGCAGCAGTATGAATATCAAGAACTCGGATAGAAAACCAGTAGTAAGCAAAGAAGGAAAAGGTGGAAGGAATATATAGGCAGCCTGTACAAAGAAAATACACTTGAATATGCACCGAGAGAGCCAGGAATTTTTCATTGTTTACATTACCGGTACCAGTTAATATTTTTTTGTGATTTTGGTTGGTGAGAACTTTAGCCTGGTACTGTAGAATAATACTGCACCAATAAAACATAAACAAGAGAATAACAAGAATATAAAAATTTAGTTGGGGAAAGAAGGCGTGATTTATAACAACTATACACCATTTACATAGCCTACAAGTGTCTGATGAAATCAGAATGTGTCAAAGGCGTTAGGACAAAGAGTATGCAATACTTAAAAACGAACTGTTGTCGACGAGTGTAATATTTCATCTGTTTACATTTCTAGCAGGTCACAGGTGAAAATTGCAAATAATGGAGAAGCTATACTTCCAAAGTAAATGGCCGCTGTAGTGTTAAATCACAGTGACTATGTGGCTGAAGGTCTCCGCCAATTGTCTGATTCCTCCACCTCCACCTACAAGGTAAGCCAGGATGATCCCATTCCAAAGATCCAACATGACCTACAATCCCTGATAAAATCCTATGGCCCTTCCCAGAACCTCTCACCTGAATCCACCTCTCTCCTCACACCAAAAACATCCCACAAACCTACCTTCTACATGCTTCCTAAAATCCACAAACCTAATAATCCGGGACGCCCAATTGTGGTTGGTTACTGCGCTCCCACTGAAAGAATCTCTGCCCTCATATATCAACACCTCCAACCTATTGTCCAGAATCTACCCTCCCACATCAAAGATACCAACCACTTCCTTCACCGATACTCCACCATCCCCACTCCTCTACCTCTTGCATCCTTACTCGTCATTGTTGACACCACCTTCCTGTACACAAATATCCCTCACACTCATGATCTTACCGCACTCTACCACTACCTTTCCCAATGTGCTTCAGACTTCAAGCCCAATAACCCCTTCCTCATAGCCATTGCCAACTACATACTAATCAACAACTATTTCTCCTTTGAGGGGAAAGTATACAAACAGCTCCATGCACTGCCATGGGCACACTTATGGCACCTTCCTATGCCAACCTGGTCGGTCGCAGTGGCCGAGCAGTCTGCGGCACGCCAGTCACAGTCTGCACGGCCGCTACAGTCGGCCCTTCGGGCATGGATGTTTGTGTCGTCTTTAGTATAAGGTATTTCATTAGTAGTTTGTAAGTGCAGGGACTGATGACCCCGCAGTTAAGTCCCTTAAGCTTAACAAACATTTGAACTTTTTTTTTTTTATGCCAACCTGTTGATGGGCCATCTAGAGAAAACTCTCCTAGCCTCGCGAATCCACAAACCCCTAGTCTGGTTCAGGTTCATTGATGACATTTTCATGATCAGGACTCAAGGCCATGACACTCTACCCTCATTCCTCAACTCTTCTCACCCATGCATTCCACTTGGTCCTTCTCAGACCAAAATGTCACCTTCCTGGATGTTAAACTGCATCTCTCTGGTGACTCCATCCTCACCTCTGTCCACATCAAACCCACCAACTTCAACAGTACCTCCATTTTGACAGCTGCCATCCTTTCCACATCAAAAAATCCCTCCCATATAGTCTCGCCACCCATGGAAGGTGTATCTACAGTGATGAGAACTCCCTTAACCAGTATGCCGAAAGCCTCACAAAGGCCTTCACAGACAGAAATTACCCACCAGACCTAGTCCATAAACAGATTTCCCGTGCCATATCTTCACGCACCAACAGTCCTCCCTCCAACGCCAGTAACCAGTCAAAAGGAGTGTCCTCCTCCTCATCCAATACCACACCAGACTGGAACAACTAAATAATATCTGGTGTCATGGCTTTATCTGTCTTCATGCCCTAAAATGAGGGACATCCTACCCAAGATCATTCTGACCCCTCATATAGTGGTGTTCTGTCACCCACCCAACCTCCACAACATCCCAGTCCATCCACCTGATATCGCTTCTGCTTGTTGTATCCCCACCCCTTATCTTCTCTCTCCACTTCCCCCCTCCTCCGCTCCTTCCCCCTGCCCCTTCCCATCCCTTACTTTTCCATGAGTCAGAATGTGTTGGGTGGACAGAGATGCTGACATGTATGGATGATTGTGCCTGAGTAATTGTGTGGATGAGTGTTCTCTTTCTGAGGAAGGCTGCGGCCAAAAATTTACAATTGTGTGTGTGTGTGTTTTTGTGTCTGTTGGCGGCCCAACGTTTGTCTTTATGGTGAGTTGTTCCCTATCTACATTTTATTATTATGAGAAGGTTGTTTATCATTTACACTGTTTTGTAAAAATACTTCGCAGTTTTGTAGAATTAGGTTATGATTTTCGTGGATGTTGTTATGCTGTAACCCAAATACAACAGCTTTATATGCTTGTCAAATAAATTTTGCTGGTTTCTTTGACTGTGTCATGATTTTTGAATAAGTTGTTATGCCTGAACCTAATAAAACAACAAAAGTATAACCACAACGCAGAATTATTTACGAACTCCTGACTGGCTGTTCGCTTCCCATAATTTTTTTACAGATTATTCTACTTTTGTCATCATTATTGGATAATTTGTAATATACCTTATAAGCAACAAAAATAAATGTGATAAACTAACCTTGAAGCATAGTCGTTTTTAGCATGTGTTACCCTTTAAGATAAATCAAAACATAAGTGTGCTGGTAAAATATGTAATAATGGCATAAAAGGCTGGTCTTCATTGCTCTAAGTGGCTGGTCCCCAAAGTGTTGTTTTGAATGGGAGTCAAACGGTTTGTGATTTAAGAAATTCAAACACATTTTCACTATTAATGTAATTCATATTGCATAAAAGGCAGAAAGAATGATTAGGTTGGGATCTTCCTTGAGGTTGTGAAGGACTCTGGTTTTTTTCTGTCAAAAGTTGGCATTCTTAGTAAGGGACTTAGGAAAGAATGGTGATGCCAGGTTGGAGGTGAGGAATTCCTCAAAGCGGACTAGGAGGTCGTTAGGTGGGAGTGGGGGTGGATCACGGTTGGATGGTGGTATGGACTGGTAGAGGCAGGGTTCAATGTCAGAATTAGGTTGGCTTTGGTTGGAGGAATTGGTGGCAAAGTTCTATTTCCACTGAAGGGATCGGGAGAAGGAGAGGAGGTTTTTGACAAGTCTAACATGATTAAATTTTGGTGTGGGGCTGAAGGTGATACCTTTGGAAAGGACTGACACTTCTGTGGGATTGAGGGTTTTGCTGGATAGGTTGCCACAGTGTTCTGTGGTTGTTTCGGCTGTGGATGTTATGGGGTGTTGGTGCAGAGCTTGGGAGGATGAGGCAATCGGAGAAGGGCAGCAAGGCAAGGTTTAGGTGCTATGAATGGTTCACTGGGAGTAGCACTGTCGGTAGGATAAGAATGGGATAGTGGTGCACCAAGATGACAGTAGGATGTCAGCAGACTGGATAACTTGTGGAGGTGGTGTTTGGAATGCTGCTCCAGTTGCTGGAGAGCAATCGAATCTATTTGGGATGTAGGTAGAGTGGATTGCAAATGAGAAGGATCTTACAGAGGGAGCAGAGGTGTTCCAGGGATGCCTGTGCCATGAAGATGTGTTTTTGTAACACAAGGTTAGTGAGGTTTAAGGACTGTTGGAATCTGAAGAGTTGAAGGTAATTGTGAAAGGATGGGTGGGATCCAGAAAAGGAAATTTTGATGGTTAGGCCATTGTAGGGATTCCATAGTTCAGGCAGCCCTTAAGAAACAGGATGTGGGACTGGGTTTTTGCTAAGGACAGGGAAACTTTTCTATACTGATGCAGAAAGATGGAGCAAGGATCCATTGGGATAGTTATGGTGTAGGGAAACAGAAAGTGCTTGGAAACAGGCATAACAAGGTGTTAAGGGAGATGTGGGAAAGTTGGATCGCCAAAAAAGTCACATGTAAACTCGTAAAAGCACGCAATGAGAACCCTAAATAGGCAAAATACACACTAATATGCCTAAACACACAAAATAGGACCCTAAAAATTACGCACCAATATGTAAAAATGTGAACCAATATGAATAATTGCCCACCACTATGTAAAGATGCAGTCTAATATGTAAAAAACGCACTCTAAAACATAACTAAGATGACACAACTTCACACAGGCAGGCAAGAATTCACTTAATCTGCACAAACACATAAAGGTGCATAAAAGATAGACATAGGAATAGGAAGGGTGATGGAAACGGAAAAGGTTTGTACGTCTATATGCATTTAATTTACGAGTGGGTGGGGTGGGGTGATAAATAATGTAGTGACGCCAGTAGCTGCGGGAGAGGTAATAATGAAGTAATAAACAATGTGATAATCAACAATAATAATAATAATATTTGCTGGAAAGAGTGGGAAAAAGTAAATGTGCAACAAATGCCTTCACAGACTGAATGTACTAACCACCTAGTCCATAAACAGATTTCCCCTGCCATATCTTCACACACCAACAGCCCTCCCTCCAACCCTACTAACCAACCACAAGAGAGTGCCCCCTTGTCACCCAATACCATCCTGAACTGGAACAACTGAACCATATCCTACGTCAGGGCTTTGATTATCTGTCAACATGCACTGAAATGAGAGACATCGTACTTACGATCCTCCCAACCCCTCTAAAGTGGTGTTCCATTTCCCACCCAACCTCCACAACATCCTAGTCCATCCCTATGCCACTTCTAATCCCAACCCCTTACCACAGGGATCATATCTCGTGGAAGAACCCAATGCAAAACCTGCCCAATCCACCCACCCAGCACTTCCTATTCCAGTCCCGTCACAGGCTTGTCCTAACCCATCAGAGGCTGGCCCACCTGTGAAAGCAGCCACATAATATACCAACTCTGCTGCAATCACTGCTCTGCATTGTATATTGGAATGGCCAATGTCAAACTGTGACCAAGAGCAATATGAACTATCCTGTGGCGCAGCATGCAGCAGAGCACACCACCTTGGACTTTAACAGCTGCTTCACCACTCGAGCCATCTGGATCCTCCCCTCCTCCACCAGTTTTTGTGAACTGCGGAGATGTGATAGACAAAGATTACTCACCAGGCGAAGGAGCACAGGTGTAACAGCATCACAAATAAATAAATGAATCCACACACACACACGCAAACGCAAGCTTTCGCAACCCAGTTGCTTCTTCAGGCAGAAGGGAAGGAGAGGGAAAAGGAAATGATGAGGGTTGTAAGGAAGGGGGTAAGGAGCCATTCCAATCCTGAGAGAGGAAAGACTTACCTTGGGGGGAAAAATGGAGGGTAAACAAATGCACACGCACCCACATAGACACAAGTACACCTAGGCAGACATACTGTAGAAAGCAAAGAAGTTAAGAAGTTAGATAGAGATACCACTTGAGGTAGAGGCTCTGTCCAGAGAACCGATGCAAAGATGTTAAGATGGTGGGTGGGAATTCGAATTTAGCGGAGGTTGAGACCAGGTGGGCAACGGGAAGAGAGAATATGCTGAAGGGCTAGTTCCCATCTCCGGAGTTCTGAAGGATTGGTGTCAGTGGGAAGTATCCAGATAACCCGGACGGTGTAGCACTGTGCCAAGATGTGCTAGCCGTGCACCAAGGCGTGTTTAGCCACAGGGTGATCCTCATTACCAGCAAACACTGTCTGCCTGTGTCCATTCATGCGAATGGACAGTTTGTTGCTGGTCATTCCCACATAGAACGCTTCACAGTGCAGGCATGTCAGTTGGTAGATCACGTGGGTACTATCGCAAGTGGCTCTGCCTTTGATCGTGTACACCTTCTGGGTTATGGGACTGGATTAAGTGGTGGTGGAATGGTGCATAGGGCAGGTTTTACAATGGGGGCGGTTACAAGGGAAGGAGTCAGAAGGTAGGGAAGGTGGTTTGGGGATTTCATAGGGGTGGACTAGGAGGTTACGGAGGTTAGGTGGGCGGCGGAAAGACTTATAGAGGAAAAATTCCTAACAGGAAAAATATACGTAAAAAATAGATGAAGTACACTTGCCAGGCGAAGGGGCACAGGCAGTGATAGCAACAAATAAACACACAGACACACACACACACACACACACACACACACACACACACAAATGCAAGCTTTCGCAGCCTAGCTGCTTCGTCAGGCAGAAGGGAAGTGTACTTGCGTCTGTGTAAATGTGTGGGTGTGTGTGTATTTGTTTACCCTCCTTTTTTCCCCCCAAGGTAAGTCTTTCCTGTCCCGGGATTGGAATGACTCCTTATCCAAAACCCTCATCATTTCCTTTTCCCTCTCCTTCCCTTCTGCCTGACGAAGCAGCTAGGCTGCGAAAGCTTGCGTTTGTGTGTGTGTGTGTGTGTGTGTGTGTGTGTGTGTTTATTTGTTGCTATCACTGCCTGTGCCCCTTCGCCTGGTAAGTGTACTTCATATATATATCATATTTGGAAGGAGACTTTCCAGGTGGGAAAAATAGGTATAAAATAAAGATAAAGATATTTGACTTACCTAAAGTACAGGCTCGTCGAAGAAACATAAAACACACACAAAAACACACAAACGTTTCTGTCGACAAGCCTGTACTTTAGGTAAGTCTCTTTTCCATACTGCATCTCATTTTTCGCCTGACATCGCCTCTGCCTGTTGTATCCCCGCCCTTATCTCCTTATCTTCCCTCTTCAGTTCCCCCTCTCCTCCACTCCTTCCCCCTCCCCCCTCCCATACCTTCTGCTTGTCATGAGTCAGACTGTGTTGGGCGGCCAGAGATGGCTGACGTGTGTGGATGAGTGCCCTCTTTCTGAGGAAGGCCACGGCTGAAAATTTAGAATTTCGTGTCTTTTATTTGTGTCTGTTGGTGGCTCAACATTCATCTTTATGGAGATTTGTTCCCTATCTACATGTTATTATTAACATTCCTTACTGGACCTTCCATTGTCGTTATTCAACCTTTTCATAAATTACATCTGTGTCATGAAGAAACTAAAATATAAGCAAATTTCATTTACAAAATGGAACTCAAAAGCAACATTCTCACCGGCTGTTTGCACCTGGCCAGTGATAAGCCTTATTTACTTCCCATCTATTGTCGCACCATTACCAAGATCTACACATTAAGAAAAAATATGCTGACATTGTAAGTGCATTTTAATAGTGGAAGTTGTACGCCGGTGTATAACACATTAACCTTTTAAAGAATTGATAAGATGTATGCAACAAGCTAAGTATAATAGAAAAATTGTAGTTTAACCGGGAAACCCAAGAATTTTTTCCCTTGACTACATATACACCCTGTACACAGAAGGTGCCGCATGCTTGGTGGCAGTGATGGGAAGGGGGGGGGGGGGGAACAGCTTCCCCCTAACTCTTACGAAAGGGTTTTTCTTTTTATGTGTACTACACTGTTGTTCTCTCAATAAATTTATTTAATCTCAATATTTCCTTAACAGGTTTGTTTTAACATGGTTGGAATTGAAGCATTTTATAGCTACTTAAAAACTGCCACTCCTTATCTCTCAGACTCAGGTCTTGCAACTCTGACCCCCCTCTTGTCCATTTAGCCATCGTCTTTAACAGCTCATAAATAATGAAGTCAAGGATCAAAATGTAGAACTGAGTTAGGTAATACAGTGTTTAGTACATTGGACTTAGATTCTAGAGGATGACAGTTAATTAGGTTTTCTGCGATTTCCCTAAATCACTCTAGATGAATGTCAGGATGGTTCCTTAATGGCCTATTTCCTTTCCCATCTTTAACAACACAATATGAATTTGGGCTTCATTTACATGTTGTTTACAGAATATTAAACCCTAATCTTCCTTCAACGAGTAGGCACTTCTTCAAATATTTGGATATTATAAATTACACCATCACAATACCTGTATTCACTAATGAAATGTTGTAAATAATCCATCATAATCTGAGAATGACAGTTATATCAATACCTGCTACCGATTATTAAAGCTGTCAGTGGTTAACAAAAAAAAAAAAAAAAAAAAAAAAAAAAAAAAAAAAAAAAAAAAAAAAAAAAAAAAATTAATATGCAACAGCAAAAATAAATAAATAATTAAAATAAAGTAAATATCTTTAGCCCTCTTTAAGGTAGCAAAACAAGTTACAAATCTGACCTTATTCTCAACACATTTTTCAATTTCAAGGGTGAATTTTACTTTATTCTGGTTGCCCACTAGTTTATAAATGTAGCTGCAGAAGTAAGAATAAAAAATGTGTTTATTGACATACACGTGTCTTGTAAACCAACATGTTACACTCATTTCAGTTGAAGAATTTTCAAATGGTCTATGAAATATGTAACTCTCTTTCCCTGTACATCTACATCCATACTCCACAAGCCACCCAACGGTGTGTGGCGGAGGGTACCTTGAGTACCAGAGTACCACTATCGGTTCTCCCTCCTATTCCAGTCACGTATTATTCGCGGAAAGAAAGATTGTCAGTATGCCTCTGTGCGTGCTCTAATCTCTCTGATATTATCTTCATGATCTCTTTGCGAGATATACACAGGAGGGAGCAATATACTGCTAGACTCCTCGGTAAAGGTATGTTCTCGAAACTTCGACAAAAGCCCGTACCGTTCAACAGAGCATCTCTACTGCAGAGTCTTCCACTAGAGTTTATCGATCATCTCTGTAATGCTTTCACAATTACCAAATAATCCTGTAACAAAGCATGCTGCTCTCCGTTGGATCTTCTCTACTTCCTCTATCAACCCCACGTGGTACGGATCCCACACCGGTGAGCAGTATTCAAGTTGTGGGCGAACAAGTGTACTGTAACCTACTTCCTTTGTTTTTGGACTGCATTTCCTTGAGATTCTTCCAATGAATTTAAGTCTGGCATCTGCTTTACCGACGATTGATTTTATATGGTCATTCCATTTTAAATCACTCCAAATGCCTACTCTCAGATAATTTATGGAATTAACTGTTTCCAGTTGCTGACCTGCTATAGTGTAGCTAAATGATAAAGGATCTTTCTTTCTGTGTATTCACAGCATATTACACTTGTCTATATTGAGATTCAATTGCCGTTCCCTGCATCATATGTCAATTCGATGCAGATCCTCCTGCATTTCAATACAATTTTCCATTGTTACAACCTCTCTATATGCTACAGCATCATCTGCGTAAAGCCTCAGTAAACTTCTGATGTTATCCGCAATGTCATTTATATATATATTGTGATCAGCAATGAACCCACAACACTCCCTTGTGACACGCTTGACATCACTCTTACTTCAGAAGACTTCTCTCCATTGAGAATGACATTCTGCATTCTTTTATCTAGGAACTCCTCAATCCAACACACAATTGGTCTGATAGACTGTATGCTCTTACTTTGTTCATTAAACGTCTGTGGGAAACTGTATCAAACGCCTTGTGGAAGTCAAGAAATACAGCATCTACCTGAGAACCCGTGTCTATGGTCCTCTGAGTCTCATGGACGAATAGCGTGAGCTGGGTTTCACACGATCACTTTTTTAGAAACCCATGCTGATTCCTACAGAGCGGATTTCTAGTCTCCAGAAATGTCATTATACTCAAACATAATACATGTCCAAACTTCTACAACTGATTGACGTTAGAGATATGAGATTATAGCTCTGCACATCTGTTTGACGTCCTTTCTTGAAAACGGGGATGACCTGCGCCATTTTCCAATCTCTTGGAATGCTATGCTCTTCTAGAGACCTATGGTACACTACTGCAAGGAGGAGGGCAAGTTCCTTCGCATACTCTGTGTAAAAATGAACTGGTATCCCATAAGGTGCTGCGGCCTTTCCTCTTTTGAGCGATTTAATTGTTTTTCTATCCCTCTGTCAATTATTTCTATATCTGCCATTTTGTAATCTCTGCGGCAATCTAGAGAAGGAACTACAGTGCAATCTTCCCCTGTGGAACAGCATTGGAAAAATACATTTAATAATTCAGCCTTTTGAGTGTCATCTTCTGTTTCAATGCCATTTTTGTCACAGAGTGTCTGGACATTTTTTTTTTTTTTTTGATCCACCTACCGCTTTGACATAGTACAAAGAACTATACTTTTGAATTCGTTGAATACCTATCGCATAGCCCTCCTCACGTTACATTTAGCTTTGTGTAATTTTTGTTTGTCTACAAGGCTTTGTGTGCAGTGAAGTTCCCTTTGCTTTCATAGCAGTTTTCTAATTTGTTTGTTGTACCATGGTGGCTCCTTTCCATCTCTTACGATCTTGCTTGGTACATACTCATCTAATGCATATTGTACAATGGCTTTGAACTTCGACCACTGTTCCTCAACACCATCTGTACTTGAGATAAAACGTCTGTGTTGAGCCGTCAAGTACTCAGAAATCCGCTCTTTGTCACTTTTTGCAAACAGAAAAATCTTCCTACATTTTTTAATATTTCTATTTATGGCTGAAATTATAGATGCTGTAACTGCTTTATGATCATTGATTCCCTGTTCTGCATTAACTGTTTCGAATACTTTGGTTCTGTTTGCCACGAGTCGGTTCTCTGTTTAACTGCTCAAGGTAGTTTTCAAATAATGCACTCAAAACTATTTCACTGGATTCTTTTTCCCTGCACACCATCATTAACGTTCGAGTCTCCCAGTCTATATCCGGTAAATTAAAATCTCCCAAAACTGTAACATGATGGGGAAATCTACTCGAAATATTTTCCAAATTTTCCTTTAGGTGATCTGCCAGAACAGCTGCTGAGCCAGGAGGCCTTTAGAAACAGCCAGCTACCATGTTCGAGTCTGCTTTAACTGTGACCTTCACCTAAATTATTTCACACTTCAGATCTCTGTCTATTTCCTTCAATGCTAGTGCACTTTTTATCACTATAAACACACCTCCCCTTCACTGTCCAGCCTATCTCTGCAGTATACATTCCAGTCTGAGTTTAGAATCTCATTACCGTTTACATCTGGTTTCAGCCAACTTTCTGTCACTAGTACTATGTGGGCATTGTGAATGTTTATTAATCAGAGTAGCTCTGGGACCTTTCTATAGACGCTTCTCCAGTTAACTACTACTACATTGATCTTTTCATTCCCTGCTGAATTCTGCCTACTGCTACCTTGTTGCAGCTCAGGAGGCGTCTTGTTGGGCCTAGGGAGGGAATTTTCTAACCTAAAAAAACCCCGTGTGCACTTCACACATACTCCGCTAACCTTGTAGCCACTTCCTGCGTGTAGTGTACGCTTGACCTATTCAGGGGAACCCTAAATTTCTCCACCCGATAGCGGAGGTCGAGAAATTTGCACCCCAGATCTCCGCAGAATTGTCTGAGTCTCTGGTTTAAGCCTTCCACTCGGCTCCAAACCAGAGGACCACGATCAGTCATGGCAATGACACTACAAATAGTTAGCTCAGATTCCACCCTACGAATGAGGCATTCAGCCTTCACCTACTCTGCCAACCACCTGTATGATCTTAGGATGACCTCTGAACCCAAGCTGGCAGGAGTCATTGGTGCCGACATAAGCACCAATTTGCAGTTGAGTGCACCCTGTGCTCTCTATTACCGCCGGAAGGACCTCCTCCACATCTTGGATGAGACCCCCCGGCAAGCAAACAGAATCCACACTGGCCTTCTTCCCCGACCTTTCCACTATTTCCCTAAGGGGCTCCATCACCTGCCTAACATTGTAGCTCCCAATCACTAATAAACCCCTCCCCCCATGAGCCAGCAGCTTTGTCTGGATCTGTCCCATACATCAAAGGACTCCGTTTCTCCAACACAACTCCACCACCAGTTCCTGCATCTCTTCAACTCTTTCCATGGTACCGAGGCCATTTATACTGATGGGTCCCTAGCAGATGGTTGTGTTGGGTATGCATGTCTCCATGGTGACCATGTCGAACAGCATTGATTGCCTCATGAAAGTAGTGTCTTTACTGCAGAGCTGGTCGCCATCCTAAAGGCTCTAGAACATCTCCGAACCTGCCCCAGGGGGTCATCTGTCATCTGTAGTGGACTCCCTGAGTGGCTTGCAGGCACTCGACCAATTCTTCCCTCATCACCCCTTAGTGCAGTCCATTCAAGACACTGCTTACTCTCTTGGCAAATCTGGCTGTTGTGTGGTCTTCCTGTGGACCCCTGGCCACATCGGCATACCAGGGAATGAACGTGTTGACCAGTTGGCCAAACAGGCCACCACTGCGCCACCCTTAACCATTGGCGTCACAGTATCGGACCTCAAGTTAGCATTGCACAAGAAGGTGCGTGATGCATGGGGTGCCAAATGGTCTACCACGAGTGCAACAACCAAGCTTCGAACAGTGAAGCTATCCACAACTCTGTTGAAGTCTTCACTGCGGCCCATACGTCGAGAGTCAGAGGTCCTCTGCCGCCTCCGTATTGGGCATACGTGGCTGACACATGACCATCTCCTTCGCCGTGAGGCCCCACCTGTGCGTCGGTGTGGAGCAGTGCTGACAGTAGTCCATCTCTGATGGACTGCCCAGTTTTAGCTACCTTGCGGCAGTCGTTTAACCTACCAGACGCGCTACTGTTATTTTTAGGCGACAATGCCTCCACGGCTCATTCTGTTTTAAGTTTTATTCGCGCAGCTGGTTTTTACAACTCAATCTAGTGGTGGGTGCTATAGCCTGATACTTCAGGTCCCCACCTATCTAGCGATTTTACTTCCTTTTAAGACCCTTCTGTAAATTACCAAGGGGTTTTTAGTGTGTGCAGTACGGCTGGCTCATCCTGTTTTTTCTCTGTGATCAGCCAGTCATGTTCTTCTGCTGTCTAGTTTTAGGTGAGATCCCGACTTCGATTTACCTAGTGTGTGTCTTCGTTTTGTGTTGTCAGCGACTTGTCCATTGTCAGCTTACCCCATTTGTGAGTGTTCATCTTCGGAGCTTTGTTTTACTTTTTACGCTCTTAGCTAGGAACAGGGGACTGATGACCTAGCTGTTTACTCCCCTCAAAACCATCAACAACAACAAGAACAACAACCCATGTGCCTGCTCAGATCCTGCTGAAGGAGCGGCCACATGTCGCCTCACAGGCAGAAAGGGCAACCCTGCATGGCCAGCCTCCACATTAAAACCCTGAACCCACCACACTCCTTGAGGAGAGGGTGGCTCAACTGTGTCTGGCATACATGAAGATGTCCCGACAGCAGGGACTGTGAGTGAAGCATGTAACACCTGTGGTGTCCCTGCGACGCACCAGAGCCCCCACTGCCTCAACACTCCAAGGCAGCAGCCGGAAGACAGCTGACTGTGGCCAAAAGAATGCTCAGCTGCTTGCAAACAGCGGCAAGTTTCTCCTATGTCCATACATAGTAGACACACATTTTATCCATCCTAACAAATCAACATTTGCCTACAGAGAGTTACGTACAAACTTGTTACTAGCGCGGGTTTATAAAAATTAACACTGCTCAGCCCACAAATAAGTGACAATAGTTCGCTTCTACTAAGCTGTAACTCTGCTGGTGCTGTTCTCTCAAATATGTGGGAATAGAGTATTAAAACAGTACCACAAACTAAATTTGCCATGTGCGCAAGAATAAACCTCTTAAAACACAAGTACTAACGAAAATGAAGAACTTGACTGGCAAATTAAATTTGACACAAATTAAATTATGATACTTAGCGCTCTCTCTCTCTCTCTCTCTCTCTCTCTCTCTCTCTCTCTGTGTGTGTGTGTGTGTGTGTGTGTGTGTGTGTGTGTGTGTGTGTCATACAACATTTAATATATCAGCTGTTGTTCTACCTCAGAATAGAGAGCATTAACACAGGCACATGTCCAGTGTTGGTGCGTCCTATGTGTCCATTGGATCAGTGAACCCCCAGAAAAAAGTAAATAAATAAATTAAATAAAAAGTGTTTTTACACTATCATTCTTTGTTTCGTTCTTCTATTAGATCGTTTGGTATGCACATTCAAAATGTTTTTATCAAATGACAACTGTTTTAGGTTGTGGGGACAGCACATATATGATTTGCAGCATGGCCACTTAATACAGGTGGCAGTGGCTGCAGTGTTGCTATACGTATGCACAGCTGAGGTTCAAATTCTCTTCTGAACCACCTGGAGGCAGCATATGGGCACCCCAGCAGCAGGGAGGAGCAAGGGAAAATGCCGCTTTTAATATTGGCATTGGAGCTGGTAGAGACACCAGCTCCTGGCTACTTGACCTCTAGCAGTTACGAATGGACCCGAAACAAGACAATGGAGCTACTGCGCACTTCGCCTTACGCATGCGTAAATCCTCCATGAAGATAACATCCACCCTTCACATTTGTTATTGGCACATTGAAGATTGACCAAAAACTATCAAGATCTGGCACTAAAAAAAGTGAACCCCCAGCCATCTGAAGCACCAGCCGCCACTTCACAGTCACACAACAGTCACCTCCAACTGCCGCATTCCAAATCACACAATGTGGTGAGGAAGGAAGGTTGTGTTATGGTGCTCCTTATGGAGCATGTATGTACTAGATGGGAGGAAGAAGTTGCAGCTTAGGAATGGAGTGGGGAGGTGGGGAAGAATAGGAAATCAAAATAAATGTGTGTGTTCGCACACAAAATGGGAGAGGTGTAGGAACTGTTAAGTGTTACTTTAGACTGCAGCCTGGATAATTTTGGGATCGGAGAATGTACTGTGAGAATAACTCCCATCTGAGTAGTATACAAAAGCAGGTGTTTGGTGGGAGGGTTCAGATGGCTCAGGTTGTTAAGCAGACTTTGAAATCAAGCATATGCTCTGCTAACACAGTTTGGTGGTGGCCATTCTTCCTAATGGACAGCTGGTTAGTTATGCCAATATAGAAAGCTGCACAGTGATTGAAGCACAGTTGGTAAATTACATGGCTGCTTTCAAAGGTGGCCTGGCCTCTGATTGGATAGGATAAGCCTGTCATGGGACTGGAATAGGAAGAACTGGGTGGGTGGATTGGACAGGTCTCGCAGCAGGGTCTTCCACAGGGGTATGGTCCCTGTGGCTGGAGTTCAGAGTTGCATAGGGATGGACTAGGATGTTTTGGATGTTGGGAGGGTGACAGAACACCACATTAAGAGGGGTGGGGAGGATCTTGGGCAAGATGTCTATCATTTCTAAGCATGAGGACAGAAAATCAAAACCTTGGCAAATAACTCAGTTTAGTTGCTTGAGTCCAGGATAGTACTGGGTGACAAGGGGAACACTATTTTGTGGCTGGTTACTGGTGGTAGATGTTGGATTTTGGGTGTGTGGATATAATACACAGGAGACCTGTTTGTGGACAAGGTGTGTGAGGCAGTTTCTGTATGTGAAGGCCTTTGTGAGACCTTCAACATATTGAGGAAGGGAGTTCTTGTCACTGCAGGTACACTGTCCACAGGTGGCTAGGCTGTAAGGGAGAGATCTTTTTTTTATGTGGAATGGGTAGTTGGTGGTTTCGAATGATGCAAGATTGAAGGTACTTTATTTATAAAAATCAACAAAATCTACAGTTTTTATTCTGACATTGATGAAATTTTATACACTTAACCTGGCTGACATCAGTTTTTCAGCTATCAAATAATATAATGGAGACACATACATACTTAACATTAATCTTAATTTTCAACCAATAGTAAATGCTTATTACAGCACTACACACTTTCAGAGTTCTTGACTGACTAATAACATGTATGGACAAGAGTGGAATGTAACTTTATTTCCAACAAACCTAGTTCAGTACCAGTGAAATAAACATATTTCTCTTCTAAATTATTAATATGTAGATGTAGAATAATTTTATGGTGCTGAGGAGTCTGTAAGTAGTTTTAATCTAAAAAATGCTATGAAACTTGTGGACAAATTAAAACTGTGTGTCACACTTGGACTCAAAGCCAGGACCTTCACCTTGGACTGCCTTGCAGCTTTAATTCCTGCAGTATCTCACCTCCTACCTTCCATAGTTCACACTTTATTTCTATTATAATAAATATGATTTTCTGTCTGTAGTTCTTACAGGTGTATAAAGATAAATGGTTTATAAATATAAATACATGAAACTAAAAATTTAAATTCTTTAACAACGGTTGGAATGGATCCCTACAGTTAATATTACACACATTTCTGACACCTACATGTCTGTTACACAATTTGCATTAACCCAGAAAATTGTTAAGTATCTTATAACAGATTCAATGAGCCTTGATAGACAATCTTTCTATTATGTATATAAGTTGGATAGGATATTACAGACATTATGAATTTCAGATTATTTAACTTGTTTCAAATGCAACTTATATGAGAAGACCACAATAAATTATTTTCTAGAAATATACCTATGACTTCAACTGGATTTTTGTTAGAAATTTGGAAGTTATTTTATTTTGATTGTTGCATTTTAAACTGTGGTGATCTTTCAGCAAAACACTCACAACCACTATGAGACTGGATTGTTAAGTCTTATAAAATAAGTTCATTTTGTAAACAACTCACCTTACTTCTCAACATAAGTCTTCTTTAAGAGAATGAGTTAGTCCATTGAGCCTCACCCTTTTTCATCCCAGAAGAAAAATAGGTTGTGTCAAAATTTGAAATATTCTTATTGGCTGTAAAATATCAAGTTATGGAACTGGAAGGACAGTTGGGGCTAAATTTGGTGTATGAGAACCCAGTCCAGAGCCTAATTTGTGCACTTTAGCCATTGTTATTGCTAATGTGTTGGATGGTTTATTATACCATTGAAAGAGCACTTTTTTGTGTGCCAACCTGGCACTTCTTTCCAGTCAATGCAAGTTTCAAATAATGGAACAGTGGAGCCTAATAGGCTCCAGTTATGGTTCTTCCTTTTCTCAAGTAATCTATGAGGATTATTTATTAGGAATTCCAAAAAATAGTGGCAGTCACCTTAGTAATTGTATATGATTTGAAGGAAATCGACTGCAGCTACACCTATATGTGGGCTCTAATCTTTCTAACTTTATCCTCATGGTCTACCCACAAAATGTACATAGAAGGAAGAGGTATATTAATTGACTATTCTAGAAATGTACGCTCTGGGAACTTCAACAATAGTAGCCACAACTAGTATGATACTGAAAAACATCTCTTGCATCATCTGCCACTGAAGTTGGCTGATTATCTCTGTGATACTCTTGCACTTACTAATTGAACCTGTAAAGAGGCGTGCTGCTCTTTGGATCTTTTTCTGTCTGCTTCACCTTTGGTGTTGTGACATATGTTACAATCTGTGTTACGAATTTCATTACTATTGACATCTATTATTTATATATTTATTCGTGTTCTGTTGACCCATTATGCAAGAGAATTGCAGGGATATGGAACAAACCATGATTTTACTTGAAATGGTACAATAGTTATATTTCCACATATGTACAGAAACAACATATGCTAATAATTATAAGTTTATATACATTACATAAAGACAAGTTACAATTATTTCACATTAAAAGACATAATTTTACTGGTATCGAGTTACATAATTATTCATAGCAGTTAACTGTGCTGGTGTACATTGTCTTGAGTTACTGAGTCCTTTTGGTAAATCTTACAGATTTCTATCATATCAGTTACAATGTAGAGGCATTCACGTTAAAGAATTCATCAAGTGAGTAGAAACAGTTTTCCAGCAGATATTCTTTCAACTACTTTTGAATTGTGTTGTTACAGTAGTAAGATTTTTTTATGTCAGATGGTAGTGCATTAAATATCTTCGTGATTGAGTAGTGAACACCCTTTTGTGCAAGACTCAAGTTTTTTCTGTTAACATGCATGTTATGTTTTGATCTTGTGTTGTGATCATGATAAATACTATTAGTTTTGTACATAGGGAGGTTCTTAATTAAAAAGCACATAAGGGATAGTATATATTGTGATGTCAATGTTAATATTTTATGTTTTGGCCCACTTTAGGTTTGTCAGCTCAAAATTTAAATGAAAATAACGGCTTAACTGCTTATCTGACACCAAAATTGAATAACCGAATTTGTAGAGGAGAAAATTCTCTACAACTTTGTTCTCTTATGTTTTTTTTTTTTTTTTTTTTTTCATATCTCGTAGCATCTCAAAGATATTTGCAAAAATATCGGCAATTTTGGGATGTCTGTCTGTCTGTCTGTCTGTCTGTCCGTAACATGTTCCCTGTTCTTAAGACGAACCGTTCAACCGATCAGCACCAAATTTTACAGACATGATTGTAGGCTGCCAGAGACCAGAACCTATCTTTTTCAAATTTTTTGGACAAAAAATACTGTAGTAATCCCAAAACAAGCCATTTGTAATATAAATGTAATTGCAAACGAACCGTTCATTTGACATGTAAATTGAATAACTTAACTGGTTGAGGAGAAAATTCTCTACAATTTAGCTCCCTTATGTTTTCTTTTCTTTTTTTTTTTTGTATCTCGTATCGTTTGAGACATATTTGTAAAAATAACGGAGATTTGACACCCTCCATTGAATTAACGAAAACCAGCCGTTCGGAGATGTCACGTGACATTCCTCGCCCAGAACTCTCTCTGATATATGCCATCTTGCGTTGCGTATTTGATGATTTTCTTATTGTAACTTACATCATGTCATTTCAAAGCAATGGAGCACTGAAGAATTAACAAAAACACATTGTACGATAAATGATAATCTAGTGTCTACAAATGCCATAATAGCATCATTTAACAACGGCCATCAATAGTATGAAATTAAAGGACTTATCTTTTGATTGATAGCTATAGCGTAGTGGGCAAGGCGTTGGACTATGACACCAAAAGTTGGTGTTTCGGAACCCGCCACTATCTAAATTTTTTTTCCTAAAGGGGTTTCAGAAACACTTATTAATTAATTTTTTATTATTTAGATTGTTATTTTCGTCCAAAATGTTTGTAAAAACTTATAAAACTACAAATCTAAAGTGGGCCATGAAACACATCAGTGCGATTTTTTCTAAAAAGGCTTCTGCAGGAATGCTTTCTGTTAACACCACTGATAATACATACTGCTCTTTTCTGAATGACAAACACTTTTTTGCCATTGCTTGGTTGCCTCAGAATATTATTCCATACAACAACAATGAATGAAAATAACCAAAATAAGCAGCCATAATAGCATCAGTATAAGCAGTTGCTGCTATAACATGAAGGGTATTGGATGCTGAACTGAGTCTTTTTATCAAGTCCAGAATATGGAAAGACCAGTTTAGTTTATTGTCAATATGGAGGCCTAAAAATTTAGAGGAATAAACTTGATGTATGTCTTCATTGATACAGTATAGCCTTAAATCCTCCTGAACTTTCTGAGTCAAAAGTGTTTAGAATTTTTAATACTATAATCAGAGCCAGTGCAAGAATGTTGTTCCAAACAAACATCTTATCAATTTACACCCTCCTTCCACCTGTTTCCTTGCATACTTTCAACTGCAACAGAGGTTGCTACTAATTTTAATACATAAGATTACTGAATTAAAGTCTTATACTCAGCTTGGCATACCAAGTGCCCACTTATAATTGTGATTTATCCTGTTTGGAATTCTTACAGTAGTTGCACCTCTGATGCCTCTCTCATCTTGGAACCCCAAGCAGCAGTTTGTGTCATTTGTGCCTTAAATTGACCCTGCCTGTGTTTCACTGACAAGTTCACTTCTTCAAGTCTACAATAGAAGTAGTTCATGTTTCCTTTACAAAGCATTGTTTTGTTAATGTCTAGGTCATTTATTCTTGTTGTCTCCAAAAACTTAAATCAAAGGGATAGACAATTTCTAAATCAGTACAAAATTTTCTTCTGTCATTGAAACATGCAATTTAAAATCTCAATTCACTATGGAATTATCAGTTACTTTCTGAATGTATTCACTTCTGTTAGTATGAGCTCTGCTGAAGCTTAATAACAATTTATGTGGATATGCCTAGGTGCTTAAACATGTAATGCATCAAAATAAATGGCTAAAAATCCCTAAATTATTTGTTTTAGTAACATTTTTGGTAGCATGTTAGTCATGTGTTATTATCTACAACACACACTAAATTGATTACACCGTCTTATCGTGTAGCTAAGTTCATTGATATTTTAAGGGGGGGGGATGGGGTATTGTTGATCAATGAGTTATATAAAACTCTTATAGTATTCCTTATATTTCCTTGCACTTGTGAATGATACTCAAAATATTCTTCTATGAAATATGACCTTTTCCTTGTTTATGTGATTAAATGACAGTGTGCAGGGCATCACATAATTAACTAGCTCAAGTGTGTTGATAGTGGATAACACAATGAGATTTCTGTAGGTGTTATCCCATTTAGACATGTGTACTACCTACATAGTTGGTATATGTGTGATCCTAGCGCTCCATCAAATGAGGACGGCATTCAAATCCACCTCTGGCCATAAAGATTTAGGTTTTATATGGTTTTCATAAATCACTCAAGACAAATGTTGTGATCATTCTTTTGAAAGGGCATTGATGATATCCTTACCCAAAAATCTGAGTGAGCTCTCTGTCTAATGACTACACTGTCATTGTGGTGCTAAACCCTTACCTTCCTTCTTTCTCAGCCCTCAAACAAAATCATTTTATTTTATATATATATTTTTTTTTTCATTGTAAAAAAAAGTATGAATGAAGGATGGTTAATTTTTTTTAAACACAAGTGCAAAATTTATCTTTCTTTACTAATCTGTACTGAATGATATGTAAAACCTAGAAAGAAAAAAAAAAAAAAAAAAAAACCACACTCAGTAAAGAGTGAAAATAGAAAAACATTCTAGGTGACATTTATTTCACAAAAATTGTTTCAGGGATATTGTGTTCTTAATACTTTGTTGTGTATTCTTTGCTTCATCCAGGACCAAACTATTGATAAAGTCTTTCAAAGATGTAGTAGTAGACAATTCATTGACTTTGTGCCAAGCTGTGCATCCTCTTGGAGTTCCAAAAATTAAAAGAGAAGAAAATTGTTTTCATTAACAACAGTTGTTCTAATTAAAAACATATTGGTGTATTTCTTATACTTGTATCGTAACAAATAAAACTATCTCAGATATAATGGCACTTGAAACAATGACTTTCTTCCTACTATTTGGTTGAAATGATCATTGAAGCCAATGGTTGTTACAGAATTGAAGCACAGTCTTGTCACAGAAAAATAGCAAACATTAATTGTTAATAATGATATATATTTAAACAAATCGTGCTGTTACTGGTTTCAAACTGACAGGTTCTTCTTCAGATAGCTGTTAACATTTATATAGGTTGGGAAATGAGATGGAACCAGGGGTTCTTAAATAGTTTCAGAGGTAGCTTTAGGCAACAGTTGATATATGAATAGGTAGCATTGAGGGATGAAATAGTTAAGGCAGCAGAGGATTAAATAGGTAGAGAAACAAGACCTGTAAAAAGATCTTGGATATCACAGTAAATACTGAATATAACTTCTGAAAGGAGACAATATAAAAATGCAGTAAATAAAGCAGCTAAAATGGAGTACAGATGACTAAAAAATGAGATTGACAGGAAATGGAAAATGCCTAAGCAGTAGCAGCTAGAGGGAAAATGCAAGTCTATAGAAGAATGGATAATTGGGAGGAAAATAGATACCGCCTACATGAAAATAAATCAGACATTTGGAGACTAGAAAAGCAACTGTATGAATAGCAAAAGTTCAGATGGGAAACCAGTTCTGAGTAAATAGGGGAAAGCTTGAATGAGGAAAAAATATATAGAGTGGCTCTACAAAGGAAATGAACTCCAAGACATTGTAGGAAGAAAAGAGGAAGCAGATGAAGATGAAATACCATAGGAGACACTATACTGAGAGATGAATTTAACACAACACTAAAAGACCTAAATCGAAACAAGGCCACCAGTCCATATGACATTCCCTCTGAGCTACTGAAGTCTCTGGGAGAGCCAGCAAAGACAGAACAATTTCACCTGGTGTGTAAGATGTATGAGACTGACGAAATACCCTCAGACTTCAAGAAAAAATTAATAACCCCTATTTCAAAGATCACGGGTGCAGGCAGGTGTGAAAATAACAGAAACATAAGTTTAAGAAGTCACTGGTGCAAAATTTTAACACTAATTATTTATAGAAGAATGGAATAGCTGGTAGACGCCAACTTCAAGGAAGACCATTTTGGATGTAGGAGAAATAAAGGAACACGAGACAATACTCACCATATGACTTACCTTAGAAGTAGATTAAGGAAAGGCTTTTGACAATGTTGACTGGAATACACTCTTTCAAATTCTGAAGACAGCAGGGGTAAAATATAGAGAACAGAAGGTTACTTACGACTTGTACAAAAAACAGACAGCAGTTATAAGAATTGAATGGTGTGAAAGGGAAGCAATGGTTGGGAAGGGGGTAAGAGAGGGTTGTAGTCTTTATCCAATGTTATTCAATCTGTGTATTGATCAAGCTGTGAAAGAAAACGAGGAAAAATCTGGAGAATGAATTAAAGTTCAGGGTAAAGAAATAAAAACTATGCATTTTGCCAATGACATTGTAATTCTGTCAGGGACAGCAAAGGACTTAGAAGAGACATTAAACAGACTGGACTGTGTATAAGATGAACATTCACAAGAGCAAAACAAGGGTAATGGAATGTAGATGGAGAAAATTTGGTGATAATGAAGCAATTAGATTAGGCAATGATAAAATAAAGGTGGTAGATGATTATTGTTACTTGGGTAGTGGAATAACATAAACAAAAGCACGCGCGCCGACACACACACACACACACACACACACACACACACACACACACACACACACACACACATATTGTTTGACTTACCCAAAGTGCAGGCTCGCTGATAGAAACAAAAAACACAAATAAAAACACACAAACATTCAAGTTTTCACCACCGCTGGCAGCTTCTTCAGGAAAAAGAGGAAGGAAGGAGAGGAGAAAGGAAAGGATACGGGTTTTAAGGAAGTGGAAAAGGAGTCATTCCAGTCCCAGGAGTGGAAGGACTTACCTCACACATATGCAAACACAAACACTCCTAGGCAGACATTTGTAGAAAGCAAAGAATGCTTTGCTTTCTACAAATGTCTGCCTAGGTGTGTATGCATGTGGATATGTGTGAGTATGTGCATATTTGTTTACCTTCCTTTTTTTCCCCTAAGGTAAGTCCTTCCACTCCTGGGATTGGAATGACTCCTTTTCCACTTCCTTAAAACCCGTATCCTTCCCTTTCGTCTCTCCTTCCTTCCTCTTTTTCCTGAAGAAGCTGCCAGCGGTGGCGAAAACTTGAATGTTTGTGTGTTTTTATTTGTGTTTTTTGTTTCTATCGGTGAGCCTGTGTTTTGGGTAAGTCAAACAATCTTTATTTTTATACATATTTGTCCCACCCAGAAAGTCTCCCTCTATATATGAGCCCCTTAAAGCACAACTGGTGTAATGACCATTTATCTTGTTTTGAGATATTAAAGGGTTTGCTAAAACTTGTATATAAAAATCAGTATTGTAATTTTGGACACTTTTTTTCAATAAAACTCCAAAAAAGGGTCATCTTTAACTTAAATTGCCGTTTTTAAACTTCTTTATTTATTTTTTATTTTATTTATTTATTTATTTATTTTTTGAGCACTTAAAATTTCTTACACCATTTGTGCTGTAAATGGTTTTAAGGTGTTATTGTGAACAAAAACAAAATCATTATCAATAAACCTCTGTTTTATTACAATAATAAGTAAGATAATATAATTTTTTTACTCATTGTCACTTTCTTCATCTTCTTCCTGAAGTGAGCCAACATCTTTAGTATTTCCACTCGTGACAAGCCTCTGGAAATAACTGTGAAGTAACGGAGGGATGTATGGCAGCAGCTCCATCATGTCTTTCTTTTTTTCTTTTGTAACAGGCCGAGTGCTTATGTATAGCTTACCCTGATCAATGTTGCAAACCTTAACTGTTCGTCCTTTTTTTCCCGTTGGCATGAAATTCAAAGTTAAAAACAGCATCTCTTCAGATAAAGTTTCCTTGAAAAAAATTTTAAATGGCTCACTCCTTTCGTAACGTATCCATTGCATTTTTAGCCACAATATAGGATGGCCATCACAGTCTTTCTTTCTTTTGCTGATTTTTTTTCAGTATGTTTTTGACTGAAAAAAATCATCGATCGTCATAACTGTCACGTGAAAGGCTTTCTTTTTCCTTGACATAGCAATAGTTCAGTACCAGTCGTCAGGTATGTAAATTTATTGTGGCTTACTGAAGTTTTCAATCGATGCAAAGTCACACTCATTGGGAAGGAATAAATGTCCACTTTGCATGAATTTTTGGTCAATTATTTCTATGTTGTTGTCTGGACTTTGGACATGTTTCATTAATGTCATGGTTATTTTCCAATTCCGGTATCACTGTCTATAACCACATGTTTGGCTGCTGGGGCTCTAGATTCTATGTATTTAATCAAACAGGCTCTTTCCAGAGAACCGAGGTGAAGATGTTAAAGATAGTCTGCGAGAATTTTAATTTAGCGTAGGTTGAGACCCGGTGGGCAACGGGAAGAGAGAACTTCTTTGGTTTCTACAAATGTCTGCCTAGGTGTGTTTGCGTGTGGATATGTGTGAGTGTGTTTGTATTTGTTTACCTTCCTTTTTGTCCCCAAGGTAAGTCCTTCCACTCCTGGGATTGGAATGACTCCTTTTCCACTTCCTTAAAACCCGTAACCTTCCCTTTCTCCTCTCCTTCCTTCCTCTTTTTCCTGAAGAAGCTGCAGCGGTGGCAAAAGCTGTGGCAAAGATGTTAAAGATGGTGGGCGGAAATTCAAATTTAGCGGAGGCTGAGACCAGGTGGGCAACGGGAAGAAAGAATATGCTGAAGGGCTAGTTCCTATTTCCGGAGTTCTGAAGGATTGGTGTCGGAGGGAAGTATCCAGATAACCCGGACGATGTAACACTGTACCAAGATGTGCTGGCCGTGCACCAATATATATATGTTTGGTTCCTCTCGTCTGCTTTGCAAAAATCAGTGTATGAGAACTCACTTATTCAGCTTTCTGAATGTTGACTGACTAAGCTTGAACTGTAACTTTTTTTTAATGATATTAACTAAAATAAACTTTTACTAAATATAAAGAGAAAAGGAATACATTAGTATTACCTGTAAATTTTATTTATGCTTTCAACAGCATACTAAACCACCTAAAGTTGATCCCCCACCTCATTAGTCTTCTGCCTGGTTTGATGTGACACTGCATATTCCTTTCTCGTGACAACCTCTTCATCTCAGAGGTCCCTCCACAGTTATTTGTAGAATAATTTACAATTTATGACTTTTTCTTCAGCTTCTTCGCTCAATTATTACAAAAGTTATTCCTTGATGTGACTGTTCATGTCCTGTCATTGTGTTCCTTCTTCTTGTCATTGTTTTTGATCTGTTTGTTTCCTTGCCAGTTCTGCAGAAAACTTGCTCATTTGGCATTTGTTATTTAAATTTAGGGAGATTTTTGCCAGATTATCCACTTTTCTTTTACTTGTCAGCTTTATTGTCATTTTTGATTCATCTAGCACGTGGTATTTTGCTTCTGAGATAGGAGAAAGGAAGGAAGCTGGGTTTAATGTCCCGTTGACAGCATGGTCATTAGAGACGGAGCTCACACTCAGATTTTGATTAAGGATAGGAAAGGAAACTGGCCATGCCCTTTGAAAGGAGCCATCCTGGCATTTGCTTGGAGTGATTTAGGAAAATCACAGAAAATCTAAATCTGGATGGCCGGAGGTGGATTTGAACCACCATCCTCCCGAATGCAAGTTGTGTGTTACCACTGCGCCACCTTGCTAAGCAAGATAGGTTATATACTTTATTTAACCCTCTTTCAGGTCTCAAAGTTGATTTTAAATTGATCCCTAATCTCATTCTTTGTTACTCCTATGTTTCATTTACTCTCCATCCATAGTTCAAGTTCATTAGATGGTCCATTCAATTCAACAGTTCTTTTATTCTTCACTGCACATAAGGAAGGAAGATTAAGGTTCAATGTCTCATCAACATCATGGTCATTAGAGACAACATTGAGTGTATCAAGGTCAGCAGCAAAACTTAGTGACCTAAATACTTTCAACCTGAAAGTCAGTCTCTCGCATGAACCTTCATTACATTTTTACTTAAATCAATAATAAGGCCCCATATTCAACCAAAAGACATGCATCAGGAGGCTGAATGCCCTACAGTGGGTCTTGTGGCCAAATATTCCATTTGAGTATTTCATTTCAGTTTCATTCTTCATCTTCTATTCTTATTTAGACTTCTTAGTTCTTTTACACCACTCCCATGAACCACAGACATTGCCGAGGTGGGGTGGCTTGCGTGCCTCAACGATACAGATAGCCGTACCGTAGGTGCAACCACAGCGGAGGGGTATCTGTGGAGAGGCCAGACAAACGTGTGGTTCCTGAAGAGGGGCAGCAGCCTTTTCAGTAGTTACAGGGGCAACAGTCTGGATGATTGACTGAGCTGGCCTTGTAACATCAGCTAATGTGGCTTTGCCACACAGCTACTGCGAACGGCTGAAAGCAAGGGGAAACTACAGCCGTTATTTTTCCCGAGGACATGCAGCTCTACTGTATGAACTTATGATGATGGCATCCTCTCGGGTAAAATATTCCGGAGGTAAAATAGTCCCCCATTCGGATCTCCGGGCGGGGACTACTCAGGAGGATGTGATCATCAGGAAAGACAATACTGGCATTCTACGGGTCGGAGCGTGGAATGTTAGATCCCTTAATCGAGTAGGAAAATTAGAAAATTTAAAAAGGGAAATGGATAGGTTGAAGTTAGATATAGTGGGGATTAGTGAAGTTCGGTGGCAGGATGAACAGGATTTCTGGTCAGGTGACTACAGGATTATAAATACAAAATCAGTTGGGGGTATCACAGGAGTAGGACTGATAATGAATAAGAAAATAGGAATGCGGGTAAGGTACTATGACCAGCACAGCGATCGCATTATCATTGTCAAGATAGATACGAAGCCAACACCGACAACAGTAGTACAGGTTTATATGCCAACTAGCTCCGCCGATGATGAGGAGATCGAAGAAATATATGAGGAGCTAAAGGAAATTATTCAGACAATTAAGGGAGAGGAAAACTTAATTGTTATGGGAGACTGGAATTCGGTAGTAGGACAAGGAAGGGAAGGGAAGATAGTGGGTGAATATGGTCTGGGCAAAAGGAATGAAAGAGGAAGCCGCCTGGTAGAATTTTGCACGGAACATAATTTAGTTATAACAAACACCTGGTTTAAGAATCACAAAAGAAGGTTGTATACGTGGAAGAGACCAGGAGACACCGGGAGATACCAGATAGATTTTATAATGGTAAGACATAGATTTCGGAACCAGGTTTTGAAGTGTAGGACATACCCAGGGGCAGACATAGACTCTGACCATAACTTGTTGGTTATGAACTGTAGGCTGAAACTGAAGAAACTACAGAAAGGTAAGAAAATAAGGCGATGGGACCTAGATAAATTGAAGGAACCTGAAGTTCTTAAGAATTTCAGAGGGAGCTTCAGGCAACAATTGACAGAAACAGGGGAAAATAAAACAGTTGAGGAGGAATGGGTAAAATTGAGAGATGAAATAGTGAAGGCAGCAGAGGACAAAATAGGTAGGAAGGCAAGACCTACAAAGAATCCTTGGATATCACAGGAGATACTAAATTTAATCGATGAAAGTAGAAAGTATAAAAATGCAGTAAATGAAACAGGCAAAATGGAGTACAGACGACTAAGAAATGAGATCGACAGGAAGTGCAAAATGGCTAAGCAGGAATGGCTAGAAGGCATATGCAAGGATGTAGAAGAATGTATAAATAGGGGAAAAATAGATACAGCCTACAGAAAAATAAAAGAAACATTTGGAGATAAGAAAAACAGCTCTATGAATATCAAGGACACTGATGGAAAACCAGTTCTCAGCAAAGAAGGGAAAGCTGAAAGGTGGAAAGAGTATATAGAGGGGCTCTACAAAGGAAATGAACTTCGAGACACTATTGTAGGAAGGGAAGAGGATGTAGATGATGATGATGAAATAGGATATATTATACTGAGAGATGAATTTGACAGAGCACTGAAAGACCTAAGTCGAAACAAGGCCCCTGGGGTAGATGATATCCCGTCAGAGCTACTGAAGTCTCTGGGAGAACCAGCCATGACAAAATTGTTTCACATTGTGTGTAAGATGTATGAGACAGGTGAAGTACCCTCAGACTTTAAGAAAAATGTTATAATCCCCATTCCAAAGAAAGCGGGTGCAGACAGGTGTGAAAACTACAGAACCATCAGTTTGATAAGTCATGGTTGCAAAATATTAACACGAATTATATACAGAAGGATGGAAAAGCTGGTAGAAGCCGACCTCGGGGAAGATCAGTTTGGGTTCAGGAGAAATGTAGGAACACGGGAGGCAATACTCACTTTACGGCTTATCCTAGAAGATAGATTAAGAAAAGGCAAACCTACATTTCTAGCTTTTGTAGATTTGGAGAAGGCTTTTGACAATGTTGATTGGAATAAACTCTTTCAAGTTCTGAAGCAAGCAGGAGTAAAATATAGGGAGCGTAAGGTTATTTACAACTTGTACAAAAACCAGACAGCGGTTGTCAGAGTTGAAGGGCATGAAAGGGATGCAGTGGTTGGAAAGGGAGTAAGACAGGGTTGTAGCCTTTCCCCAATGTTGTTCAATTTGTACATTGAGCAAGCTATAAAGGAAAGCAAGGAGAAATTTGGAGAAGGAATTAAAGTTCAGGGTGAAGAATTAAAAACATTGCGTTTTGCCGACGACATAGTAATTCTGTCAGATACAGCAAAGGACCTGGAAGAGCAATTGAACGGAATGGACAGTGTGCTGAAAGGTGCATATAAGATGAACATTAACAAGAGTAAAACTAGGGTAATGGAGTGCAGTGTAAGAAAATCAGGTGATGCTGAAGGAATTAGATTAGGTAACGAAACAATAAAGGAGGTAGATGAGTTTTGTTACTTGGGCAGTAAAATAACAAATGACGGTCGCAGTACAGATGATATAAAATGCAGAATGGCAATGGGTAGAAAGGCGTTTTTGAAAAAGAGAAATTTGTTAACATCGAATATTGATTTAAGCCTAAGGAAGTCCTTTCTGAAGGCATTTGTATGGAGTGTTGCCTTGTATGGGAGTGAAACATGGACGATAAGCAGTGTGGACAGAAAGAGGATAGAGGCTTTTGAAATGTGGTGCTACAGAAGAATGCTGAAGATTAGGTGGGTGGATCGCGTAACTAATGAGGAGGTACTGAACCGAATTGGGGAGAAAAGAAATTTCTGGCATACCTTGACTAAAAGAAGGGATAGATTGGTAGGACACATTCTTAGACATCAAGGAATTGTGAATTTAGCGTTGGAGGGAAGTGTGTGGGGTAAAAATCGCAGAGGGAGACCAAGAGACGCGTATAGTAAGCAGATTCAAGTGGATGTGGGTTGTCGTTCTTATGAGGAGATGAAATGGCTTGCTCAGGATAGAGTAGGGTGGAGAGCTGCATCAAACCAGTCTCCGGACTGAAGACCATAACAACAACAACACAGTTCTTTTACATATTATACCTTGCTTGCATTCCCATTTAACTTACATCAAATTTCCTGAGACGTTTGAACATTACAAAATATTTTATAATGTCAAAGCCTTTTTATAGGTCTATAAATCCGGTACAACTGTAGACTGGGATACCAACCCTGTCTGCCTTGACCCACGACGTCATCAAGATGTCGGAAAACCAGTATGCGGGATATCTTAATATTTCTGTATTGTAGATACAAATAATCTGTAGTTATTATAGATGTACCATTGATCACAGGTCTTAGCCCAAAAATTCGGGCATTCGGTGCTCACATACAAAAAACAATCTCTTGGTTAACCTACACCTAACCATAATAAAGAAGATACAGATCACTTTTAAAACACAAAATATTTATGTTTTGTTTGTAAACAAACTATCGTCTTTAACTCAACCACCACATAATCACACACACCTTCTACAAACACACAAGCACCTTAAAACTACTACACTGCGATGACGTCACGAGTCAAAGCTGACGGGCGGTATCCCCGTCTACAGGTGAGCCATAAATCCTATGAACATGTCTTGATTTTCTTCCGTCCTGCTCTATTCTCAAGTGCAAAGTCAAAAGTGCATTTATAGTGCTTAAATTTTTCATAATATCAATTAGTTCATCATCTAGCTGATCCTCAATTTTCTTTTCCTTTGTTTTGCATATTTTTATGTCAGCAACTTTGGATGCCCGAGTTGTCATGATGATTGCACAATAGATGTTGCACTTGTCTGCCCTCGTTTGCTTCAGGATTTTATGGATAGTTTGCTTGAAGCCTCATAATTTAAATTTCTTAATATTTTAATCTAAGTAAAAATGTTGTGATTAGTGTTTGTCACTGACAATGTTGAGATGGCCATTCCACTATAATTTGGAATATATATATTTTTTTACTGACTAAATGATTTTATGGTAATTAAGAAACAATGTGTAAGACAGGTAAACTTTTGTCGCCAGTACGCATTTAATAGTGTCAGTTGTTCGTTGTTTAAGACAACCAACGTGAATGAAAGCAGTGGGCCTACTATGTGAAATATTTTGCTACTTGTTGTAAGTCTGCACATTTACTGATTGAGGTTCTTATGTAATAAATCCTGTAAGTTGAGAACTAATTTTTCATTTTCAGAGTCGAACGACTATAGCCTTTTTCCAGGGGGGGGGGGGGGGTTGTCTATTCCGATATCTGCCTAGTAAGAAAACTTCAACGTAACAACTGCTGTGGTCTTCTGAAATATTTTAGCGGCGTTAAAAATGTGGAGAATTTGTTTTTCCTGTAATAGAGTAGATTAAAGTGACTGGAGTGTTCAATTTTTTGGGTTATTGACAGTTAAAGTGTAATTAATTATTTTCTTGTAAACCTTCTTAGGGGTTTATGATGTACCATTCGGAAGTTCTAGAGTCCATGAAAAACGCGAGTCACTTGTCAATAGAAGCTCGCTGCTGGTATGCTTTCTGCTGCGCAAGCGTGTGCTTTGGCTCAGTACGTCTTCGGATGTTGTAACGAGTTGTTATAAATCTGGGAGGTACAATAACGATCGGATTTCACGTGCTAGTGACTGAACTCGTGCTTAAACGCCAGTTCCGTGGAAATCGCATTTTGTTGCAGTTTTTATAGGTTAGGTTTCCGCATTCTTTCCGTTTCGATCGCTTCTCTGTGACTGACGCGTTCGCGGTTGACAGGAGTTTTAAGGACTCGATGTAGGATTCGCGTTGTTACTTAGACGCTTTCGGACATTAAAACCGGTTCTATTTTCGTGTTTACGGCTGTTATCGGGAGGATAAGCAAACGTACGCGAGCGAAAGTGAAGTTGTGAGGGGTGCTTGATTGGCGCGTGAGTGAAAAATCAGACACGCCCCGCTGCAAAATTCTACGTCTAAACACCGGCGTTCGTGCGTTATTTTCGTGCCGCGTGTGTTCTGTGATAGCAGTGCTTTGTGTGTGCAGTTCCGGCCGGCGACCTGCAGTGCTTGCTGTTGGGCGTTGCTATTCATCACAGTCAAACAGCTACGGCTTCTTACGGGAAAATCAGCTTTAATAACACACAAGATACTACTCACCGAATATGGCAGACGACGAAGTACTCTTCGACGACGTCTACGAATTGTGCGAGATCATTGGAAAGTAAGTACTGCGCTGAAATGCTGTAGCAGAATTTGTTACGTACTTTATTCAATTATAGGTCGCAACTATCTTGCGTCTGGTACAATGTATACTTATTTTGTGATGATGATGGAGAGCAATGAAGATTAGACTCAAAAACATTATTTCGTATAACACATTCGCCGACTTACTTTAGAAGCGATAAATTTGCGTTTGAAAATTCGAAATTGTCTCATTTAGAATAATCTTTAACACACAAACACTCGTATTTCTTACATACTGTGGACAGTTGCAAAACACAGGACGAAAAAACAAGTCAGTCCTCTTGTTTATACTGTATGCTGAGGGTGGCGTTTAAATGGACGTGACAGTCAGTGTAGCCAACTATAAAACACCAATTCGTGTTTGTGCTAGTCCACAGGCTATGAAACTGTTCTGAGCGGTTGGCTGTTGTCGAACTATTGAACACTGAGAAGAGTAGGGTATGAGTATGTTGTTTAAACATTTCATAGCGCGTTTGGTGTCCCCGAGTTGAGCGTTTGCCGTTTGTTTACGAACGGTTTGGAGTAAATTACGCGTATACCGTCCGTACGTATTATAGCAGTAGAACACATGGTCTTCACGTACTCATCGCGCAGCTATTTCTGTTAGTAATTAGAACGACTGTCCAGAAGGAGGCAAAGACATATTTAGCGGAACCATTAAATCTATTGTGCGTTGGGTGGAGGTGGGAAATCAGGAAACTGGTCTCTTATCTGCTGCATAATAAAAGAGAAATTGTTTACCGGTTAGGGAACTTAAAGAAGTCTGCAGTGAGTTGCAGGTGACACTTCAGGCTATCTAGTTGTTAAGGAGAATGAAGTGCTTGCAATGAGAAAACTTGTTAATTTGTTCTGAAACTATGCATAACAAAAAAATAAAACAATCAATATATTGGGTTTTAAGAAATTAGCTGAGGTAATAAGATACCTCCTGTGCCCTCTGAATATTAGCTTTATAGCGCCCTTCCTACTATTACTAAAACCACTATCATTACATTATCTGCACAAGACTTGCGGATTGGGTTTTCAGCTCTCGTAACATTGAACAGTTCGTTTAAAACTTGTTCAACACATTGTTCCGCTAGTAAACTACCCTTTTCATTAACACTACTGATTGCTTGTTCAGTCTTTGAATAGGTGTAAGCTACCATGAGTAGCATGGTAGTCAAGATGGATATGAAGCCAACACCCACCGTAAAAGTGGCAATTCATTGCCGACTAGCTCCGCAGATGAAGAGACCGAGAAAAAGAAACCATGACGAATTAAAAGAAATTCTTCAACTTGTTAAGAGGAAAATTTGTGATAAAATAATAGGAAAGCTAAATTAGAAAATGGAATATGAAATGGGTGGTAGGTTTAGAGGACGCTGCCTGGTAGAATTTTGCACACAGTGTAATTTAATCATTGCTAATGCTTGGAATCGTGAAAGGAGAATTTACAATATAGGCCTATGAAGCATGAGAAAGGGAACGCAAACATTAAAAACAGCTGACAGGAATTGCAAAATGAGCAAGCAGAACTGGGTAGATGACAGGAGGGGGGGGGGGGGGGTAGTTGCCCATATAACAAAGGGAAGGATATGCCTCCTATTGGAAAATTAAAGACGCGTTTGGATGAAAGAAAGTCACCCGTGTGACTAAAAGAGCTGCAATGGAAACCAGTACCACAACAAAGGAAAGATGAAAATTTTATTGAATATTGTATATCTACGAGGTTCATACAACAGAAATGCACTTGGAGGTAATGTTGTAGAAAAGGTAGAAGATGGGAGGGGCAGAGGTGTCCCCCCCCCCTTAGCCAATGACTCACCCCGCCCCCCCTCTCCGAAACTGCGACCAATCCATCCCCTCCTCCGAGATATTAGGTCCTGGATTCAGAATATAAATTTATTTTGTGTATAAACATTGGTTTCTGTATTTCACTTTTTGTAAATTATTTTGTAAACCCCCTCCCCTAGGTTCGCCAAAAGTACTAATTTTTCACCCCACCCCCCTTCGGGGCACGTCTAGGATGGGGATGACGATAAGATGAGAAAAATTTGACAGAGCACTGAAGGTTCGAAGAATGGTTTGAGCTTGATATCTCATCTAGGAATCCATCACAGGAAAATACCACTTTAAAAAGAAATTTTAAAAATTGTTAGAATTGGTTTCGTTATTTTCGAACACGCCCCCGCCCAAATACTTTTTTTCCGTAATAGAATTTCAATGATAAGGACTTCCAAAAAGTAAGATATAATAAAGGTAAAAATCCCCATGTCCCGTTTTTTGTCCAATATTACAAATATGACAAAAATAGCCTAACAAATAAAAATATATTTATATATTTAATTTTATGTATTTATTCCTTTTTGTCAGAGATATTTGTAAAAATCAAACTTCAGGAAAAGCTGAAGTGAGCCGTAAACAAGATAGAGATTCCTCTTTTTAACCATTCATAGACCAGCACCACTGCACGATAGGTCTATTGTAAACAAGTCATCCCACAGGAATTCGGCTCTTAATAGCGCATCAGACAAAATGGAGATTAGTGGGATTTGAAAACATGCTAGCTAGGTTACAACATCGCGCCGATGAGTTGCATCACGTGTGGATAGATATGTCGAAAATCACGTTCGGTCGCCTTAACACAGATAAAGTAAATAGTGGAATTCTCTTAATAGTAATGTTCAGATGGGAAGAAGCGTTCCTCGTTCGAAATACAGAGGACCCTGATCACAGGATATGCGCTTTACAAAATTATCTTTGTGAGGACTTGGACGTCGATCGGATCATATCTCCGTTCAGCCATCTGGAGTTAAGTTTTTGCAGGTTTGTCCCCCTCAATAAGGGGAAGTGCCACGATGTGTACTTTCGAAAGGACGCGGTCGAGTTTTTCCTCCGTGCTCCCTCTGATCAGAACGTCTTTAATGACCCTGTCCTGTCAGAAAGCCAGTGTTTCGTTGATTACGTATAAAGGCCTACGTGCTCCTTTGTTAAAGGTATAATAATAAATCATTACTTTTACAGATTACGCCGAATTATCTGTGCTCTGAAATTTTCATGACTGCTTGGCATTCAGAAGTTACGGATAGTCAGTGTCATTTTCTTTCTGATGACCAAAATTTTCTTGTTGTGCTTTTCGGAAATTTTGTTTTATTCGTGAAAGATTTTGTCGAAGGAACCTGGATTGCACGTTCAGAGCCTCGTGATTTCTAATGCTTCTGTACTGACTTTTGTATTGTGCCAGATAGCATTTAATGAAGTCAACTTTAAGGTACGTTAATTCCAGATGATTGTAACTGTGATAAGCTGCAGAGGTAAGGATAGTGGACTTGAGTTCGGAAGGCTAAATAGTAACAATCTTCATTCGAAATTGTTTCCATGAGTCCCTAAACCGTTTTAACAAAGCCATGGCAGATTTCCTTAATTTTTTTAGATAACTTATCATAGGTTCTCCAGTCTAATATCCGCACCATGTACACATCTGAATATCTCACTTGTAGCATTTTGTTTTAGACGTTACGGGGGCTGCGACTGAAGCGGAGTTTACGTATTTATCCGAAGGGCATGGGGGAGCAGTGTAAACCATAGTGCACGATGACAAGCGGTCGTTAATGTGGCGTGCGGATTCGATCCACCCCTGACTCACTTCCTGAACTGCAAGAACGGGGTTTAACCCCCACATCCTGTGCCGGAAAGTCGATCGCGCTGAGTGACGCAGGCGTTGGGAAAGTCGAATAAAAAATGTTCACATGTCCAAATCTGTGGCATTTCTTTGGTTATTAGTCACTAGGCTCACAAAATACTTACAGTAAAACAGACACACGTGCGTGCGCGCGCGCGCGCGCGAGCGCGCGCGCCCGAGGGAGGACTCGAACCTCCGACGGCGAGCAACCGTTCGCTCAGCCGTAAGGCACCTTAGAACGCTCGACCATGCCACTGCGGCCCAGTCCAATAACTCTTCGCAAAGGTCAGACACCGGGTCCTTATCCGGTTACCGTAGTTTAAATTTATTGTCCGTCTCTAGATAGTTTCAGACCAGTGCTGACAAGGGTTCCTACATACATTGCCTTCGCCGATATGGTTCGTATTGATAAGTGTATGCATGGTTAGGACTTACGTAACTATTATTCGTTTGCGAGAAAAGAGTTTTAGGCGTTTCTATATAGCCTACAGAATTGTCCGATCGCGTATAGAAAGGTGTCGGTCGCTTAGCGAGTAAGCGCTTGGTTTCGTAAGCGTGATTTCTCTGGGTAGATAGTCTTTGTTGGTGCTTTTCTTTATCCACACGAACTCTTAACAGATTTGTTTCGACTGTAAAACTCATTTGATGATGCATTATCTTGAAAACAGAAAAACAAAATTTTTCACAAGCACATTAAAACATGGGATAAACAATTTGAATCAGGTTAGGTTATTTTATTGGTACTACTGTACTTATATTACTGACACGGATGGAGTACTGCATGAATCAGGGTGATACTGATCGTAGAAACATGTATAAAACAATTATTGTAACAGCACATGTAACAAACGCAGAGTATCTATATGAGCGTGTTCTTATCTCATGTTTCAATGCACACACACACACACACACACACACACACACACACACACGCAATTTAGCGGCGTGCCACGCATATCGAAGCATGCCACCAATTTAGTCGGTTTCTAACGTTTTTCACCTGCTCCTAGAAAACGTCACAGGACTGTACCAATAGGATACGTTTTGGAGGAATTTAATACTGCATTTTCGCGGACCCACTACCTTGAAAATTCGGTATCAGAAACCCGGCTTCGTTTGCTGTCTCCGTTAATGGAGCAGCAAAAGAAATTCTCACGTATGACGTAGATTAGAAATTTCCTGTACAGTAATGCCGTGAGATTGCGGGGCTTGGAAAAGTTACCGTACCATTTTTGTGTTTGCATGTTTACTCATCAAACGATTCTTGCAACTCGGTTCAGATGAGCCAGGTGATTCTTGCAAGAAAACCAAAACCGTTCGATGTAACTTCCCGGATAAAGTGACGGCTTATTGTACAATGTATCATTGTGCTTGTATCAATTTGCCACATGAGAACCAGCTTTAGTCCACATTCGGCGAGAGTTCGGTTACAAATTGAGTAATATTGCCAACCTGGATTAAAAATTGGCAAATTAACGTCTTATGTTAGACTGAAAGTCTTGGTAGAGGTATGCAACCTTCATTGTAAAATTGCTAATAATGATTTTAAAATTGCTGGAGATTGCTTGAATAATCAAGATGTTATCAGTAGATTATTTATTTTCAGTTTACATGTTTTGGACGTAGCCCATCATCTGGTGATCGAAATTATATAAATTTAGATTTGATGTATTCAAATTTGTCATATAAAACACTGTTATGTATTGACAAATAAGAATAAACATCAATTGTTATTTGTTAATACATAACAACAGCATGCTGTCTAATATACCTGCATGGCGCAAAAATTAACAATTGACCCTTAATGTGAGGTCATCCATATGACCACTAAAAGAAATCCGTTGAACTACAGTTACACCATAAATCAGTCAAACCTACAGGCCGTCAATTCTAGTAAATACCTTAAGTTGGAAAGAACACAAGAATTGTAGCGAAAGCGAATCAAAACGAAGTTTCATTGGCAGAACACTTAGATGCAATAGTTCTACTAAAGAAACTGCCTACACTACAATTGTGCGTCCTATTTTGGAGTATTGCTGTGCATTGTTGGGTCTACACCAGGTGGGACTGACGAACGATTTAGAGAATGTACAGAGAAGGGCAGCTCGTTCTGTATTATCGCGATATACGGGGGGAGGGGGGGAAGGAGGGAGTGGGAGTATCACAGAAGTGATGCACGAGTTGGGATGGAAATCATTAAAAGAAAGGCGTTATTTGTTGCGGCGAGATCTATTTGTGATATTTCTTTCAACAATTTTCTCTTCAGAAAGCGAATGTATTTTGTTAGCATCCACCTACATAGGGAAACACGATCATAACAAAATAAATCAGATCGAGAACATAAGGATTTATGTTTCCTTTTTCCCGCGAGCTATTAGAGAATGGAACTATAGAAAAATACCAGAAGTGGTTCGATGAACCCTCTGGCATGTACTTGAATGTGTCTTGCAGAGTATCGATGTAGATATATTTTAATTCAGGAAAATTTTTGATATAACACCATTTTTTATGTTGGTACGAGGAATTATTTCCACCTTATGTAATGAATGAAATACCCATTATTGTCTTTATAATATTTTTGAAATTAAGCTTTAGGACCGAAATCTGCGGGGCGGCATCCAAACAAAGAACAGAGCCCTGATAACCTTTTCGGTTATTGACATGTACATGTCCGTATGTAGTGGCCGAAAACACACACACACACACACACACACACACACACACACACACACACCTTCTGACAGTAGACTTCGACATCGACCCCGACTAAACTCCCAATTCGCAAATCCTAACCCAACAACCAATACCCTTAATCAACATACATAGACGCATTCTACTCAGTGTAGAGTCCCAACAAGTATCTACTCAACTATTGTTCAGCACCCAATTACAATGTTAATAGCTATGGCCATACAATATGAAAAACCAGCAGAAAACTATCAAACAAACCATAAAAATAAATATCACCTTTTTATATACATTTTACTCAGTCGTATGTACAATGTAAATTAGTATTACTATATATTTTCTTTTTTCATTTAATATTAAGACTAAAATCAAAAATCAGTCTAAATGTATTAATCTATTGTTCATTTTGCTATTTTGTAAATATTGTTAGTTTTAAGAATATAAAGATGTTACAACAATAAAACCAAAATTGTAAATCCTATGGCCCAATAGAGCAAGCTGCTCTTGAGTGGCCTGCCCAGTCCCCTCAGGACTCGGAATGAAAAAAAAAAAAAAAAAAAATTCATGGTGTGGGTTCCTGTAGTCATGTCCTAGTTCATGAACCACAAGCAATGTATGAGTGGCCAAGTAAGTGGTCCTGACAGTTGGGATACCAGTTACTTTGGAATAAGATTGGGCATCTCGGACATATTCTGGATCGTGGCCACCTATGTGCTCAGACGGCAAAGACTACCAAATCCACCGGTTAGTCCCTCAACCGTTAGGAATAAAACCCAGTGGGGCCCTGGGCAAGTAAGGCTAGCAACCTGCTTACAAGGTACTTAAATATCATGCTGGCAACAATCAGAGCAAAATGCCTCGGACCTCTGGAGGTGATGGAGTCCCACCTCTAATTGACAGACCAGGGACTCCTCCGATACGACTTTGCAAACGATCTGGAATGAGATGGGGAGCTATTAATATCAATGGGGATTACACTGGAAAGAAGGTAGAGCTGGCAGAGGCTTCAAGTAAGATGGGGTTGGATGTCTTAGCCGTTAGTGACGTTAGAGAAAGGGGAGAGAAAGAGGACGTAGTCTGAGAATACAAGGTTTACCTGTCAGGAGTCAAAGAAGGAAGAGCACTGTGGGGTGTAGGATTTTACATCAGGAAAGCAATCGAACCCAGCATAATTGCAATAAGGTATGTAAATGAACGACTGATGTGGATAGATTTGGCCATCACCAACAAGAAAATTAGGATTGCGGCAGCGTATTCACCCTGTGAAGGGACAGATCAAGATGAGATGGACAGATTTTACAACGCACTTAGTGATGTAGTTGTTAGAGTGAAGGATAAGGGTAGTGTTTTACTCATGGGTGATTTCAACACCAGGATAGGAAATCGAACAGAAGGTTATGAAAAGGTTATGGGTAAGTTTGGAGAGGATATGGAGGCCAACAGGAACGGAAAACAGTTCTTGGATTTCTGTTCCAGTATCTACATCTACATCGATACTCTGCAAATCACATTTAAGTGCCTGGCAGAGGGTTCATTAACCACCTTCATAACTTTTCTCTACCGTTCCATTCTCTAATAGCGCGCGGGAAGAAAGAACACCTAAATCGTTCCGTTTTCGATCTGATTTCTCTTATTTTATTGGGATGGTCATGTCTCCCTAAGTAGGTGGGTACTAGCAAAATATTTTCACATTCAGAACTAAAAGTCGGTGATTGAAACTTCGCAAACAGATCACGCCGCAATGAATAACGTCTTTCTTTTAATGATTTCCGCCCCAATTCGTGCAACATTTCCGTGACGCTTTCCACCCAGTAACGTGATAAAACAAAACGAGCTGCCCTTCTCTGAACCTTCTCAATATCTTCCGTCAGTCCCACCTGGTGAGGGTCCCACAAGGGGCAACAGTACTCAAAGAGAGGACGCACAAGTGTGATGTAGCCAGTCTCTTTGGTAGAGCTGGTGCATCTTCGAAGCGTTCTGCCAATGAAACGTAACCTTTGGTTCGCGTTCCCCACAATATTTTCTATGTGTTCTCTCCAGTCAAAGTTGTTCGTAATTGCAACTCCTAGGTATTTGGTAGAATTTACGACCTTAAGGTTTGACTGATTTATCGCGTAATTGAAGCTCAGCGGATTTCTTTTAGTGGTCATGTGTATTACTTCACACTTTTCTTTATTTAGTGTCAATTGCCAATTTTCGCACCAAGTAGAAATTTTGTCTAAATCGCTTTGCAGTTGCTTTTGATCCTCTGTTGACTTCACTAACCGATAAACGACAGCATCATCCGCGAACAGTCTAAGGGAGCTATTCAGATTATCTCCTAAATCGTTTATAAACACGAGGAAGAGTAGGGGACCAATAACGCTTCCCTGTGGAACGCCAGATATCACTTCTGTTTTACTCGATGACTTACCGTCAATTACAACGAACTGTGTCCTTTCTGATAGGAAATCGTGAATCCAATCGCACAATTGGGGAGATATTCCATAAGCACGCAATTTCATTAGAAGCCGCTTGTGGGGTACAGTATCAAAAGCCTTCCGGAAATCCAGAAATATGGAATCGATTTGAGATCCCTTGTCGATGGCACTTAACACTTCATGTGAATAAAGGGCAAGCTGTGTTTCGCAAGAGCGATACTTTCTGAATCCGTGCTGACTATTGGTTAATAGGTCGTTCTCTTCGAGGTAGTACATAATATTCGAACAAAGTATATGTTCCAAAATCCTACTGCAAATCGACGTCAATGAGATAGGCCTGTAATTTTGGGGATCACTCCTATTGCCTTTCTTGAATATTGGAGTAACTTGGGCAACTTTCCAGTCTTTCGGTACGGATCTTTCGCTGAGTGATCGGTTGAAAATTATAGCTAAGTACGGAGCTATTTCATCAGCATACTCTGAGAGGAATCTAGTTGGTATACAATCTGGCCCGGAAGATTTATTTTTGTTTAGTGACTTAAGTTGTTTTACTACTCCAGGAACATCTACTTCTAAGTTTCGCATGCTGGCAGCTGTTCTTGGATTGAATACTGGAGTGTTCACTTCGTCTTCTTTGGTGAAAGAATTTCGGAAAGCTGTGTTTAGTAATTCTGCCTTAGCAGTACTGTCGTCGGTAGTATTACCATTGCTATCGCGTAGTGAAGGTATTGTTTGTGTTTTGGCGCTAGTGTACTTCACATATGACCAGAATTTCTTTGGATTTTCTGCAAGATTACGAGACAGGATTTCGTTGTGGAAACAACTATAAGATTCTCGCATTGAAGTCCGCGCTAGGTTGCGAGTTTCAGTAAAAGATTGCCAGTCTTGCGGATTCTGTGTCTTTTTTAATTTTGCATGCGTTTTCCTTTGTTTCTGCAACAGTGATCTGACCTGTTTTGTGTACCACGGGGGGTCAGCCCCCTCTTTTATTAATTTATTTGGTATAAATCTCACGATTGCTACTGATATTATGTCTTTGAATGTAAGCCACAACTGATCTACACTCGCATTTTTAGTTTTGAAGGACTGGAGACTATCACTCAGGAAAGCGTGAAGCGAATTTTTATCTGCTTTATTGAATAGATATATTTTTCGTTTATTTTTGGTGCATTTGGGAATTTCGATATTCAGTCTCGCTACTACAACTCGATGTTCGCTAATCCCTGTATCTGTTTTGATGCTCTTTACTATCTCGGGATTATTTGTTGCTAGGAGATCAAGAGTATTTTCGCAACCACGTACTATTCTAGTGGGTTCATGAACTAACTGTTCGAAGTAGTTTTCAGAAAAAGCATTCAGAACTAGTTCGGACGATGTTTTATATTTGCCCCCGGTTTTGAATACGTAATTATGCCAACATATCGAGGGTAAATTAAAGTCGCCACCGATTATAACAGTATGCTTCGGATACCTATTTGAAATATGATTCAAGCTTTCTTTGAACATTTCTGCAACCGCATCGTCTGAGTCAGGGGGCCGATAAAAAGATCCAATTATTAATTTATTTCGGTGGTCAGGTATAACCTCTACCCAGACCAATTCACAGGAAGTATCTGCCTCAATTTCGTTGCAGGATAAACCGTTTATAACAGCAATAAACACGCCACCCCCTGTTTTATTTATTCTATCCTTTCTGAAGACCATTTGGCCCCTTGAAAAAATTTCGGCCGAATTTATCTCAGGCGTCAGCCAGCTTTCAGAACCTATAACGATTTGTGCCTCAGTACTTTCTATCAGCGCTTGGAGCTCTGGAATTTTCCCAACACAGCTACGACAATCTACAACTGTTACACCAATGGTTTTTATGTCTACTTTCTTCCCGTGTCTGACCTGCCCCCTTGGAGACTGAAACCCATTTTGTGTATTCCCGAGGCCATCTAACCTAAAAAAACCGCCCAGTCCACGCCACACAGCCCCCGCTACCCGTGTAGCCGCTTCCTGAGTATAGTGGACTCCTGACCTATTTAGCGGAACCCGAAAACCCACCACCCTTTGGCGCAAGTCGAGGAATCTGCAGCCGACACGGTCGCAGAACCGCCTGAGCCTCTGATTCAGACCCTCCACTCGGCTCTGAACCAAAGGTCCGCTTAGTTATCACAAACTCCTTCTTTAAACATAAGGACATTCAGCGCTATACTTGGGAAGGAAGGGGAACCAAATCTGTCATTGACTATGTAATAACAGACCAGGAATTCAGGAAGACAGTTAAGGACACACGTGTTTTCAGGGGGTTCTTTGATGATACTGATCATTATTTAATCTGCAGTGAAATTGGTTTTGTGAGGCCAAAAGAGCAGAGTGTCAAGTCCATGTGTAGAAGGATTGGAGAAGCTTCAAGACAAAGAAATTAGGCAGAAATGCATAGTAATGATCTCGGAAAGGTACCAGTTAGTTGAATGTAATGATTTACAGTCACTGGAAGAGGAATGGTCAAGGTACAGGGACACACTACTGGAAGCAGCTAGAGAATGTCTTGGAACAGTAGTGTGTAAAGATAGGAAGAAGCAGACAGCCTGGTGGAATGACAGTCAAGGTAGCCTGTAAAAAGAAAAAGAAGGCATTTCAAAAATGGCTCCATACTAGAAATCAGGCAGACACAGAAAGTTATGTTGAAGAAAGAAACAAAGCCAAACGGATAATTGCAGACTCCAAGCAGAAATCATGGGAAGACTTTGGAAACAAGCTAGAATCGCTGGGCCAAGCCGCGGGAAAACCATTCTGGAGCGTAATAAGCAATCTCCGAAAGGGAGGGAAGAAGGAATTAACAAGTGTTTTGGACAGGTCAGGTAAGCTGTTAGTCAATCCCGTGGATGCCTTGGGCAGATGGAGGGAATATTTTGAAGAATTGCTCAATGTAGGTGAAATGTTCAATGATGTATCAGATTTTCAGGTAGAATGGGATAGGAACGACGATGGAAACAGGATCTCATTTAAGGAAGTGGAGAAAATGGTCAGTAGATTACAGTGCAATAAATCGGCTGGGGTGGATGGTATTAAGCCAAAACTCGTCAAATACAGTGGAATATCAGGTCTCAAATGGTTACACAGGATAATTGAGAAGGAGTGGGAATCGGGACAGGTTCCGTCTGACTGGACGAAAGCGGTAATCACGCCAATTTTCAAACATGGAAACAGAAAAGATTGCAACAACTATCGAGGTATCTCTTTAATTAGCGTTGTAGGCAAAATATTCTCGAGTATTATTGAAAGGAGAGTGCGAGTATTAATTGAGGACAAGTCAGATAAAAATCAGTGTGGGTATAGGCCTCTTAGAGGCTGTCAGGACCAGATCTTTAGCTTACGGCAGGTAATGGAAAAGTGCTATGAGTGGAACAGGGAATTGTATCTATGTTTCATAGATCTGTAAAAGGCTTATGACCGTGTTCCTAGGAGGAAGCTACTGTCAGTTCTTAAAGACTATGTTATAGGAGGCAAACTTCTGCAGGCAATTAAATGGCTTTACGTAGACTGTCAGGCAGCAGTTAGAGTAGATGGCAAATTAAGTTCATGGTTCAGGGTAGTTTCAAGGGTAAGACAAGGCTGTAACCTATCAGCACTGTTGTTAATACTATTCATGGATCATATGTTGAAAACAGTAGACTGGCAGGGCGGGATTAAAGTAGGTGAAAACAAAATAAGCAGTCTCACATATGCTGATGACTTAGTTGTAATGGCCGATTTGATTGAAAGGTTGCAAACTAATATTTTAGAGCTCGATCAGAGGTACAAGAATTATGATATGAAGATCAGCATCTCCAAAACGAAAGTAATGTGTCTGGGAAAGAGATTTAAACCGATTGAGTGCCAAATAGGAGGTACTAAGTTAGAACAGGTAGACAGTTTCAAGTACCTAGGATGTATTTTCTCACAGCTTGGCAACATAGTGAAAGAACTGGAATCGAGGTGCAGCAAAGCTAATGCAGTGAGTGCTCAGCTAAGATCTAATCTCTTCTGCAAGAAGGAAGTAAGTACCAAGACTAAGTTAGCAGTGCACCGCTCTATCTTTCGACCAACTTTGTTGTATGGGAATGAACGTTGGGTGGATACAGGTTACCTTATTCATAAGGTAGAGGTTACAGATATGAAAGTAGCAAGAATGATTGCAGGTACTAACAGATGGGAACAATGGCAGGAGGGTGTCCATAATGAGGAAATCAAAGAGAAACTGGGGATGAACACCATAGATGAAGCAGTTAGAGCGAACAGACTGAGATGTTGGGGTCATGTTACACGCATGGGAGAAGCAAGGTTACCTAAGAGACTCATGAGCTCGGCAGCGGAGGGTAGGAGAAGTCGAGGTAGGCCAAGCAGAAAGTACTTACATTCGGTGCAGAATAATTTTGAAGTAAAAGGCATAACATCAGACGATGCATCAATGTTAACATTGAATAGGGGATCATGGAGGAATTTTATTAGAGGTACAATGCTCCAGACTGAATGCTGAAAGGCATAATCAGTCCCTGATGATAATGATGATGATGTCCTACTCAAGAGTCATTCAGTAGCACAGATTTGAACTGTTACCGAAGCAGGGGGTACAAAGAAACGCCACCAGATCTTCATACTCTGGCACTAACAAATTGAAAGATTTACTTTGGCTGCAAAAAGGGTTTTGCAACCACTGGGTATTGTTGCTAGAGTCCGGAAAGTTGTCGGACAGGAATAGCGCAAGGCTTAGTAAATGGTTACAAATGATTTTGTGCACATTTGCTGCGATTTCCAACTTATTTTAGATTAGAAAATGTTACTAGAAAAACCAAGAACGCTGTAATATCCGCGCGTGGAACTTTGTCAGAACTTCATGCGTTTGCCCTGGAGAGCAGTGATAAAACTATTTCCATTGGCAACTGGGTGTTTGGAGAAACAACCGCTCTCCCCACATCCGCGTTAGAGCTGGGAAACAGGTAACAAAATCATTTCCTTTGTTTCTTGGATTCCAACTGGCAGTAGAATAGTTGGCCTTGTTTGCTTTTATTGTATAGTACATTTCAAATTTGATATTTTGGCTTTTTCACGGAACCCTTGTGTGTCTTCTGCGGTGCTTTAGGGTTCTGCGAAACACGGTTTGGGAACTGCTGCTCTATACTAAACATTCCAACCGAGTTAACAATCGTTTTAACGTTTTAAGCGACTTGAAGGCCGCGTATGCAACAAGAATAAAAGAAGCTCCAGGTGTATGTATTATGTGTAATAGTGAATAAATCAAAATATATAAGGCCATCTAATAACGAGGGTTTCGTTAACACTAGTCTACATCCAATCACTACCGACGACAAATATCACATTAATTTTTTTGTGCAACATAATCTCCATGTCCCATTGTTTAGTGAGCACTGCCGTAAACCGCTGCCCTAGTTCTGCTATTTGCGTGCGTTCTCCCGTAGGAATGTACCTCCCGGAGCACGTACATTCTCTAAAATCCACTTTGAAGTGAATTACAGCGTGTTTGGGCTTCTTAACATTCCACTGTGTAAGAGCACGGAAAGAGTAACCGTTTAAATACCACAGTGAGTGCTGTAGTTCGTCCAATCTTCTCTTTGCGGCCCCCCTACTGAAGCCAAAGGGTGTTCAAATATATCTAGAGTCTTAACACAATGCTGGTTGTTGTAATTAGGGTTTAGTCGGCCAGTGGCTTCTTTGACATACCGTCACTCCAGCTTTATCAACATTTCCGTGACTGCCCTATGATTGAAGCCGCCGACCGTTCCTACAGCGGTCCTTTGCAAACAAGCAGTCCTTGAAGTTAAATCCCATCTAATTCAGATTTGTGCATAATAATAAGTCCTTCAAAAGTCCATAAATATATTAGCAGAAACCTAATTTTGTATCTTAGAAACTGTCCAAATACTAAAGTTGGAATCATGATCACTGAGAACACGCGATCGATTCCTGCGATAGTTGGAAGCAATGCTTTAGAAAACAAATTTGCTGCACTCCTGACACTGTCGCTTGAGAATAGTTGAAGGTCGATACAAAATTCGAAAAAAGTTTCATGTACTTCGCTTGAAGTCCACATTGACAATAAGATCTCTAGAGATTCGTGGAAAGATTACACACACACACACACACACACACACACACACACACACACATATTTGAAAATATACTTCCTTTATACTCCTCAAACAGCGTACAATGACATTTTAACGTTATTAAGCTCAAAATCTAAGTGGGAAAAAAATCCTGCGTCCAAGAGGATTAAAACAATTGGCTGTGTCACACGATTGGGATGCGAGGCCTTTCACTGGGAAATGACGTGTCAGGGTGGACAACTGGTGCGACATCAGCGCATTTGATTGCAACCAGATGCGGATCATCACCGTCAACTGTCGCTGAAAGTACAGGGGATGGGTCGGGCCACACTGCAGCAGATCTCTCCAGATCAACGGTGAACAGCATAGCGCACAATGTAGAAGCGCCACTATTCGTATCTTTGATCACTGAACATTAGAAGGCTCAGAAATTAACACCGGAATAACACTATTGGATACTGAATTTATATGATGGAAACTTAAGTTTACCGTAGCATCGGCGATGTAGTCAGTAGAGGAGAAAAAGCATGACTTGTGTAATAAGAGGTAGTTGTCCAGCAAGTAAGGACAATAAAATAAAACCTAAATTTCTATAGCCGAACAGTGGCTTGAACCCCAGTCCACCTGAATGAAAGTCAATTGTCATTGTCATGGCACCATCTTTCATGATACAGCAACATGGAATGAAATCCCCATTAGTCTTGACAAGTTGGAACACACGGACAGCAGGATGCAAGTACACACAAAACAAACTTAAGCAGTGCATCCAAGTTGCCAGTAGGGAAGTATGTGGTGCTATGTTTGAGATTAAATGGAACTCCTGTTAAGTCTTGAATAGTTTCCATGTGGTAACGATACTGTAATGTGTCAGATCACGCACATCAGTGGGTTCTAATTGAACATCTCTCAAGCAAACTGGAATCATCATATCATTACACCCATATTGTGGCAGGCGACGTTTGGCTGTGGTTTCACCTTCATTTCGTCAAGAGTTGAAGAAACTCACCATAGCACTCCTCAACCAACCAACAAATAGTGTAATTGGCGAAATATTCTCAGCCCTCGGGCCATCAGAATCTGCCCTCGGACAAACTCAGGTGGCATACCTTTCCCATTCTACACATGAACGGCAACTGATACTGCATGTCTATGACTGTCATTCCTCGACCGGTAACGCTGCTGTCGCTTGAAAAGGCTTATCGATAGTAGTGGATGGTCATAATGTTCTGGCTGCTCAGTGCAGTTTTGTATATCTTAAGATTAGAGTGATCACGTAGAAGAAAGAAGATTGGAAAATAGCTTCGCAGCCTGGTTTTAGGATTAAGAGAATAACTTCTTGTCTTGAATCTGGATGTACACGCTATCTTTGCCTTACCCAGATGAATCGTAGAGTTATAGACTGAGTAGAGGACACTTCGCAGTCAGATCCACATTCTTGATAACACATGAAACGAATGTTAGTTCACTGCATACATCTGGAAGCGGCCTCATATGGTCTGATAGTTTCATCCTCAAGGCAGCTTGTACCTATGGTTCAAACAAGGGCAACATTTCACTTGAACACGAGACAACTTTTGTACCTATGAGATGGGGGTAGAGATAATGCTTCCTGTACAAAGACATCAAAAGTTGGCAGTGAGGAGTGCTACTTCTGACATGGGAGGGGAGAATCTTCCATTGGCGGTTTCGTAAGATGTACCGATACACAGCATTGGCCATCAAAAATGCAACCTCAAGAAGGATCGGAGGAATTGCAACAAATTTTATTTGGGAGGTAATATGTTGTACAAATATCACAAGTGAGGAAGATGATTAAATTTATATTGAGTGTTGCCGCTATTGCTGGCTACAATCGGTGATATGCGCCTCACAATGAATCAAAAAGGCTCTGCCGCTATTGCTGTGATAGTAAGAATCCATGCTGCTTCCACACATCGCTAAAATTGATCTGGTTTATGAACGGGTGGTGTTTCTTTGACAGTCGTTAGTCATCGACCAGACGTTTCGATAGGCGAGAGATCGCAAAGGCAGCATTGCAGTAAGACGGGCGACGAAGTAGTCTTGAACACTGCGTGGCATGTGTTGTCGGGCATTATCCTGTTTCGACGTTGACGCAGGTAAGCTTCGACGGTAGGGAGGACAACGGACTCAAGCTCATCCGAGACGAACTGCTACCTGATTAGTGTATCAGCTCTCTCTGGGACGCACTATTAAAGTCTTCGCTCATTGTATTCCTGCCTTGACTTCCGTGCTCTTCCGATCTCATGCTTGTTCAAACGTCTGGTGGATGATTGCATAACGACTGGCTGGGGGTGCACCAGATAAACTTGGGCAACATGAAACCCAACACATGCACAGCCGCTTTGATTCATTGTCGAGGCGTGTATAGCAGCGGCTATATCCACCAATGACTACAACATTGAACATAGGTTACAAAGCCGTCCTCGATGATGTGATATTTATAGAACGTGTAATCTCCCAAATAAATGTTGTTGTGATATGTCCGCTCAATCTTCGTGTTCCATTTAGGAGAGTCAGCGCTGTCTTAAATGTGGATGCCATTTAAAGAAAAGTGAAATACTGTAGAATGAATCTTCCAATGTAAAATGGAGTACTTATTGTTTTAAAGCTGTTAGTCTGTTGAGAAGTTTGCCAAGAAGTTTGATACATTCCGGTTAGATGAGTCCAGGTATCATGAAATATTCTGGGAATGAAGAATACCTTGGTTTCACATTCGTTGAATGGTCCTCAAGAGATTTACGTGCAACTTCAGAATGTTCACGTGAGGATCCCTAACGTTTGCAATTTCTTTCCGAAATATTGTGAGATCTTTGACGCAGAAACATTTTCCTGATTGGACAAAATTTTTGTTTTGATTTTTTATGAAGAATGCACTAATCTTCGAATATGTTGCCTAACGATTAAAACTACTCAGATTATCGAGTGAAATACAGGTAGATAATTAGGTGTTGCTAGATTATTGCCAGTGGCTACAGTTACTTTTGTTTAGTCCCCAATGGCATGTCGGACAGTATAGAATATTAATTAAATGTGGGCCAACCTTGGTGGTAAGAAAATCAAATGTTTGTATAGTCTGAGACTTAACTACGGGGTCATCAGTACCTAAACCTACAAACTACTTATGAACTACTTACAACTAAGGACGGCACAAATATCCATGCCCGAGGGGGGGATTCGAACCCCCGACCGAAGTGGCCGTGCGGACCGTGACTGGAGCGCCTCAATCCCCTCGGCCACCGCGGCCGGCTGGTGGTAAGACTTCTGCAAAAAGGTTAAGGTGAAAAGAATAATTTTTACCTCGCAAAGAAATTTTGTATTCGTTTTGAATTTAGTAAATTCAACAGAGGCTTAAAAAATCTAATAATTTTTCTTGCTATCGATAATTAAACAATTTGAATAAGAACTTTCAGAATTGGAATTAGTCTACATTAAAATCGGTTTTTTTCCTTAGATTAATCTGCATTCAAATGTTAGTAAATCTATCGGATCAAACTGTGTGGTCATCAGTCCGTAGCTTACAAACTACTTAAACCTAGGTAAACTAACCTACGGACAACACACACACACACACACACACACACACACACACACACACACACACACACACACACACACGCCCCAGGGAAGACTCGAACCTCCACGGCGAGCAACCGCGCGCTCCGCAGCGAGACGCCTTAGACCGCTCGGCTACTCCACCGCGGCTAATCTGCATTCCCACCACTCAGTTCCATATTACTCGTCGGTTCCACAGTAACCTTCATGTGTAACTATTTGTTTCGGCAATAAATTATTTACTTTATTAAGAAACTAGAATTGCTTATCGGAAAATAGTTGAAGTGTGCGATGACTTGTCATGCAAGTATGAAAAATATGTATTTGGAGGTTGTTGTTGTTATGGTCTTCAGTCCGGAGACTGGTTTGATGCAGCTCTCCACCCTACGCTATCCTGAGCAAGCCTTTTCATCTCCTCATAAGAACGGCAACCCACATCCACTTGAATCTGCTTACTATATGCGTCTCTTGGTCTCCCTCTGCGATTTTTACCCCACACACTTCCCTCCAATGCTAAATTTATGATTCCTCGATGTCTAAGAATGTGTCCTACCAAGCGATCCCTTTTAGTTTTGGAGGTATAACTACAAAAGTAAATGGCATTCCTTAGTATCCAAACTGCAACATCATTTCCTACCATACGTTATGTAGTCTTCAATAACAACAGCACAAATTGAAATACTATTAGTATCTAGAAGTAGCACGTGGACTAGCAGCTTGAGCCTTTCAGTGATGGTGCGGCGGCCCTCTACCTGAGGGTTAGAGGGGCCAGGATCGTGGACCAAAGCATTAGGCAGCGGCCGGCTTAATTGGAAGGCGCAGGAAGCTGCTGCGGTGATCTACCGGCTAATTACGGGCAGGCAGGCGGAAGAGGGCGCCTTGAGCCGCTGCTGATTTATTCCCAGCTTCCGCGGGGTAGGTGCGCCTCATTTGGCGGCGGAAGGCGCGTCGCGTGTCTGGTGTCGCCTTGTACACAGTGGCCCGTCAAGTGGCTTTGACTCGATAATCAGTAGCAGGTAGATACTTTAACCCAGGGCCGTTCAAGGTGCATGCACCGGCGCATCGCACAGTGCAGAGTGCAGAAGACGGCTACGCTGTGTTGTCGACGGTGCAAACCCCCCCCCCCCCCACCCCGCCGCTTCTCTCTTTCCTTACGCCGCTTGTCTCGACCTTTTCAAAACTTTTACCCTGTTTTCTTCTTCATTGCTGAATACTTATGTGCACTAGGCGGAGAGCTTATTTTGGTGGAACACGATTACCGGTATATAATAGATTTAAATAATATTAATAACTGTAATGATAACAATTTTAAATTTGGTTTCAACACAAATTTATCTCTTCTATGTTCTCTTTTTTTTATTTTCAATTATGCTACTAAGATCTGGAACAAGAGATCGGCTGACAGCATTTTTGAAATTACTATTAGAAATACTTGCACGCAATCTAGTTTTCGTACAAGACAAAACAGAAAAGAACCTTTCACATACACATGTAGAGCCAAGCATAGAAATAATCTTCGCCGCTTCTCTGTGTAACTTTGGAAATTCTTCCTTCGACAAATTCTGGTAGAACTGGAGCAAACCTTTCGTGTTGTAAAACAAATCCTTTCGGTGAACATCGGTTTGCAAATCAATCAGTTCGAAATGTAAACCTTGTTTGTAGATACAGAATTCTCTTCTGCAAAAGTTTTCACCTTTCGCCATTATTCATCTCTGGCATCGCCTGTGATATCACTATACTTTTCTGAATGCAATTTGCTGCAGTGTCTTTCAATAGACGATTTTCTGACACACGTAATTAGCGTACCGCAGATTAGACATTTGGCTTTATCGTCACAACGAACAAAAAAGTAAGAGAGTTCACATTCCGGTTTAAATTGACTTTCGGGAAAATTTGCTTTTTTTTTAGCGGGTGGTTCTATGTATGCCGAGTTGAACCGATGCACTGTGCAAACACTCTCTGCACCTCGCTTTGCACGCGTGCGGTTTTCCGTGTTTGTGCGGCCCTGCTTTAACCAGTTACTTTGCTGTGATGTCTGAGATCGCATGACTTGGGTTGAGAAAGGAAGGGCTCAGGGCCCGTCGACAGCGTGATCATTACAGACGGAGCTCTCTGGCACAATGCGTGGTTCTCACTGTACGACAATAAATAGAGAACTCTAAAACCGATCCCGACCGCTTGGAGAACCTTCTCACGCTCCTCTCGGCGAGAGGAGGTCATCCTGGCCCGGTTGCGGATCGGTCACTGCCGTTTCAGCCACCGTCATTTGCTAACCACCGACCCTGCACCGCTGTGCTCCTGCGGTGAATTGCTGACGGTGCGACATGTTTTACTGTCTTGTGTTAATTTTAATCATCACCGTGTAGCTCTTCACTTTCCGTCTACTCTGGAGGAAATTTTAGCTGATGACACACGGGCAGCTGCTAGAGTTTTGCGTTTTATCACCTTGGCCAATTTATCAAAGGATATTTAACCCTTTTGTTTTTTATCTTTCGTTTTTAGCCTTCTCGTGATATTCTAACTGGCAGTTACCAATTTTTTGAGATCTAGCGAATCTCTGTTCTTGTCTGGGCGCGATTGACCTTAGCAGTTTTGCGCCCTAAAAAAAAAAAAAACAAACACGGAGCTCTCGCTTGGATTTTTTGAGTAAGAATCGAGAAGAAAGTAGGCCGTCCCCTTTCATAGGAATTATCCTGGTTTTTGCTTAGTGATTCAGCGAAATTACGGAAAATCTAAATCTGGATGGCCGGAGATGTATTTGAACCACTGTGGTCCCAAATGCGAGACCAGTGTGTAACTGCGCCACCTCGCTTGGCGATATGTGAATGAGTTGCCACTGCGGTAAGTTCGTGAAACACGGCCTGACTAATACGATACGCTTCATCGCTGTAGGCAAAAGGTATACTTATTCAGATTTAATTTTGGGAACGACTAAACAGTTAATGGCATTTTAGTGTGTTTTGTAAGTAGCTTTTTGGTTCACCTCAGCTTTGCCTGACTACCTTAGCTATTCTTTGCCATATAGTTGTTTTTACTCGTGCGTAATCTGACTTTAAATTATTCCCACTAGGATGTAAATTTTTTACTATATCGTTGTTAGTAGATAATCGTAACATAAAAGGATTTTTATCTGTCACTTTCCACTTCTTTCACCTCTGGCAGTACTGCTCACCGAGTAGCACCGTGATTCGGAATCCACGTTAAACTGAAGGTCCCCCTATAACTGTCTGGGTAAGTCAGTTGCAAGGTCGGAGGAAGGCAACGGCATACCACCTCCAAACAGGACCATGCCTAGTAAAGCACTGTGGTGTTCAAACCAATCTTCGGATTGTTGACTGCTTTACCTTTTAAAAGGGAAAACTGCTGTTTCTACATCTCTGTATCGTGTGCTGTGTGGGTTTTTTCGCCTTTAACTACATAAGCAGCCAAGTGAAAACGAGACAGAGGAAATAATTTCAAAAGTAGTACGCCCTTCGAAGCTGAGACAGCAGCTCGCTGACTGCCACACAGGGGGCCCGGCTTACATTCCCGGCAGGGAATTGGGTGTTGTGTGTTGTCCTCATGTTCGTCAACATCGACATGCAAGTCGCCGAAGTGGCGTCAAGTAAAACGACTCGCACTAGGCAGCCAAACAATCCCACGCGGATCTCTCGGCCAATAATTCTATACGATCATTTCATTTTTATTTAATTTTTTTCATTTCAAAGGTAATCGCCATAACTGTTAATTCATTTATCCGTCGATGATGAAAGATACAGTGTCTGTAACGAAAAGTTCTCACGGTTGCCTAACGAACCATGATTATGTCCAGGCGCGTGTCTCTACATCCGGTGCGATTTGACAAATTGACAACAACAAATATACGGGACATTAAAATATCCATACAATCGGAGCCCTGAAGAAATATGCAGTGTCAAAATACATGCATACCTTAAGAGCCGAGCCATGAGGAATTGTTCTTCACTCCTGTGAACCACATTTCTTCTACTGAGCAAGTGCTCATAGCTTTCAAGGTGTGCATTTATGGCCCATGATTACGTCACCATTTTTCTTGTTTTGGTGTAAGAAACATACCGCCGGAGGTTTTTTTTTCGTATTTCTTCAGGGCTCCAAAATGGAAACTTCATAGGAGGAATAGAGATTGTGTGGAGAATGTGTAATAGCTTCCCAAAGAAACTTCTGCATTTCTGTCAAATGGCATTATATCGCCTGAAATGAATCGTAGATAGAGTAAATAACCAGTCGTAACTTAACGACTTTAATCTTTTTTCCGTATTCCGGATAGACAGGACCACAATGCGATCATTTCTTAGTGTGAAACTTAGTTTCCGGTGATACAGTTATAATAGTCATAATGAACTGCGGGAAAATTATATGTTACAAATACTCTTTACAGAATCACCCAGCTGTTTCGGATGCAGACTATTTGAGATACACCCTTTGGTGAACATTTCTGGGTTTTGAATAATCGTGTGCGGTAGTGAAGCATCACTAAGGCTTATATTACACCCAACTGGCATAGTAGGCCAGTCTCGTGACGAAAATTGTACAATTGCAGCGTCTGAAATCTCAGCCACGAGGTTTTTATTCATAGTTCCTCGCAGTACCCTAGGAATCATTTTATCGCAATGCCCGGCAAGAACTCTAAAGCAGGAAACTGCAGTGATAACTGGGACACCAAATAGCGGGTGCGCGAAAAGGAAACAAGCAAGCAGAGGTTCCGTCTAACGCGGCCGAAGCTTACGCTTGTGTGCTTTGTTCTTTGTTCCGAATGCTGCTGGTCACTGTTCCTAGTAGTAAAACAAGCGCAAGGAAAGTTACCGGATGTCTACTTCTCCCCCCTCTCGCCCTGGAAAATACATTTGCTAGTTGTTAGTTCCTACTTCATTTATTTTATATAAAGTGTCAAAATAATGGTGTTATATATATTTGATTAATGGAAATAGTAAATTATGATAGATTTTAGTACGAAATCACTAACATTGGGATAATTCACGTCCCATCTGATAAATGTTTAATTAAAAGGATGAACATTATGAAATATCTTTCTTGAAAAACTGAAACAGCAACGTCTAATAATTTGGACAGACAAATGATTGGTTACAGGAATCAGTGGCGAATAAACCAGAGCAGTAGACCAATGTGATGCTGCGTTTCGCGGGTGGTTACCTAACGAATGAAACGTAAACTGTTTAGACAACAATGCTCGTGGTACACGGATTTGTTTTATAACTTTCTTCTTTGACCGAATAGCTTTACTATTAACTTCTTAATAGATAATTTCTAGTTGGAGGGATTTTGGCAAAGTCACTTGGGAATGGAAACTATTCCAACCAGCAAGAAGAAGAAAATAAGTTACCACAACACAGTGATACTGTTCGAAGATACTCGTATAACAATGATTGATACGGTATTGAATCGTATATAAAGTGTACGTGCCCTTGTTACTCTCTAGCTGTTGCTTCCTCATGACAACTTTGATCTGTATTCTCGCTGAAGTGTTTGTACGTCATCGCCAAAGGCCCTCAAAATAGGTAAATGACTACTTCGGTAGGTTCATTCTACCATTCAGCTGTGTTAGTCCCGCGTCTCTGGCTCAGCTTCTTTCTTCACAGCCTCTTTCAACACACGAATTAAACATAATCAGGAATGCTTGCCGCGGCGGAGTGGCCGAGCGCATTGAGGCGCTATGCTCCGACGCGCGAGGCCGTTCCCCGTTGGGGGGTCCGAATCCCCCTCGGGCATGGACGTTTCTGTTGTCTTCAGTATAAGGTAGTTAATAAGTAGTTCGTAAGGTCAGCGATTGATAACCCGCAGTTAAGTCCCATAAGCTTAACAAACATTTGAACACGAACGCTAAGAGGAAGTTGAGCAGGTGTTAAGCCACAAAGCAACCGCTGTCTGGACAGCTAGAAGCCATGAGAATGTCCGGCGAAGCCCCCTCCAAAACTTGAGTTAACGGCCCGCCGGTAATACCTTCAGTGCTCCTACCTGTTGCTACTGTGCCATCCACGTTGCTCATTTTCTGCCGAATAGAAGACTGATTTCCTAACCGTTATCATTTGTACTACTGCTGCAAGGAAGAACTTTCGTTAGTAGTATCCTATTGTGCTTAACAGGAGATACCAGGGTTTAAGATCAGGACTCCCCCCCCCTCCCCAGCTCCTGATTCGATGATTCGACTCCTACTCAGATGGTCCAAAATCTGATGGTTACTGAAAGACTCCCATCTACTCATTATTTTGAACCACGTTTTGCTAGAAAGCGTTTTTCTATATCTATGGCAAGATACCGTCAGTCCTTATACCAGCCAAAAACTTCACTCCTGGCGACTGCTGTCAAATTGGTTAGCTTCACAAACGTGCACTACAGACTTTAAAAGGATGGCATACAGACCAATGATTTTGATTTCTCGAATCTAAGGTTATTTTTCCTCTCAAGCAGTGTATTTCTGGGAAGAATGATGCATAATCGAACATTGGGTCAGATTAGAATCAGCAGTAAGACAGGCTTTACGTAATTGCTGACACAGCGTAGCTGTCTTTCTGCATCTACATTCGTCATACGACACGGGTTGGCGAAATAACAATTTGATTACCCCTCTTCACTGGGAATTTACTTCTATTTATGTACGCAAATTTTTACCCCACCGATTCTTTCTGGTTAAAGTAAGGACAAAAGTTGGCTTCTCATAGGTCTTGCACAGGTCTGTGCAGTGTTACATTCTTCCTCATAGGCATTAATGGGCTAGTAACGTCCATAGAACTAGTGGTCAACCTCTAGCTGTATGTCGACGACTTTCGAATTGTAGGTCCCAAAGCCATCTCCAAAGCTCTTCCTCTTGATTTCGCTACACACACACACACACACACAAAGAATGCGCATTTCTACCTTCATACCCTCAGTCCATCCTGACCAGAACTTTATTTGGGTACCCAGCAGCTGGATACTGTTCACAGCCCCAGTTTTTAAGACTACACGTTGATAAAAAGCTGAACGTTGGTGCACCATATTTGTCACCCAAGGATAGCTGCGCAAAAGAGTTCAATGCTCTCTGCTTTTCTTGGTACACATCTCTTGGGGACAGGTAACGATATTGTGTTCCACATTAACTCCAATTGCACTGCGGTAGCCTAGTTAATGATTTCGCGGCACTTTAATCTTCGGTACAGTTTTATCCAGTTCATCATTGTGGGGGGGGGGGGGGGGGGGGAAGAGAAATGGCCGTTTGGGAGTTCCAGCCGCGGGCATCCTGGATCCTTGAAGGAGTTCAGTTTAAACTCTATCGACTCTGGCTCTCTGTTCGACATTTATATCGACTGCTCCAAAAACTTGAATAGGATAGGAAATGCACGTAAGTCGTCGGACACCAAGAAACGATTTTTTTGCCCGGAAGATTCAGTATTACTCCAATGGAGCTGTTGTTATGACTTTCTAACTTCAGAAGTGACGTAGTTTGATGGAGCACCCCTGCCGTAACAGGCAAGATAAGGGTACCACCTGAGAAACGCCCAGAAAAGCGAATGTGTTGTTGTTTAAAGAAACTGACACAAAAGTGTAGAACCAGCTGCTCCAATCTTCATTTCGCCTTCCTCACTGAACAATTTGGCAGAGTTGTTTTTATTATTATTAAGAAAAGTAAGAAACACATTAACGCTTATGGAAGAGAGGAAGCAGGCAGTTACGATGGGAGACAGACAATGACAGTGAGAGAGAGGAATGGGAACAGATAATAGGAGTGGGGGCAAAAGAGAGGAAACAGTAGAAATGAGAAAGTCATGAGTGGGCCCTCAGAATGGCAACATTAAGAACTTGTCGGCTTTCCGTCATCTCCTATAACCACGTATTAAAGTTTCCCGGTCTACAGAACAAAAACGCGAGAATGCCATACCGAGCGGGGTGGCGCCAGTGGTAACACACTGGACTCGCATACGGTACGGCGATGCTTCAAATCCACCTCCGGCCATCCAGATTCAGGTTTTCCGTGATTTTCCTAATTCACTCCGTGCAAATTTCGGGATGGTTACTCTAAAAGGGCACGGCCGATTTCGTTTCTCATCCTTGCAACTCCGAGCGTAAGATTGAAATGTCCCCAAGACCGTGCTCAATTTGGAGAATACATTTCATACGAATTATGTTTCTCTCATTAAATGGTAAGTAACAAGTCCAGTCCTACTGTACCCCAAACAATGTTCTTCCGCACGTAAAGATTACAACTTGGACTCTTTCTCCGTTAAGTAAGTTGGTCTGAAGATAAGTGACATACACTAGCTCAAAATAACTCCCATTTTGACAATAAATAACGCGTTACTCCGATTTAAACTTTCATATAGATGGGGCTTTATTGTAACCCAACTATGTCTCTTCTGAAAATGCTCCTTATTACTCATTTACATAATGAGAATTACATCCAACACTTTCAAACTCCAGGCTAAACGATCATTAACAACTGAATAATACATAAACAAAAGAACAATAACCAGAGGCCCCTCCTCTTTTCTGAATGTTCATGGAAGCTCATGCTCCTCTTGATCAACTCTGTGACAGGTAACTTGCTCCCGTCTAGGAAACCCCTGAAAAACAGAGAATCCTCGGACAGTACAAGTCATATAGGTTCTCTAAACCCACTCAAATCGAAATTTGAGTATCTTGTCTCAATGTAGGAAGCTCCGTCTCTAAAGACCACGCTGTCGACGAGACGTTGGTTAAACATTAATCTTCCTTCCTAGAATGGAATATTAAAGGACATTTGTGGAGAGGGGACAAAAGTGGTTGAAGAAAGACAGCAGACCGTATGATAGAAATACTTGACAATGAGAGAGGAAATGAATTGAGTGTAGCCATAGACATAACAGTGGTACTCAGGGACGGTAAAAGTGGCAGTGAAGGTGAAACTGGCAAGGAAGCGCGAGAGAAACGGATGAAGACAGTGACATTGGAAGAGACAGGAGAAAGTGCCAGTGGTAGAAAGACATCGGAGAGGGACTTCTAGAGTCATAGGAATTGAGAGGGAGCTGCTAAATACGAATGCTTCACTACAGAGAGACAGTGTTAACAAATGTGCGAAATGTTCGATTGCCAAAAACTTTCGCCGTGGGAGGGGGACTGAGGATTCAGGCAGCTGCTTACACTTTCTTGTCTTTCTTTCAAACAGAATTACATTGGTTTTTTGTGCTCAGACAGAAGCATTTTGCAGCTGATGTCATATTTTAATTTTAGGTTGTATTTAGATAAGTTTTAAGTCACAAATGCTTCCATATGTTGTTTGTTTAAATAAAATCTGGAATTTAATAATGGTTTTAAAAATGCTGGAGATTGCTTGAATAATCAAAAGATGTTATCAGTAGATTATTTATTTTCAATTCACAACATGTTTCGGGCGTAGGCCATCATCTGGTGATTGATATTATATAAACTTAGATTTGGTGTATTCAAATTTGTCATATAAAATACAGTTGTTATTTGTTAATACATAACAGCATGATGTCTAAGATACCTGCATGGCGCAAAAATTAACATTTGACCCTTAATAATAAGTGTGAGGTCATCCATATGACCACCAAAAGAAATCCGTTGAACTACAGTTACACCATAACTCAGTCAGACCTAGATGCCGTAATTTCTAGTAAATACCTAGGAGTAACAATTACGAACAACTAAAGTTGGAAAGAACACAAAATATTGTAGCGAAAGCGAACCAAAACGAAGTTTCATTGGAAGAACACTTACATGCAACAGTTCTACTAAAGAAACTGCTTACACTACACTTGTGCGTCCTATTTTGGAGTATTGCTGTGCATTGTTGGGTCCACACCCATCATGTGGTGAACTGTCAGTAACTTCCACGTTACTCACATAATAATTCGCCATAGAATCTTTATTTTCTAAATATTTTATACATATATTATCTTTATTTTATATAAATATTATCTTAATAACAACTGATGTTTATTCTTATTTGTCAATACATAACGACAGAATTTTATATGACAAATTTGAATACATCAAATCTAAATTTATATAATATTGGTATGTAATTCCAAATTCTGCAAAACTATAAAAATATTTCACATGTTAATTATAAATTGCAAATAATTTTGTGTATATACTTAATTGGCTGTATATGTATCTTATTGATAGATTACCAGATGAAACATGTTGTGAACTGAAAATAAATAATCTACTGATGACATCTTTTGACTATTCAAGCAATCTCCAGCATTTTTAAAATCATCATTAAAATTTTACAATGAAGATTGCATACCTCTATCAAGACTTTGTCTAAAATAAGCTAAAATCTGGGTCTTAGTCACGAGCGCCCATGACCCGATTTGAATTTTGCGTCAGCGGACATGTCCCAAGAACACACACTACACCAATCTAAATGTGTCTACGCGACAACGACGTATGGTTAATTACTTCATCGCTCAAATAGGGTAATAACGTTGGACCTCGTGCGGAAATTGGAAATGGCTAGCATAAGAGGATATAGACGTTAGGGAGCGCAACAGCCGTATTGTGCGACTAATGGGGAGGCGAGCGCGAGTAGCCAGAAGTTAGACCACGTTCAGACAGGCGGGAATCGCGCGGTTTAAACCGCAAAATGACGGCTAGTATGTTCAGTGTGTAGCGGGAATTGACGAGGAAATATTGTTTACTCTGTTCGCTTGAAAGAAAGAGTAAGAAAAAGGAAGTGCTGGGTGCATCCTATAGTAAGTGATCGGATCGCACATGGCCAATTCGTAACGTTGTATCATACATTAAGAATGTTTGGACAAAAATTCTTAGAGTCTTTGAGAATTTCAATAAATTCTTTTGACGAGCTACTTAAAGTAGTCAGGGGAGATAGTTCAAGTTATGAAGCACACACAGGAGAAAAAAATGATTCTATGTAAATTCATTTCTGTTCGATAAACACCTACTTACCAAAAAAATATTATTTTCTTTCGAAACCTATCTTTATCATTTCCAAATATATCCGCCAACTCTTGCAAAGCTTGGTTTTGGCAACTTTATTAGAATATTGATCGCTCTGACCGCACGTGACCGCGCGGCTAGTCCAATCGCGCGGTAGCCGCATTTCAACCGGAGGAAAATAAAATAGCACGGCGCCCGCGCGGTTCTTTTTCGGTGGAATCCTGTAGGAGCGTTGGGTCGGACGTCTGTGCCACAAGCGTGCAGTGGATTCCTTCCACACTGAAGTGCGGGAACGACCCGCATTATGGGGTCTTCAGAGCGATGGATATTCTAATAAAACTGCCAAAAACCAAGCTTGGCAAGAGTTGGATATATTTGGAAATGAAGATACGTTGGAAAAAATTGTTTATAAGCAGGTGTTTAATGAACAAAAATCAATTCGCTTGGAATCATTTTTTGTATCTTGCCACCCAACACCACAACAAAACTGTAATGACAGAATCATATTTTTGTATTTTGTCACGCTAAACGCCCGTTAGTCACAAAGGAATCAGTGAATGCAAAATTCAAAGCTGAAGGTGTCCCTCTTCCTGCATGCAACGTATTTAGATTATCCATTGGCGCAGTATATAAATTATCTTCGTACTTCATACCATCTCTAGTCCTCCCAAAGTTGGAGTACCCGACTGGCTTTTGTTTGCAGCAAAATTCTTTATTTACATTTATAGGCATATGAAAAAGTCTAAGTTATTTTCCCCGTACATTCTTGATGTAAGATACATCGTTACGAATTGGCCATGTACGACCAACACCACCTAGAGACAAGGCCTTACAACAGGCCGTGCTACATCACACTGACCAGGCCGCGGCCGCCAGATGAATGGCTGTCCGCTGGGGCACGCCCCTGCCTCGTAGCGGCACAGAGTAACATATACAGAGAAGCAGCCCCCTCTAAAGTCCTACGCTCCCTCGTAGTTCCGTAAGATGCTAGCAGGTGGCAGGCGGTTCCCTGGCTTAGGGTGCCTCTCGCACGTCAGAGGGTAGCGTGGAGGGGAGGCTGAGGGGAGAGCTCGTGCCGCCTGCCACGAGGCCACGGCTGTCTCTGGCGTGCTGGCGTTTGAGGGGAGGTGGTGGTGGGGATAGCCGATATCTGCCGCCTGGCCGCCTGCTCTGGTCAGTTTAAAGAGCTGCTTCTGACCGCAGCGCCATCATGGGACATCTTACGGAACTGCTGGAAACCCTCCCTCCCCGCACCCCTGAGCGTAGGACTGGGCCCTTACGGAGGTTTCCCGTCTGTATATATTTGTCTGTGGTAGCGGGCAGCCAGTAAGCTGGCGGCCGCGGCCTGGTCAGTGTGATGTAGCACGGCCTGTTGTAAGGCCTTGTCTCTTGGTGGTATTGGTACGACCCGATCACTTAGTACAGGATGCATCCAATACTGCCTTCTCCTTACACTCGCTCTTTCTTTTAAGCAACTAGAGTACACAAAATATTTGTTCTTCGACTTCGATTTTGACACTGTCAATGCCCGCTACACGTTGCGAACGACAACGGCTTACTAGCCGACGGCGGACTGCCCCTGGCTATCGCTGGCCCGAAGCGGGAGAGGCGAGGTCGAATCCCGGCCCAGATCAAATTGTGACTCGTCTTCATTGGGTTATTACGATGCCCTGTTGTAGCTAAAATCATTCCTCTTCCTTATTCTTCCTTTTCGTTAAACGACTGAATCGTTACTACTAGTCGCAGATCTGTGGGCACGGCAGTGCCCCCGCCAAGTGGAGCTCAAGGCCGTACCACCCTTTCCTCGAAGCAGTAGACGGCACTTTCGAACACATCTGTGTTGACTATATAAAAATTATACACCTTTATTTCTAAAATAAATATGACTTGGCATATCAACGTAAACTAATACTTAAAATACTTTATGCAGATGGGAGGTATTTCATTCCTATGTGATTACGTTTGGTTACATATTGGAATGTACATTATTTTTGTATGTCAATATGTAATTGCCCGATCATTGTGTATTTTGGTGCGATTGCGAATTCATTATATTTATTATAGAAATAAAGATGTTTAATTTTGATACAGTCGCTACAAATGTTGGTAGATTATTAGATAAAAAATTTGACTAGGTGTGAATAGTTGGTTCCATGAACACTAACTAAAATAACAGACTTGGTTTCCCATGAGATCTCACGACTTGCAGTTTTGTACATTTCATGTTTTTGATGGGATTCACTTTACAGATCCAGTATTGTGGCTGCTCGCGTAATTGGAGAAGGTCGAGGATCACGGGACACAAATGGATCCGTTGAATGGGTCTTGTGGCACCATAAAGTGTTAAAATTGTAACTACCACTACTGCTTTGTTAATTTGTCTTACAGACACTTGGTTAGAATACACGATTCGTAATTTCTACGTTTGAGAAGTACCTAAAAAGTTAAATCCCAAAATGTTAACAAGTTGGAGACCACCTTGTACAACGCTCAGTAAGTTCTTGGTGTGACTGTACGCCACGTAGAGGACTAGCTTCACATCTTGGCACCCGCTGTAAGTGTAGCGTGCGATGCCTCGGTCTGTTATCGCCATTACGCAAGCCAGTGACGCGCGTAACAGACAGTAAGTTACGTACAGATCTCGTGCAAGAACGGCGTTGGGAAACGACGACAGTGATGCCTATCTTGGCTGCGGAAGGTTAAATTCCTTCACTTCCTGGTCTAGTCGTGCGACCTATTGAAATGTGTTGCGTTTCGCCTGTCTTGTCTGCTCGCAAGTAATGTACATGTTAAAGGCAAATGGGGCACCCAGAAATTCAAACAACGTTCGCGTAAACAGCTTCCTTATGTCTGGTAGAATACAGCTGACGCCTTACGAGCACTTCGCTGAGCTCAACCGAGGACGAAAAGTTGCGTATAAGGATGGCGAATCATCTTTCAGAACAATCGGTGATACCATCGGACGAAAAGAAAAAAAAAAAAAAAAAAAAAAAAAAAAAAAAAAAAACTGTAAGGATCTGTAACCCTGTATACAGGAGGAAATGACGGACCGACGGGAGCGATCGCATCCACCTCCTTGGACAACTGCACGTGAACTTGCATATCACACCTCGGCTAGAATAGACAAAAGTCAAACGGCAATTTCAGCTTACCACTCAAAAAGGTACCTGAAGAGCCTCAATATACACAATATCACATTTTCTCGTACTTTGTCTGAAAATAGTAGTGTCATTCTCGTTGTAGGTTAGCTCGCGATTCGTAAACGGCAAGAAGTGTCGCTTTTCTCGAGATCTGCATTTTAGAGTTCTCACTGCTCTTGCCGACGTGCGTTATGCTGCGCATGGTAGTGATCGATCACTCGGCCACGTCACGAATCACGTAAGAAAAAATTCTTTGTTGCGCAAGCAGTGACTGCTGCAGCAGAGGGGGCTGTCCGCAAGGCATCCAGTGATGTGTTTAGCACGCAGTCAACGCCACAGTGTTTGCCCTGGCAGTAGTGCGATTTACGTAGGGACGCAGACAACAGAATGGGACGGTCTTATTTCACCCGCGAATGTCAACTGTGCCTGCGCCACCATGCTGGTCTGATCAGAGCCGAGAAACGTCTCTGTTAGAGACAGCAGAATTGTTGTCTCAACGCATGACCGTACTGGCCGTGCACCCAGTATTACGGTTTACATTAGTATTGGATTCCACTCCCGCAGCCTTCAAGTAAACTGGAACACAGCGTTAAATCTGTAGTGTTGGGACCTGTTTCCCTCCCATACCTTTCCGGCGGGCACATGGAAACAGTAAAGTCCGCGACCATACGTGACACGTATTGTCCAACACTTCTTGGTCGTCCATTGGATTGCTGCTTTGGCCTCCCTGTTCTTCGTACCGAGCAAGGAGGACGGTGATTAAAAGCCACCTCCGGCCAGACTGTTTCGTTGGCAGAACACTTGAAAGAGGCAACAGTTCTACTAACGTCACTGCCTACACCACACTTGTGCGTCCTATTTTGGAGTGTTGTTGAGCATTGTGGGATAGCCACCAAGTGGGATTGATAGGCGATTTAGAGAAAGTACAGAGAAAGGCAGCTAGCTTATTATATCGCTTTATAAGTGTGTGTGTGTGTGTGTGTGTGTGTGTGTGTGTGTGTGTGTGTGTGTGTGTGTGTGTGTGTGTGTGTCACGGAAATGATGCACAAGTTGAGGTCAAAATAATTAAAACAAAGGCGTTATTCGTTGCGACGAGACCTATTGGCGAATTTTTTCACAAACTCTCTCGTCAGATTGCGGACATATAATGTTAGCACCCACCTACATAGGAAGACACATAATCAAATTAACAGTAATCAGATCTAATGCGGAAAAATGTAGTTATTACTTTCTTTCGCTTGCTATTAGAGAATGAAACTGTAGAGAAACACACAAAACCGATTCTATGAACCGTCTGCAATGCACTTCAGTGTTCTCATGTAGCCGGTTTTAGGTTTTCCGTGATTTCCCTAAAGCGTAAGGGGGATGTTGGGTAAGAGGCTGGGTAAAGGGATTAGCATGTGTTTAAAAGAGTATGAAGATTTTCGCATGCTTAAATTTTTAGTGAGGTAGGCTGAATGAGAACTGAGGCAGCTGGTTCCCCCATTTCTGTTAGTGTTGTTTAACCAGGAACATACTTGCAAATCAAATGTTCAAATGCTCGGCAACTCTACCGCGGCTATGGTTAATAACTTATGTATCTGCGACTCACGGTGCAAAAACGGCTAAAAATAGGGTTTTCTGATTTTGTGCAAAAGTACGATCGCTAACGGATAAGACACCGAAAAAATTAAAAATTATTTTGACACTATCAGGTGCGGCTCGGTAGCATAGTGGTAGTGCCAGTCTGTAAATCCAAAATTCGTGTGTTCGATCCTTTCAAGTCCTAGGATTTTTATCAGTCACTTGCCACTTCTTTCACCTTTGGCAATGTTGCTCATGGGAAAAGTGTGTAGAAGCACCGTGGTTTGGAATCCACGTTAAACTTGGTACCCCTATAATTCGCTAGGTAAGTCAGTTCGAAGGTCGGAGGAAGGCAACGGCATACCACCTCCAAACAGGGCCATGCCTAGTAAAGCACAATCCTCGGATTGTTGACGGCTTCACCTTTTTTACCATCTTTAAGCAAAGTGGTAAAAAATTCGATGATTTGTAATGAATAGAAAAAAATTGAATTGTCCACCCCACAATTCGTAATTTTAGCAGGAATTGCGCATTAGCGCTTCTGTAAGCCGTATAAAGACGAACCATAGACTACACTAATATGTAAAAATCAACAGGTTCGCTCAGTTCGAATGGGCTCCAGGAAGTGGGTGATTGAAATATCGACGCTGTGCTGTTGGACAGTTACAGTATTAAAATTCTTCTTAAATGTATACAAATGATCCCTAGACAAAGGGTTATCCAGAACACTCTTCCTCCTAACTCTGTTATTAACTGAACCAGAGATTGGGACCCCTGAAGAATTGGCTCGCGCCGTTTACGAACGATATACTGAAGCCAATGCAAATATTACTCCTTTTCGCATGGTAATCACCTTAACAGCGCCTTAGATATCAGAGCCTGAAGAATGCATTTCAGTACTGGAACTGAAATCTGCTACGTTGCTGAGAAGCGATTAACAACTGAATCCGTGCACTAAATGTTCAAATGTTTGTTAAGCTTATGGGTCTTAACTGCGGGGTCATCAGTCCCTAAACTTACAAACTACTTATGAACTAACTTATACTAAAGACAACACAAACATCCTTGACCGAGGGGGATTCGAACCCCCGACGGCCCCGCGCATCGGAACATAGCACCTCATTGATCTCGGCCACTCCGCCGCGGCTGTTCACAGCTTGCTCAATGTACAAATTGATACCATTGGGGAAGGGTGCAATCCTGTCTTACTCCTTTCCCAACCATTGCATCCCTTTCATGATCTTAAACTCACAAAATTCCTATCTGTTTTCTGTACAAGTTGTAATTAACTTCCTGTTCCCTATATTTTATCCTTGCTGACTTCAGAATTTGGAAGTGTGTGTTCCGGTCAACATTATCAAAAGCTTAATCCAAATCTACAGGAGCTAGAAATGTAGCTCTGCCTTTCCTTAGCTAATGTTCTAAGGTAATTCGTAAGATGAGTTCAAATGTTCTAATGATTGTGCATCTATCGCACCGAACTGCGTGGTCATCAGTCCGTAGTTTACAGACTACTTAAGCTAAGGTAAACTAACCTAAGGACAACACACATACACACCCATGCCCTCGACTAGAACCTTCGACGGCGCTCTGCAGCGAGGCGCCTTAGACCGCTCGGCTACTCCACCGCGGCCATGAGTATTGCATCACTTGTTCCTACTTTTCTATTAAATTGAAACTGATCTCCTTAGAGATGGGCTTCTTCTGTGAATAATTCGTGTTAGAATTTTGCAACGACGTTGTTTTCACAGCAGTGTGCACTTGATTTCTTTGAATTACATGATTTTATTTGACGCTGTTCCTTCGTTGTGGGAACTGGGCAGCGCCATGGGCGTTGTGCCCTCAAAACGTGTGTGCCGTAGAAAGGGTAGTTTGCGCTTCCCTCTGACTGCGGATGTGGACGTGAAAGCGCGCATTCTGCAGACGGCACCCTGGTATCAGGTAGCCGACAGCGGCCACCCACTCTGATGTCTCCACATGCTGACTGCTGCACCACTGTCACTTAACCGCTGCCGTGTCTCGACACAGGTGAGGTGAAGAACGGGCCTTTCTTTGTAAAAGACAGATTTTTCTGCGACTCTCTGCTCCCGCTTCTCTGCACTCGAACAATTTTGCTTGTCTACCCAGAGCAGAGATACCACTGTTTGCATTAGTTGATAACACAAGCATATCGCTACACGAGTTCACATTAAGCATGAATTCAGTGTAACTGCACTGTACTGAATCATGGGCTTTTTCTGATATGTGGTTCACACCGAAGTAACAAGAGCGGCTCAAGAAATAAACTAATACTTCCTAGTGGACCTCCAGTCGAATTGAGTAACTTCTGTTCAAAATGTTTGTAAATCTATCAGACCAAACTGCGTGGTCGTCAGTCCGTAGCTTACAAACTACATAAACCTAGGTAAACTAACCTAAGGACAACACACACACACACACACACACACACACACACACACACACACACACACCCATGCCCCAGGGAGGACTCGAACCTCCACGGCGAGCAACCGCGCGCTCCGCAGCGAGACGCTTTACACCGCTCGACTACTCCACCGCGGCAGTAACTTCTGTCTGCTCCCATTATTTGTAATGGTTTGAAAATAACATTGAAATCAGCGGTACAAGGAATGAGATGTAAATGAAAACAAAATTTACTCCGAAATGGTTTTATTGAACGTAACAGATACTAATATACATCAAAGGAACTCTAACTTTTTTTTTTTTTTTTTTTTTTTTTTTTTTTTTTTTTTTTTTTTTATGCTCACGCTCAACTTGCGGCTGCTTTATATGACATGCGCACATAAAATCAACTTGGATAAATTCACAACTTTTTCGTGACAGTAATTTTTTATGTATTAAGGCCTACGTCTTCGTCGTGTTTATCTGTTTTGCCGATGTTGTCGTTTTTAGTAAAATTGTTATGTACTTGCCGTATAGCGCATATTCCAAGTTTCTAAAGATACTTTCGTTAGTGCACTTGCATTACGTTAATGACGCATTGCCTCGAGAGTTAAAACTTAAGCTTTAATAGTCAACTTCAAGGTCGCAGAATCTGCTGACCAAATGTCTGGAGGAAACAATGCATGGTCTTCGTCATCGATAAATCAGTTCGAAATTGGGAAGAAGGTATATACTACGTCGACCATAACGGTGACTGCTAAAGCACTGTGGCATTCAAAATTTTGGGTTGAACGCTTAACTTTTTTACTTCAGCTCTATTTCATTGAACTGTGTTAATGTCTTTTTTGGGGATTATTTGACAACTTAGTATTTCAAAAAGAGTTCAAACTTACTAAGAATAGAGCGAACGCTGACCTCTGCACTTTAATTCCAGATGGCATTGGCACAAACATGCAGTGGGAGACCCAAACTACAGCTAATTCACGCGATACAGTTTCTGTACACCAGTAAATAAATTCTCTCTCTCTCTCTCTCTCTCTCTCTCTCTCTCTCTCTCTCTCTCTCTCTCTCTCTCTCTCTCTCGTAATTTCATTTATATTTATTAGTATTTACACCTGAAACTTTCTGGATTATCGAAAACTAATTTCTGACTTGGCACGAAAGTGTGCTTTATTTTGTCATATAAATGAAAGTAGCCTATGTACGGGTGAAGAATTTGGTTGTCGAATTGACACTCAGGGAAATTGTGTTCGCCACTTTAAAATCTAAAATAAAAAATGCACTCCATTTGCATAGGCTGTGCATGTATGTCATCATACTATCAAGCTCTTCTTTTAATTGTAATTCGAATGGAATAGAATTACCTGCCTGGTGTACTAATGAGTTTTGTTACATATGACGGACCAATTGGTCTTGAGTGTTCAGAAATTCTCACTAACATTATGCTAGCGCGTCATCCTCCCGACAAGGATATTTCTAACATTTGAAGAGTAGTATGAATGTATTCAGGCCTTTCTGTGAAAAGTTTTGCCAGCAGGTACGCCTGGCGCTGCCAACTTAGCAATAGAAATATATACCGTACACCTGAGCACTGAATCTAACAGATAAGTTAGTAAAGAACTTTCCATTTCTGCAGCACTAAAGTAATAATAGAGCGACTAGAATAAGTCCAGTGCTTCTTAAATCTGTAAATGTAATCCAGGCGACGAGTGACTTGCTTCCATATGGAGTGTACTCTTTTCGACTAGAAGTGCTGCTATCTCTTCTTTTGGTGACAGCGAGTGCACATGTGCCAAGTCGGCAGGGCTAAAACTAACCACGGCTACCGCGGAAACTTAGCTAGCTTAGTGTAGACTGTCGAGGCTACATATTGGAGGCCACCCGACTGTTTCAGTGTAGTTTATGTACTAGTTGCATGTAACTTCCCGTTCCCTATATTTTACACTTGCTGACTTCAGTATTTTAAAGAGGGTATTTAAGTCGCGAGTGTTGCCTCATGTGTTTCTGTATTTCTTGCGTATTGCAACATTCCTGTCCAGCAGTAGATTGGCATAGCACAGCTTTACACAGATACGCTGTCAGCCGAGAATGCGCGCTTTCGCCGTTATGTTGTTTATGCAGTGAGGAGAGCCTCGAGTGGCATGAGGTTAGGCGGCGCCGCGCCGGCGGAATTAGCAGTTGGAGCACAAGGCGGGAAGCGGGCAGGCGGGGGCAGGCGCGCCACGCGCACAGCATCGCTAATGCGGCCCTCCAGGGACCGCCGCACTTCACCGTCTCTACACCAGACATGTGCCGTCTCGTCTGCACAGTTTATCTTCCTCCTCTAAATGATGATTACACAACACAGCTATGAGCAGATGCGGATAAGTTAATTTCTACGTAATACGTACAAGTTACGGATTAGATTCTACGTAAAATATGTGAAAGAACTTGCCCCTCTTCTGCCTACAGTGTACAGTAGATACAGCGGACCGTGGTATTCCTAATGTTCGGTGGAAACACGCAGGTTATTCCCGTTTTCAAAAAGCTTTTTCGAGCTGATGCACAAAATATTAAGCCCGTATCTTCGACGTTTGTATGTCTGCGACTGATGACCTGAGTAGTTTGGCCCCATAGCTTTGCAAACATTTCACGTTTCTTGGTTCTGGCCGGCCTTACCTGCTGGTAAATCCGCCGCATGGTGCTGCTATCAGTTGTTGAAGTAGTCCACGACGTTAGAGAAACGAAGTGTGATTTTTTCCTTTTTTGGCCAACTTTAGGTTACGGTAGTAACACTAAAAGTGGGCCTTTGCGATCGTCTTTTGACAGCTCAAAATTTAAATGAAAATAACGGCTTAACTATTCATCTGATACGAAAATTGAATAACCGTATTTGTAGAGAAGAAATTCTCTACAACTTTCCTCTCTTGTGTTTTTTTCATATCTCGTAGCGTTTCAAAGATATTTGCAAAAAGTAATGGTGATTTTGGGATGTATGTCTGTATGTCTGTCTGTCTGTATCGTGTTCCCTGTTTTTAAGACGAACCGTTCATCCGATCAGCACCAAATTTTACACACAAGATTGGAGGCCTCCAGAGACCAGAACCTCCCTTTTTCAAATTTTTCGGACCAAAAATACGGTAGTACTGTAATACCAAAAAAGCCGTTTGTAATATAATTGTAATTACAAACGAGCCGTTCATCTCACACAAAAATTGAATAACCTAATTGGTAGAGGAGAAAATTCTCTAAAACATAACTCCTTTCTGGTTTATTTTCACATCTCGTATCATTTGAAACATATTTGCAAAAATAACGGAGATTTGACACCCTCCATTGAATTAACGAAAACCAGCCGTTCGGAGATGTCACGTGACACTCCTCTCCCAGAACTCACTCTCTGGCATCTTGCGTTGCGTATTTGATGATTTCTTATTGTAACTTACACGTTGTCATTTCAAAGCAATGGCGCACTGAAGAATTAACAAAAACACGTAGTTCTTCGTACAATAATCTAGTGTCTACAAATGCCACATTAGCATCAGTTAACAACGGCCGTCGATAGTATGAGATTAAATGTTTGTTAAGCTTATGGGACTTAACTACGGGTCATCAGTCCCTAAACTTACAAACTACTTATCAACTAGCTTATCCTAAGGACGGCACAAATATCCATGCCCGAGGGGGATTCGAACCCCCGACCGTAGTGGCCGTGCAGACCGTGACTGGAGCGCCTCAGTCCGCTCGGCCACCGCTGCCGGCCATGAGATTAAAGGACTGACCTTTTGATTGGTAACCATAGCGTAGTGGGTAAAACGTTGGGCTATGACGCTAAAGGTCGGTGGTTCGAAACCCGCCACTACCTAATTTTTTTTTCCTAAAAGGGTTTCAGACACTTATTTTTTTATTATTTAGGTTATTGTTTTGGTCCAAAATGTTTGCACAAACGTATAAAACTACAAATTCAAAGTGGGCCATGTAACACGTCATTGCGATTTCTTTTTCCATTTTCCTATGCATGCAAGAGACGAACGCCCAACTAGATATACAGGTAAAAGCAGCCCTCTCATAGGGAGCATGGCGCGGAAACAGTTCGCCTATGAGAGAAATATGCATTTCAGCGCCATGTATTGGGATAGCTGTGGAACGCTCATGCAAGATTTCATGCCACAAGGTGCAGTAATCAGTGCTGACAGCTGTTCCACACTGTCACATCTGAAGGCTACCATCAGCCGAAAGCGTGTTGGGATTCTGGCAATGGACAATTTGATACCGTTCCACGACATTGCGAGACCACGTGCAGCAATAAGAACTTGACGAAAAAGTACGGACGTTTAAATCGGAGATTCTGGATCACTTAAGACAGTCCAGACTTAGCCCTCTTAAGATTTCCACGTGTTCGGACCGCCCAAGTAGTTTCTGACAAGACAGCTATTCACAAGTAACTACGAAGCCAAGATAGTAGTCCGACAGTGGTTCAATAAGTCAGCCGGCCAACTTAAATTTAGTGCTGCAATGGGACGATATGCACAAATGTGCGTACTACGTGAAGAAAAAAATAGCACTATCCTGTTGTACGGCTCATTGTGGGTTTTCCTCTAGTTTTATGGTGTTTGCAAATAATTCCGACAGAAGTAATACAGATTGAAATAATATTAAATATGCAAAAATAATAATGTAAGGTTAAATATCACGTATTTGTTTTTTTTTTATACATTTGCAAAAGTGGGCCGTAAAACAGGTCGTGCGATTTTTAGTTTTATAATTTCTTTAATCAAATTTTTCCTCGACTTTCGCAATGATTTTATTTGCAGATAATTTACTTACTGTATTATGCGAAACATTCTACATTGGTCATCTTCATTTTTCACTTAATATTTAGATTGTTTTTAATTTTAAACATCAGGCTGTTTCATTGTTAAAATCTTCACATCACTTACTGCAGCGACTTCCTTATTTATCTTCTTTATTCTTGCTCTATTAAATTACGGGAATACTGCTGGATGTCCGTATCTTGCTGACGTATAATATTTCGGCGCAGAGTCTTCTGACCATCTTCAGGTAATGACTGATAAGAGAAGCTTTTCTTTTTCTTTTTTTGCACTTTTCATTCTCCATCCTGAGGGGATGGAGCGGGCTGCTTTAGGGCTTGCGAGTACCCTTTTCAGCCAACTGGGGATACCCACACGTGTGGGTGGTCATCGTTTCTTTATTAAAAACATTATTTCTTTATTAAAAAACATTATTTCTGTTGCATGGTGCTATCAGTCTTTTTTTATATTGGGAGGGGGGGGGGGAGGGAGGAGGGAAGGTTTATCCCATTTGGGAATATTCCGTGGGCATGGGAACAGCTCCGGTAGTTACCTTACAGCCAACAGGGAACCACGGAAACCTGGGCCAGAGCCGTTTTGAGAGAAGCCCTGAGCTCACCTATTTAAGGCCCCGTCGGCACATGCGTGTTGTCTTCTGTTGCCACTGCGCATGCGTCACTTGAGCGAATGCGCTTCTCCTGCAAGTCTGTACGTTGCTCCGCGCGCCCTCAGCGGTGAAAGCTCGCCGCATCGATATCAGTTCGATTTTCATCATATTTTAAAAACGATGAATGACGACACTTTCGCAGAGCACTAAGTTTTTTCACAATCTGATTCCACGTAGTGTTTAACTGGAAATCACCATCACGATTTATAAGGATCTCGTTTTCTGACAATCTTATTTCTATAGCTTCGTGGATGATGGAGCTCCAAAAGTTTGACGTGGTAGCCACAATTTTTGTATCGTCATATTTCATCAGATGGCCGGTGGAGATGCAGTGTTCGGCGATAGCCGACTTCCTGGGTTGAAGCAAGCGAGTACTTAGGTCTTTCATGTTCCAGAATGCGATCTTACACAGTGCGCGTCGTCTGACCTATATAAGACTCGCCGCATTCACACGGAATTTTGTATACACCTGCTTTGCGCTATTCTAGGTCGTCTTTTACGGATCCCAAAAGCGCAGAGATTTCGGAAGGAGGACGAAAAATGACTAACTTTACACTTCCTTAGTATACGGCATACTTGCGCTGAAACATTTTCTATCTAGAAAATAATTTTTCTGTCACAGTTGCACTATTTAGGAATTGGTAACTAGTTTCTGACTTAATCGTCCATAATGTAATTATGTATTAACAGTGGACAACGTACAGATTTTATCAGTCATTTGCTTCATGCAATGTATTATTACGTTTGGAATAAGGCCAACGGTTTGAAAATGGACGATTAAGTTCTAAACTAGTTACCAATTCCTAAATAGTGCAACTGTGACGGAAAATATTTTCAATATATTACCAGTTGCTGATGCTGCACAATCTTGACGGTTAATTTTCATAAATTTCCTATCTAATTACACCACGCATGTGCGGACGGGGTCTTAAATAGGTGAGCTCAGGGCTTCTCTCATCAGTCATTACCTGAAGATCGCCAGAAGACTCTGCGCCGAAATATTGTACCAGCAAGATACGGACATCCGACAGTATTCCCGTAATTCAATACAGCTATCAGTACGCCGGGAAAGCTTTAAGTTTCACACCTTATTTATTCTTGTATTATGCAGTTTTTTGGTGGTAAAAAATATTTTTTTTAATCAAAAGGTAATTCCTTTACGAAAAGGTATTTTCTGCGCTATATTCATCTTCCAATTAAATGTTTAAAAAAATTACACGGAAAAGGAAAAAAAGACGATAGACATGTAAAAAATGTTTTCGTTACACCTGTGTGCCAACGTGATTAAAAATATCAAACATTTTTACTCGATATTAAATTCTGGACAACTTTCATTTGAAAAAATTCTCTATCCAACTAATAATAGCAGAGAGAGAGAGAGAGAGAGAGAGAGAGAGCGCAGTTCCGCCCTCTAGCGGTGTCCAGTTATGTCACCAAAGTGAGGTTCTGGTCGCTGGCGGCCAAGAAATAAGTCTGTAAAATTTGCTGCCGACAAAGCTGTAGATAATTTTTTCCTCTGCGAATCCCTTCATTCAGTTTCATTTCGGATAAACGGCTAGGGCGTTATTTGCAATTAAATTTAGAGCTGTCGAAAAGCCATCGCAAAGGCCCACTTTGTGTTGCTAACCTATGTTGGGCCAGTAGTGTAAGGTCCATAGAATACGATGTATATTTATAACTAGCTGAAAACCCGGCGTTGCCCGTGTAATTACATATTTGTACGTGCAAATTTTCATGTATATATTCATTTGTATAAGGGCTGTAGGTCTGTAAAATATCTTGGGAATACAATCAGTAGTAAAGAAGTAATAGATTAAAACTTGGTGCTTGGTGGGGCGGTTTTCCATGAATGCTATTGTTTGTGCTCATATCTCATGAAGTACGTGTTGGAATGTGATGCAATTTAGAAGCTACATTCAACTATATATGTGTATACTGTCTGTAGAATTTCCTGTCACTACAATTTGTAGTGTTCAAATTATAAATAGTAATGTCATACCGAGAGCCGTAGTTTTACTGCATAAACAGCGGAAAAGTAGTAAGCGAGAAACTTCTTTTCCTTTCATCATTTTACTATGGTTGCCACCTAGAAAAAGTTTAATAAAGGTTTGAAATTATATTTAAAGTCGCTAATTACTGTCATTCTCATACAGTGAATTTCGAAGTCTCGTAGCATTATATGGCATTTTTTTGCGATTTCTATTGGTTATGACGTAATATCTGTTGAACCATGTGCCGTATGTGATTCTTAACCATGCAGGAATTGTTACCTCACGGTAAGGAATGTGTGTACCAAATTTGGTTGAAATCGGTCCAATGGTTTAGGAGAAAATGAGCAGCATTGTCGCAAAATGCAGCCGTTTTCCGCACATCTCATTGTTTATGACGTCATATCTCGTGAACTATATATCGTATGTGATTCTTACACTTAGGGCGACGTCGTTATGGATTGAAGCTTAAGTGTACAAAATTTCATAAAGATTGGTACAAAACTGTAGATTGTATGCAACACGTACAAACATACGGACAATCTTTATATATTAGACTAGCTTAAACCCGCGGCTGCGTTCGCGTGCTGGTTGATTGATAGATAAGCTACCTTTCAGTAGTGTGCTATGAGACTGGTTTTGAAGGATGAAATACAATATCTTCTTTAGAAACAAACATTTTTAATCAACATTCAAATAAAAAAATGTGAAGTAAGTAGTGTACATCAAATCACGAAATTCAACAATAATGACTGTAATAATATCACAGATCGATCACTTGATGTAATGCGTAAAACGTCAAATCGATTTTTTTAAGAGATGTATAAAAGAAATTTCTTTTTTGCTGCTTAATTTTTTATTCTTATTTCCTTATTCGTATGGTTATCCTTACAGAGAAAAAGATGAAGACGTTGTAGCATGCATAGACCAAAGATATGATCTGTGGAATCACGTTTCGCTGTATGTAACCTCCTTGCTATAGACCCGCAAACATCATCGCTGGCCTTCAGTCCGAATTTTTTTAATCTGACGACTTTCAACGACCATATCTTCCACCCCCTTCTCGCTATTGGTATGGAACTGTTATGGTGTACAACGGGAGACTTCGGACAACTATTACACACAGACCATTCGTTTGCGTTCTGTAATTTCCGCTGCAGAGCGAAATATTAACACACACACACACGTAGAATTTTACGTACACCGATAAATTTCCATGCCAATATACTCAACCCTTTTATCATTATCAACCCTCAAGCAACAATGCAACCAATAACACCATTTTCAAAGAGTAAATAACATTTTCAAAGAGTAATTATTGTTCCGCATTTCGCATTATATTCTTCAAATTACTAAATATCTATCAGATCGCTATAAAAACCGTGTCTAAAACCTTCCTCAGGTATGAATTAGTAACTGTACAAATATTTAAATCTCTACGTCTTGTCGTTTGGATGTGACTAGCGTACACGGAACAGATATTCACATTTATATAGCTATCCTATCGCCATAAAACCGTGCCTAAAGCCTTCCGCGGGTAGACATTAGTAACTGCACATATTCTTAGGTCTTTATCTTGTGGTTCAGACGTGATACACGTACACCGAACAAACATTCACATTTATAGATATAGATGACGCGATTACACCTTATTTTCACAAATAAAAACAGGGGATAGGACTTCATAATTGGGCCTCATAGCATTCATTCGCATAAAAGTCCTTTCGTGTTCATCATTTTCTCATTTGCACTTCAAATTCCTTCGCAAAGTGATTAAGTTGTAAGACAGAGGGCTTTCGGTACGCTACGAGAGCACGCCCGTCGCTTGGCCCAAAAATGGCTGCCCGAGTTGGCGCTCCCGTGTTGCTACATTGCTTTAATGGCTGGTGCTCGGCGTAGCTCGATGTGAGCCAGCCGCACGTCGCAAGGGCGTCGTTGGTGACCGCGCCAACGTGACGTGCAGCCCTATGGGCATATTCAATGGCCCATTCCTACACCGCGCGCGCCCCAGACATTGCGTAAGCACATTGGCCGGCACTTCAGGCGGATGCCGTGCGGTACCGCCACTAACCAAAACTACCTGACACACGTTAGCACAGTGAACCCGCATTCGGGAGGATGGCGTTTCAAATCAATCTGCGGTCATACAGATTTAGCATTCCATTATTTTCCTTAAATAAGAATGTTGTTGTTGTTGTTGTTGTTGTTGTTGTGGTCTTCAATCCGAAGACTGGTTTGATGCAGCTCTCCACAATACCCTATCCTGAGCAAGCCTCTTCATCTCCACATAAGAACGGCAACCTACATCTGTCTGAATCTGCTTACTGTATCCATCTCTTGGTCTTCCTCTGCGATTTTTACCCCACACACTTCCATCTAATGCTAAATTCACAATTCCTTGATGTCTAAGAATGTGTCCTACCAATCTATCCCTTCTTTTAGTCAAGGTATGCCAGAAATAAGAATAAAAACTTAAAATATAAAAAGAAATCTGAGCTTGTGCTCCGTCTCTAATGAATACGCTGTCGACGAGACATCAGATCCTAATCTTTCTCCCGTCCTCCCTTCGCGGAATCTTAATTACCGAAGGGAGTCCACTGCGTGATGCACATCTATCTTCCCAAAGCTGGCTGGGTCTTTAACACTGTCTCCTGAAAAGCAAGTTCTTTTTTCTTTTATTCTTCATCGACAAATGCTTAGAGATCTGTATCGTCATCTTCAGTGGGTCACATCATAATCCTGCAAAACCTTACTAGAAAGTTTTTGAAGGATTCCTGTTTCTTGCCTGTGTTGTTGTTGTGGTCTTCAGTCCGCATACCGGTTGGATGCAGCTCTCCACGCTACCCTGTCCTGTGCAAGTCTCTTCGACAGAGAATACGTTCGGCAACCTACATCCTTTTAAATCTGCTTACTGTATTCGTCCCTCGCTCTCACTCGACGATTTTTACTCCACACGCTTCATTCGAATGCTAAGTTGACAATTCCTTGATGTCTCAGAATATGTCCCACCAATCTATCTTTTCTCTTAGTCAGGATATGCCAGAAACTCCTTTTCTCCCCGATTCGGTTAAGCACCTCATTAGTTACGTGATCTACCCATCAAATTTTCTCATCATTCGTCTGGAGCATCACATTTCAAACGCTTCTATAATCTTTTTGCCTGTACTCCTTATCGTCCACGTTTCACTCCCGTACAATGCTACACTCAAGACAAATGCTTTCAGAAAGGACTTCCTAACATTTAAATTAATATTGGATGTCAACAATTTTCTCTTCTTTAAAAACGCTTCTCTTCCCATAGCCATTCTACATTTTATTTCTTCATTACTTCGGCCATCAGAAGTTACCTATTTCTTGCCTAAAAAACTTTTAATTACGAGCATGGAATTGTACAAGTTAACCTGCTTCCGTATGTTTGTTGCTTGACAGCTCGCCGCCTAAAAAGTAATAAGAATAATAGCTTTTTGTATTGAAAGTTAACTATTTTTGTCTTTCTTCTGAGAGTAGCTTTACCAGATAGACGTAAGTTTTCTCTCGTAATATTTTTGTTTTTAGCTATAAACATGGTTTCTCACTTAACTCTCAGTATGTTTAAATAATTTTCACGCACAAAACAAGATTAAGTTAAGCTTACGTCGCCATTTTTATCGAAAGATATTTCATTGTTGTTTCTTACTTGCTCATCGTGTCGTTTTTTCCCGCAAATGTTGAAGATATGACCACACTGTACAAATGAATGACACTGAACACTGAGCAACTACACAGAAAACCTGTTAAGGCATAAAACTTCTAAAATAGGACCAGGCGGTCCAATCTTACCTTTATATTTAAATACGTTAAACTGCTTGGACTTAAAATACGGATGAATGTGAATGTTTCCTGTATTGTTTTATAGGTAAAAACGATAGGTGTCGATTTTTCTTGCCGCATGGGAGTAGCCGAGCGGTCTGGAGCGCCATCTTGCGAATCGCGCGGCCTCCCGCGTCGGACGTGCGAATCCTCCCTCGGGCCTGGATGTTTGTGGGGTCTTCAGTACAAATTAGTTCATAAATAGTATGTAAGTTTAGGGACTGATGACCCCGTAGTTACGTCCCATAAGCTTTACAAACGTTTGAACATTTCGAATTTTCTTCCAGCAAAGGAGTATTTTTTTTTTCTTTTGTGGAAGATGAAACTACACCAATTCGAGAAAAGACACAAAAGTGGCAACCGTAGCTTTTTTCCCCAGCACGATGATTATCTTGTCAAGTAAACCAAAAAATAGAAACTGGACGTCCTGACGATGTAGTTGAAGCAGTATCTCATTTTGACACTGTCTCCACTGGCGAATCTATTAAATTGTTCTAAATAACTGGTGGACCTGGCATCCAATAAGTAATAAGTCTAAACCATGGAAAGATCTGATGCATTGGGGCTACAAATATACACACAAATTGCTCCCCAACACTAGGAAATAAAAGTGTGTAGCTGTACAGAAAAAAGTGTCATTGGGATTTTCACATCGATTATTAGTTACCTTGCTGAACTCGAGCGCTCCTCTCAGTATGTTTCTCGCTAACAAGTCGTCGCATCGCGACAGTACTTGTGTAAATCTGTTTCTAAATGTACAAACAAGAAAATGAGTCATACTGCTGTAATTATCTATGAATTGCACAGAAAATTATATCGAAGTCTCGTGTGAGGTAGTGAATTCAACGTAGGCTGTAGCTAAAATCTCTGCTGGTTCACGGACATAAGTGTTCCCTTACGTATTTTGTTCTCAGTTCATGCTATGATATTAAGTAGTTTGCCTAATTGTCAAAATCAGCTACGTAGAAGATAGTGAAATGTTAGTCAGGCGCTCGATCAAAATGATGGGAGGCAGTATTATGAATTATTATTAGTGAGAAACATACGTTATATGGAGTGACTGTTTCACGAAATGGCCCAGTGTTAAAGTGCAAGGACTTAGTATCGTCCTACATTCAAAACTAAAAAATGTAACTGGCGAAATAATCCTAAATTGTGGTCTAAAGCGTCAAAGTATTAAATAAGTTACAATTAATTTTCCATAAATGGTTTCAATCAAAGGACCACCTGCTGGGAGACGTAACACCATTGCAATACAGCTCACTACAAATAAACTGCCGCATCGGTTACCCAGTGGCTTATGGAATATCGCCCCAATTATGCGATTGGATTTCCGATTTCCTATCGGAAAGGACACAGTTCGTAGTAATTGACTGTAAGTCATAGAGTAAAACAGAAGTGACATCTGGCGTTCGCCAGGGAAGTGTTATAGGTCCTCTACTCTTCCATGTGTTTATAAACGATTTAAGAGACAATCTGAATAGCTCCCTTAGACTGTTAGCGGATGATGCTGTCGTTTATCGGTTAGTGAAGTCAACAGAGGCTCAAAAGCAACTGCAAAGCGATTTAGAAAAAATTTCTACGTGATGCGAAAATTGGAAATAAACACTAAATAATGAAAAGTGTGAAGTAAAACACACGCCCACTGAAAGACATCCGCTGAACTTCAATTACACGATAAATCAAACCTTAAGGTCGTAAATTCTACCAAATACCTAGGAGTTACAATTACGAACAACTTTGACTGGAGAGAACACACAGAAAATGTAGTGGGGAAGGCGAACCAGAGGTTAAGTTTCATTGGCAGAACGCTTCGAAGGTGCAACAGCTCCACCAGACAGACTGCTTACATCTCACTTGTGCGTCCACTCCTGGAGTACTGTTGCCCCTTGTGGGACCCTCACCAGGTGGGACTGACGGAAGACATTCAGAAGGTTCAGAGAAGGGCAGCTTGTTTTATCCCTTTACAGGGAGGAAAACGTCACGGAAATGTTGCACGATTTGAAGTGGAAATCATTAAAAGAACGACGTTATTCGTTGTAGCGAGTTGTATTTGCGAAATTTCAATCACCGACTTTTACTTCTCAATGTGAAAATATTTTGCTAGCACCCTCCTACATAGGGAGACATGACCATCCCAATAAAGTCAGAGAAATAAAATCTAAAACGGAATGACTTAGATGTTCTTTCTTCCCGCGGGCTATTAGAGAATGGTACGGTTAATGAACCCTCTGTCAGGCAGTTACATGTGATTTGCAGAGTATCTATGTAGATGGAGATGGAGATGGGAAACACTGAGATTACCACGACACAAGCGGCTGGTATACAGGGAGCCGCTATTCATCTGCATAACCTTTGAATGTTGACCATAAACATCTGTTCGCACTCCCATCTGCTTGACTGGAGTTCTAACAATAATTGTTGACTTTATAATTTTGAAGGTTGTATACTTAACGGATGGTTAAGATGTCGGAGCGTTAAATTATTGGATTTTCTTTGTGGGGATGTTGACATAAGTTTATTGTTCAACAACACAACCATGACCTCCATATCTCTCAAGACCGCTAATCACTAGTGCGGCTGTCCGATACTACACTCAAAAAAAAACGTCAGTAGTTGCCACGACAGGAAACAGGTGACGGTAAGTCACTGTGCGTACAGATCCATGTGATGAGTATAGAACTGCTCTTTTTAATACATAGAGGGGATTGGTATAATACACGCTTGTGGAAGATTATCATCGAATGTTCCATTTGTCACTACTAAATCTAAAAATTCTGCAGTAGATATTTGATGGATATTCTTTGTAATGTAAAAAAAAAAAAAAAAAAAAAAAAAAAAAAAAAAAAATTGCACAACTTCGTAAAACTTAGTAAAATATTCTTTTTAATATAGTTGAAAAATTAGAATAAATCGGCTAATAAAACAAAACAAAATTGTACGAACTCCCCATTTCGTGGCTTCTTACGGCGCAGAACGAGAAATCCTCAAATGAAGCTACTGTGCCCATAACTTCTGAAATGTGCGCCATATTATACTGTACTGTACTATACCATTACTATACTAATAATAGCATAAAGAATACCGTCGCCATATCTGGAACTATCGCGGTGATTTACGGATTACGGACGTATTCCTGTTCCTGCACAACCACTTGGTTGTTGGTGATAGACAGACTCACGCTATTTATGCTCAATTCCAGGAACATAAATATTTAAATCCTCGTCTGCAACATGTAATTGGTGACGACCCTGGATGGAAAACATCAGCCGTGTTCTTTACAAAGGAAGCGTCCCGACATTCGCCTTCAACGTATTAGGGGAATCACGGGAAGGCTGACTCTCCATCAGCGGATGGGGATTGGAACTGCAGCTCTTTGTAATGAAAGAGCTGTATGTTTAGGTAACCACTGCACCATATCTTTCGGTGTTCCCTTCCGAGGAGGGGGGAGAGCTACTAAGGCATGTTCCTTAACTACCATTAAGAATTTTTAATTGAAATTTATTCGCAAATGCCCACTTCTCCCAGCTCCACCTCTTTCGACCGCTGTAGTTAATCACCACAATGCAATATGCAAAAGCATTCGTGAGACAGAATATTACTCCTTGCTTGACTCTCCATGGTGCGGGAAAACAACGTAAGCTGCAAGCACTAAGGGGTGAAAGTAATACAGAAATATGTAGTCTGTGTGGCCTACGGAAGTAAGTCGGTCCTGGAGGCGTGATCAGATAGCCTTGTGATAAGGATGTTACACACAAGGGTATCGTCAAGTGTGCCCCAGGAAAGTGTGATGTGTTACGGTCTTCAATCCGGAGACTGGTTTGAAGCAGCAAACCACCCTACTCTATCCTGAGCAAGCCTAGTCATCTCCTCCATAAGAACGGAAACCTACATCCGCTTGAATCTGCTTATTGTTTTCATCTCTTAGTCTCCCTCTGCGATATTTACCCCCGCACTTCCCTCCAATGCCAAATGCGCGATTCCTTGACGTCTAAGAATGTATCGTACAATCGATCTCTTCTTTTAGTTGTCAGAAATTCATTTTCTCCCTAATTCTGTTCAGTACCTCATACGTTACTCGATCTACCCACCTAACCTTCTGCATTCTTCTGTAGCACCATATTTCAAAAGCCTCCATCCTCTTCCTGTGTGAAATACTGATCGTCCGTGTATCACACCAGTACGTCTACACTCCATGCATATGCTTTCAGAAAAGGCTTCCTTATACTTCAATTAATATTTGATGATTTCGAACTTCTCTTTTTTCGAAAACGTTTTCTTCCCGTTGCCATTCTCCTGTTTTTCTCCGTACTGTTAACAACATGTGTTACTTTACTGCCCAAGTAACAAAACTCGTCTACCAACTTCATTGTTTAGTTACCTAATCTAATTCCTTCAGCATTACCTGATTTTCTTGGACTGCATTTCATTACCCTTGTTTTGCTCTTGTTAATGTTCACCTTACACACTCCTTTCAATACACTGTCCATTCCGTTCAATTGTTCTTCCAAGTCCTTCGCTGTCTGTGAGGGAACTACAATGTCATCAGCAAAACGCAATGTTACTTCTTCACCCTGAACTTTAAACCCTTCTCCGAATTTCTCCTTGCTTTCCTTCACAGCTTGCTCAATTTACAAATTGAATAACATATAAGAAATGCTACAACCCCGTCTTACTCCCTTCCCAACCAGTACTTACCTTTCATGCCCTTCGACTCTAACAATTGCTGTCTGATTTTTGTACAAGATGTAAATAACGCTATGGTAACATACTGGATTCGCATTCGGAAGGATGGCGGTTCAGATCCACCTTATGGCATCCAGATAGGGGGTTCCCACGATTTCCCTTAAGCACTTCAGGCAAAACTGGGAGCACGAGTTTCGTCTTTAAAGACCACGCTCTCATCGGGACGTTAAACCCCAAACTTCCTTCCTTCCGTGTCAGTTCTATTTTCAAAACTGCAAGTGGCGATGAAAGGACGGCGTTTCCGCACAATTTTAGATACCTAGAATAGTATAACGACGGTCGTGCAGAAAATTCCAGTTGACTACCCGAATTGTTTTCAACAATTCCTCTAACGTGAACCGTTGTCGCCGGCCGCGGTGGCCGAGGGAACTGAGGCGCTCCAGTCACGGTCTGCACGGCCACTAGGGTCGGGGGTTCGAATTCCCCCTCGGGCATGGATATTTGTGCCGTCCTTAGTATTAGCTAGTTCATAAGTAGTTTGTAAGTTTAGGGACTGATGACCCCGTAGTTAAGTCCCATAAGCTTTACAAACATTTGACATTTTTTGACCCGTTGTGTGTTGACTTAGAGGGAAAGAATAAGTGCCATGTACGCCACAAACAAGCAACATATTTTATTTCATCTCAGTTACCTTTTCTGTGGGAAGTAAGGCGAACGTTATCGAAATGCAAGAAATTCGATACGAATTATTGCATGTGATCATTTTGTAGCACATCCGCCATTGCGAAAATATCTAAATTAAAAATTCATTTCGTCCACTGTACTCAGGCACCATGCAGATATGAGAGTACTTGTACAGGTTTGTCAGACATTCCGGTATTCCGGGACAGTCCCGGTTTCGGATTTCAAAAACGAGCCTCTCAAAAATACCTTTCGGGAGCCAGTTTAGTTATGGATTTATGGTGCGAAATGAATATTCCTACACCGTGTATTCTCAAAATGCTAGCATGGATTTGAACCGTAAATGTCTGTTAAGCAAAATGTTTTTCACTGTTGCACTTGCCAAGATCTATGCGCGGTTACACAGCATGTCTGGTTTCTGCATAGTGAGATGAGCATGTTTAAGAGATACTTACGCTTGAACTGGCTGTGATTTGGGAACATACTATCAAATCATAGAATGGCGTAAATGAGGTATTATTGTATTCAAAGTGATATCGATATTGCAGGATACTGACGTTGCATTAACTATCGGGACTTCAAAATTTTCAGATTGATGTAGGACAATTTTATCAAACGTGTACGGCTTATTTAGAAAATGGTCAAAATATAGCAATGAGTTTTCAATTTTTAAATGTATGTTGCTGGACTCAGAACCTGAATGGAGGAATATGACAAGGATAATAACATTGGTTCAAGGGAGAGGATTGTTGAGATACGATAATACCTTACTTGAGTTAAAGCACTTCACTGCATGAAAAATCAGCAAACAAAGCGATAATCAGGGTAGTAAATTTTGTCAGGGGGGAAATTGCCCCTCTTCTGACGAATTAAACGCAAAGAGCTGCAGTCTAGTTATTAAATCGTACTGAATTCATCTTCAGTATTCCTGGGCATCTAAGGAACGAAATACATTTAAAGTACCATCGGTCAAGGCAATAACATTATCATTAAATTAGTCATTAAAGTTCTTTGATAACGCCATAAAGTGGCAAGATCGTTTGTCGAAAACTGTGAATTCAGATAATTGAGACCTACACAAATTACGTAAACTCTAAATTTCAATATATTTCACCAGAAAATTTTCTATCGTATAAATATATCGAAATAAAGATTTATTGTGTTTGAAGTACTGATATTGCAAAATATTAACATTTGAATGTCTTCTGTTGCATTTTTTTAATATAAAATGTTTATTTTACAAAAACTATTTAACAGTATTTTTCATAAATGTTCGATTTTTTGAAGCTAAAGAAAAGTGCCCCAACATGTCCTGGTGTGTGATTCACAAATTAGGACCATTTTAGACACTTTCGGAGAAACGTCCGTGTTTGCTAGCAATAAATTCCCACGCCGCGGCGGATTAGCCGCGCGTACTGGAGCGCCGTGTTGGGGTGTGCGTGGCCGTCCGCCGTCGGGGGTTCGAATTCCCCCCCCCCCCCGGGCATGGATGTTTGTGTCGTCTTTAGTATAAGCTAGTTCATAAGTATTTTGTAAGTTTAGGGACTGATGAGCCCACAGTCCCTTAAGCTTAACAAACATTTGAACATTTCAAATTCCCACAACCCTTCACTTGGAGGAGTAGCTGTCGCGCGGAAAGGCCGCGTGGTCTAAGGCTTCTGGGCGGCCGTTACTGCCGGAGGTTACAGTTCTCCCACGGGCGTGCGTGTGTGTATGTGTGTGCCTTTCTATTATTTTTTCCTTAGTAAAATAATAATAGTTCGTCTTACAGATAGATGACCATAAAAGTTGGGTCCAATAGGTTTAGACATTTGAGCATTTTAAGGAATAGCTGGCTCATCGCCAACTAAGCTTTCATCTGAAAAATCTAGCTCGCCTGACTTCAGTGCCGACGAATGAGGAAGTGATGTGTTTTGATGTCGTGTCCCGCGCGTGTTGCCAGTGTTGCGACACGGCCGCTGTCCCCTGGTGTGTCGGCTGCGGAATGGAACGCAGGCGAGGCCAGAGTAAAGATCGGCACAGATTTCCCCCGGGGCGGCCGCCCCTGTAAACGCGCCCCTTTGTCGCAGCGCCTGAGTAGCTCGTCATGGCCGCCTGTTTGCCATTCTCTCCTCTCCCTTCCTCTAACTACTTTCCAGCTGTGCCTCAAGAGCCGCTGCAGTAATTACGTCACTCAGCTCAGAGGCTCACTTCCTAATTGTTGGTACACAGGTAGTGGCACTTCAGGAACGGTACGCTCTGCGCGCCGAACTGCTGAAAATGACTGGCTTTAAACGAATACGTATCTCAAGAGAAATGACAAAGTGAAATTTGTGCTACACATGTTTAATCCCCACGGAAAGAACGTAACAGCAGCATGGGCGTCCGCAGAAATTTTCTGAAGAGGGAGCAATATTAGAAATGGGCAAATATTTATGAAGCAAATCCATAGTTATAAATCGTATGCTGGTCCCAAGATACAAATTTGACTATGAGTACACTTAAAGTGGTGTTCGTCACACCGTTTCAGTTGAATTAGATTACTTTAACATTTACACGATAAATATACCTCATCAATGAAACTTCGTGGCAGTTTAAAACTGTTTGTCGGACGGGCATCTTTGCCTTTGGCGGGCAAGAGCCCACCGACTGAGCTATCCTGGCACGCTTCACGGCCTGTTGTCACAGCCTTACTTCCGCCAGTTCCTCGCCTCCTACTTTCCAAACTTCACAGAACATCTGTTCTGTAAAACTTGCAGGGCTAGCACTTCTGTAAGAAAGGATATGGTTCAGACATGGCTTAGCTAGAGCCTTAAAGATGTTTCTAGAACATTTTCACTCTGCAGCAGAGTGTGCGCCGATATGAAACAGGCAGCAGATGGGTAGGATGCCTCGCAGACGTCAAATCGTTGATTTTTGAAAGATGGTGTATCACTGGCATGAGGGAATATGCAACCCGAAAATATCTGCTCGTGTGGGACGAGGTTTCGGAAGTGCAACAAGTGTCTGCAGAGTGGTACGGGAAAGGCTGTAGAGCCGCGGCGGATTAGCCGTGCGCTCTGAGGCGCCATGTTGCGGTGCGGGCGGCCGTTCGCCGTCGGGGGTTCGAGGCCTCCCTAGGGCATGGGTGTGTGTGTTGTTCTTCATTTAGTTAACCTTTGTTTACGTAGCTCCTAAGCTATGACCTAATAACCCAGCTGTTGAGTCGCATAGATTTACAAACATAGGAATATTTGAAAGCTGGAGAACACGAGATGGGACAGGTTTCTCACCACACAAGAAGATACACCTCAACCCAGTCGTGTTGCAGGACAGGCTTGCATCCTCCTCGACTCTGGCGCAACAGTGGAATAGTATTACACACTGTACACTATCAAGGCATGGGCTCCATGCGCGTTGTCCACTTCTCAACCCCTGTTTGACTAACGTGCAGAACCATGCTAGACGGCAATAGTATATGCAACAATGTCACTGGGACAGGAATGGCGTCAGTATATCAGGGGTCGGGTCTATGAGAAAATGAAATATCGTATTTTGGTTCTCCGCAGAGATGGAGCGGCATCTTAATGACTGTATTCGGACAGGACGCAAAGCACAAACTCAAGACCTTTAAGCTATGGGTGCTATTTGGTACAACCATAAATCACAGTTTACACGAGTCCAGTTTGACCTACGTCAGTGTCATACTGAAACCCGTAGCCAGACTATTTTTCAGCAAGGCAATGCACTACCACATGTTGTTTCGTGAAAAATTGCCTTCTTGGAGTCAGAGAATGTCAACATTTGGCCCTAGCTCGGCCGATCACCAGAAATGTCATTAATCGAAAATGTGTGGGATATGGTGAAATGACGGGTGCAGCGCTGCGAACTGCTGCCACCAGGGGATGGCTACACCGTATTCGCGCTTCGTATACGTCGGTCATCACGAATGGTACACGCTGTCAGAACACGTGCAGAGCCCTCTAGATACCCAACATGCTGTCGGCTGCTGGTGGCTGCTGTGCCTGCTTGTCTACAGGACACTGGCTGAATCGAGGTGACTCAAATACTAACCATTTCTTCAGAACATATTGATGAACATGTCCTGTGAATATTAAATTCCTAATACTAGTGTTTCGGGGTGTTCTGTTTTTCTGAAACTGAATGTATATTTAATTATCGTGTCAGTGATAGAGGAAATGGAAATCTATAAATGAATATTTGTATGTATGTTCTATGTGTTCATAAACCATTCATTCGATTGCAACGAAACTTCGGTGAACTGTTCACCGTGCGCCCACAAATGTTTCTGGCCCAAAAACAAAAGAGCACGACACACAGCTCAAGAGATATGACGTCATAAATGAGGCCACCTCGTGAGGATATTCAGATTTAACCGTCAACAAAGTTTGTATGTAATTTCGGACGTCGTTTATGAAGCATTTTGTAAATGATTCTCCCCCCCCCCCCCCCAATTGATAACACGAAAAGAAGTCTACCGCTCACAACAGTTTCGCTATAGATGCCGTACAACTGTCGCATCAGGCATGAACTTGTATCAGATAAAATTAGCATTACAGACTTGCATGTTACTATTTATTTCTGTCTGCAAGTCTATATTAATTCTCTTGCATCCAAAATTAAGCAATCTGTTTTCTTATTCTCTGTCTATACAGAAGCGAAAGGACACTGACTAAACACGAAATCTCGAAAAGTACTTCACCTATGAAGCTGAAAATTTGGCAGGGATATAGTTTATAGGTAGAAAACGTCAGCTAAGAAAGTATTTTGTGATAGGTGCATAGCGGAGCATACTTCTCCTACAGACTCGTGAAATCTACAGTTTCATTCATATCTTCACGAAATTTCGCACGCTGGACCTTCAAAACAAGGGGAACGTCAGCGTCTACCTTACGTTTCATACCATGCATGGAGTAGGGTACTTTAAAACATAAGCATGGATCCCTAAATACCTTGGTCGCGCCATAAGTTGAGAACGGCTCAACCGATTTCGCAGATCCATTTATTTTTTTATTTTTGCTAGTCTCTGTACGGGGGTTTATGAGATAAAAGTGGAATATTTGAGAACAACAAAGTACGTTTTTTAGTGTCACCCTGCATTTCTATTGCATAGAAATCTATAATTTTGTTTCTATATTGATGAAATTTTGCACACTTTACCTTAAAAACAAGAGGGATGTCACTGTCTGCGTGGTGGAGAGTGCGTAAGTTAAGGAATTTTACAAAAAGCATAGTTTTCTCCAATCTTTATGAACTTTTGCACCCATGACCTTTAAACGAAGAAGATCACTAGGTACATAAATGTTTGTATGTTACATGACAGAGGACCTTGTAGAAAACGTTTCTGAGAGAGGGAAAGATGGAACGAACAGAGATAGGAGAGGAAGAGGTGGATGCAGAGAGTCGGCCGCGGTGGCCGAGGGGACTGAGGCGCTCCAGTCGCGGTCTGCACGGCCACTACGGTCGGGGGTTCGAGTCCCCCCTCGGGCATGGATATTTGTGCCGTCCTTAGTATTAGTTGGTGCATAAGTAGTTTGTAACTTTAGGGACTGATGACCCCGTAGCTATACAAACCCCATAAGCTATACAAATATTTGAACATTTTTTGGATACAGAGAGAGGGGGGGGGGGGAAGGCGATGTGTAGGATAAACACCCGGGTAACGCCGGATTTACAGCTAGTAATTTATAAAACAGTGGTGGAAGCAGCAATTGATTCTTAAGGCCAACGCTCCGAAATGTACGAACACTGAATTATCAGTAACGATAAGTGGTATAGGTGGGTTTGTTAGTGCGACACAGCGAAGCGCAGTTTCCTTTGCCAGACTAAGGTGTATGAAACGTGCGGCTGGTGGGTGGAGGCAGTGGCTGTGCGGTGTGTTTTGACGCGACACGCCGGCGAGTGGGTCCGCCGAAATGCCGGCTGAGTGGAGAGTCCTTGATCCCGTGCCGAGAGAGAAAGTGCACCCCGCCACTGCCTGCGCCGGCCGAAAACAGCGCCACGCCATTACCGCCGAAACGGGAAAGCAGTCGTTTGGCCGTTGGTCCCCTTGCAGCTGGTGTGGAACGCTTAGTGTCGCGGTATAAAAGACGGTGACGAAGGAGAAAATGTACAGAGTGCACACTGCGTACCAGTTCCGTTAAGACTGTGCCTGTGAAAAATGTCACGGATTATTTCCTGACTATTACTGAATTGCTTCAAAATACTCCACTGAATTTTGTTGAAAGGGTGGCTAAAAGCCTTCTCTGGAATGTCATTCAGGAAGGAAGGAAGCAAGTAATTTTAGGGCTTAAAGCACCGTCGACGGCGTGGTCATTAGAGGCGGAGCTCAAGCTCGGATTGTTTGACTAAGTTTGGAGAAGGAGCTGGGTCGTACCTTTCAAAGGAACCATCCCGGCATTTGCCTACAGTGATTAAGGGAGATTACGAAAATCCTAAATCTAGATGGCCGGAGGTGGATTTGAATCACTGTCAATAGGATGATTGAGCCAAGACTTGTATCCGTTTGCTGGCCAAATTACCGAGTACGACTTCAACCTTGTGGGTTGGAGCGTGGATGAGAGTCCAGGAATCTGCCTCAGTAAAACTGTTAGCAGCGCCTTCACCTGACTCTTCTGCAAGCGCACTTGGTTTCGAATTCTGTGTATTGAAGCTCGCTGCTCTGTCACGTCTTTCAAGAGGCTCGTATTGGAAAAAAACCATATTTCTTCCCCAGTTAGTTGATTTCGTGTAATCTGTATTACTTTCCTAGACTCAATGTAGTATACCACTGATAGACATTCCAAAGACCTACACAGTCACTGCCATATACATTTACCTTCATCTAACACCATTAACTGCTTGTCTTGCCTATTTTAACACAGTATTATATTGTTGCGTAATTTAATACATTACTACATTTTTGCTTTTACTTTCGCGACCAGGACATCTGGCGTACCGATGCTTCCATTTTCTATATTGCTTTAGTCGGTACTCGAAGCACCCTAACGCCACATTTCATCACAATGACAGCATCCCAATTTCGAACTTCAGAGTGGCAGTCCTAACAGAACTGGGACAAGGTAAATATAGAGCGTGCTTGGAGAAACATCGTGGAGAATGTTGGTTTAATAATGCCAGCGGAAGAAGCAATGGTAACTAGTGTTTCTTCTTCCGCACACAACAAATCGCAACACTTGTAAAGTGGAAGAAGAACGCATAAACAAGGTCGTCTTGTAGTTGATCCTAACCCTGTATAGCAAACACGCGTCACTCTCCCCGATCCCCTCAGGGGACTCACCGCTCTGTGGTGAGTACGTGCGTGGCGAGCACGGGGCCCCAGCCTTTGTAGCACTCTTTCCTTTCCGTGCTACATGACGCTTCTTCTACTGTCCTTTTCCCCTCTCTTGGGGACCGAGTCTGTGCATCCTTCGGGGAACCGAAGTTCTGACCCTTTTGGCTTTACAGTCTTTCACCTCTTTCTTTGCCTCCGCGTCTGCGTTTGAGGCTTCTCCTCCTACTATTTCTCTCTTCCTCCTCCCTGTACGCACTTGAAGGCCACCCATAAGGGTGACTGGGTAATGCGTAAGTCCCAGCCCCGGGCTGGCATGTAGGGTGCGTGCGTACCCCCTGGTTAAGGCCAGGCCAGGGGAGGGGCGATTGCCTGCGCTGATACCTTCCCGATTCGCCGATTGGTCCCTCCGTCTGTAGATCGGTAGGTGTGACCTGGGGTGTGAACAATCACCCAAGGCGGGTGTGCTTCCGTTGGGGGCCTCCAGCAGGAAGGAGCATGCCATCGGAGACACTGGCAATCGTGGGGGATAGAACCGCGATGGTTTTAAAAAAAAAAGAAAATGGAAAGAGCCTTTAGAAATTGATGTACTAGACAATAGTGTGTCTGAACAGAAAAATTTACAGACATCAAAGTTCCTTGTGGTGACCCGTACTGAGGAAGGACAATCCTTTTCGTCGGTGAACCCATTTATTATTCAAAAAGGGGTTGATGCCATTGCCGGCCCAGTTAAGACCTGCAACCGCCTGCGTAATGGAACACTACTGTTAGAAACAGAAAGTGGCTCCCAGGCACAGCGGCTGCTTAAGGCTACTCTGCTCCACAGCTACCCGGTTCGTGTTGAGCTCCATCCGACCCTCAATTATTCCCGAGGGGTAGTCTTCTCGGCCAGTTTGGACGGTCTGACTGAGGATGAACTGAAAGAATATCTGGCAGCTCAAGGCGTCGTCGCAGTACACAGGGTGACAAAAAAAGAGAACAATGTTGTAGTGCCCACTCGCACAGTGTTTCTGACCTTCGACCGAGTGGCTCTGCCGCCGAAGATCAAGGCAGGGTATGAGGTCATCACAGTACGACCTTATATCCCTAACCCTACTCGGTGTTATCAGTGCCATCGATTTAACCACACAAGCCAGTCTTGCAAGAACCCAGTCATATGTGTCACCTGTGGTAAAGAGGCCCATGAGGGGATTTGTCCACCACCGTCCCCTCATTGCATCAATTGTAACGGGAATCATGCTGCTTCCTCCCGGGAATGTCCCGTGTTTGCCGATGAAGGAGCCATCCAGGAAATCCGTGTAAAGGAAAAGGTTCCCATACCAGTTGCACGTAAGATGTACGCCAGTCGTAAGCCCAAGACCCCGCCGCGAGGTCACTACAGTACTGTAGTTTCAACGCCTCCACCAACACGGGATATGGCCACACAGACTTGTGACCTACAGTTTACGACAGTAGTTGTCAAACAGTCTACATCGACAACGGCGTCACGTTCAACGAAAAGTGTGAGTACCTCTTCCAAGTCTTCATCTTCATCTTCAGCTGTGAAACCACAGATAGAGACGCGTAAGTCTAAGAAAGAGCATTCGCGCGAGGATTTCCTCCGCACCCCTACCAAAACATCTGAGCCAACCAAGGAGCTTCACCAGGGCTCCAAGAAATCAAATAGGGGGAAAACTCTCCCCCCTCCTACCTCACAATGTGACGATGGCATCCCCTGGAAGCCTATAGTCTCTCCAGGTGCATCAGCCAGAGATGGGGCTGCCGACCACACTCAAGCAGCTGCTGTGGTAACCTCTGAGAATATGGAGCAAGACCCTCCTGTCTCAGACACCACCAGTTGCGAACATTCGCATTGTGGCCCGCCGCCTTCGTCGGGCTGATGTCCACCTTCATCTCATTTTATCCCATTATGGATATTCTTCAATGGAACATTCGTGGTATCCGGTCGAATTGGACAGAACTGCAGCTTTTAACGCGAACATATCATCCAATCATCTTCTCTCTACAGGAGACAAAATTGCTCCCTGGTACTCGAATTACTTTCCCACGCTACACTACCGTTCGCTTTGACCTTCCTCCAGTGGCAGGAATTCCAGCCCACGGGGGCGTAATGTTGCTTATTCGGGATGACGTACACAGTACACCGGTCCCTTTGTGTACTCCAATACAAGCTGTTGCTGTCCGGATATACCTTCCTGGATTTGTCTTCACACTGTGCAATATTTACGCTCCTTCCTCTTTTCCCGTCACTAGATCAGATCTCCTAGATCTTATTGACCAGCTTCCGCGTCCGTTTTTGTTGGTGGGAGATTTCAATGCCCACCACCCCCTTTGGGGCTCCCCACGACCATGTCCACGGGGCTCCCTCCTGGCAGATATACTGAACCACCTTCAGCTCATCTGCCTTAACACTGGTGAACCAACTTATCTTTCAGACACCACAAATACTTTCAGCCATATAGATCTAGCTATCTGCACTGCTCAGCTGGCACGGCGTCTTGAATGGTCTGCTCTCTCAGACACACATTCGAGCGATCATTTTCCGTGTGTAATTCACCTAATGATGCCTGACACCCTTGAGCATCCACACCGCTGGCAGTTAACGAAAGCGGACTGGGAGCTCTACACGTCACTGGCGGATTTTGGTACTTACCATTATCCTAGTATAGACGACCAAGTGGAACACATTACCACAGTTATTCTGACAGCCGCGGAATGTTCCATCCCCTGCAAGACTTCCCACGCACGTCGTCCCCTTGTCCCGTGGTGGACCGCGGAATGCCGTGACGCTCTGCGAGCACGGCGACGTGCCCTTAGAATCTTCAAACAACGGCCCACGCTCGACAACTGCATCCGATACAAACGGCTGCGGGCCTATTGTCGTCGCCTCTTTCGCGACTGTAAACGCGCCAGTTGGCGCTCATTCACGAGCTCTTTTAATAGGTCTACCCCTTCCTCCATCATTTGGGGTAACCTTCGAAAAATTTCGGGCACTATGGCTCATTCCCCAATTCCCGGTCTGTGTGTCGCAACTGACACCGTCGTCGATCCTCCACAAATAGCCAACGCACTGGGTCGACATTTTGCAGAGGTCTCTAGCTCTTCACATTACACTGACGCTTTCCTAGCTAGGAAACGGACGGTGGAGGCGACTCCATTGCCCTTTACCTCTCAGAACCGTGAATGCTACAATACCGAGTTTACTGTACGAGAGCTCCACCACGCACTCTCGTCTTCGCGGTCCTCCGCTCCAGGACCAGATGGCATTCACGTGGCGATGCTGCAACACCTTTCACCAACGAGCTTGCACTTCCTACTGGCCACCTACAACCGCATATGGATAGAAGGCACCTTTCCGCGACGCTGGCGTGAAGCCATAGTCATTCCCATACCAAAGCCTGGGAAGGACAAATGTCTCCCTTCCAGCTACCGCCCCATTTCCCTCACCAGTAGCATATGCAAGGTGATGGAACGCATGATTCACGGGCGCCTGGTATGGTGGCTTGAAACGCGACATCTCCTGTCTAATGTCCAATGTGGGTTTCGCAAGCACCGTTCTGCGGTGGATCATCTTGTTGCCCTATCTACCTCAGTAATGAATAACTTTTTACGGAAGCGCCAGACATTAGCGGTGTTCTTTGATCTGGAAAAGGCATACGACACCTGCTGGAGGATGGGCATCCTCCGCACTCTGCATACATGGGGTTTTCGGGGTCGCCTGCCAATTTTTATCCGCGAATTTTTAACAGACCGTGTTTTTAAAGTGCGTGTTGGTTCGGTTTTATCGAGCACTTTTATTCAGGAGAACCGAGTCCCCCAGGGCTCGGTCCTGAGCGTTGTTTTATTTGCAGTGGCAATCAATTCTATAGCCGATCACCTTCCACTGGGAGTGTCGGCGTCCCTCTTTGTTGACGACTTCGCGATCTACAGCAGCTCTGAGCAAACGGGTCTCCTGGAGCGGCGCCTTCAGCGGTGCCTAGACACTCTCCACGCGTGGAGTATGGACACTGGCTTTCGATTCTCAGCTGACAAGACAGTCTGCATGAACTTCTGGCGGCGGAAGGAGTTCGTTCCCCCGTCCCTTCGTCTGGGCCCCATAGTACTTCCATTTGTGGATACCACGACGTTCTTGGGACTTGTTCTCGACAGGAAGTTAAGTTGGTCTCCCCACATATCCCGTTTGGCAGCTCGCTGTACCCGCTCTCTCAATGTGCTGCGGGTGTTAAGTGGCACCTCGTGGGGAGCTGACAGGTCTACTCTCCTCCATCTGTATCGCACCATAGTTCGATCCAAAGTGGACTATGGTAGCATCGTTTATTCTTCGGCTCGACCGTCCATACTGCGCCGCCTTAATACAATCCACCACCACGGTCTCCGTCTGGCGACAGGAGCGTTTTATACTAGCCCCGTTGAGAGCCTCTATGCCGAGGCCGCCGAACTACCCCTTTCTTACCGTCGGGAACTCTTGCTTAGCCGTTACGCTAGTCGTTTGTCGTCCATGCGAGGACACCCGACGTACGCAGTTTTTTTTAACGACTCACTTGAGTCTCTTCGCTCTGCGCCCGTCTGCTCTGCTACCACCGGGAGTACGCTTGCGTTCGCTACTCGGCCAGCTTGGCGTTACAATGCCTGCTATCTTCTCGGCTGGAGAGAGCACCTCTCCACCGTGGCGAAGCCCCGAAGTCCATGTTAACTTTGATCTTCATTCTCTTCCAAAGGACTCCACACCTCGTTTCGTCTACCAGAGAGAATTTCACGCACTCCGGTTTAAATTTGATGACAATTTGTTCATTTACACTGATGGCTCAAAGACAGACCAGGGTGTTGGGTGTGCTTTTGTACTTGGCAACGTCTCTTTTAAATATCGTCTTCCTGAGTGGAGTTCCATTTTTACAGCTGAGCTGTATGCATTATACCAAGCCACACAATACGTCCGGCGCCACTCGCTCAGTAAGACTGTCATTTGCTCGGACTCTATGAGTGCTTTGTTGAGCCTTCGCATCCTATATCCGGCCCATCCCCTGGTACAAAGCATCCGCAATTGCCTTACTTCTCTTTCAACGAGCGGAACTACGGTGACGTTTCTGTGGGTCCCTGGCCATGTGGGAGTGTTGGGGAATGAGGCTGCGGATATGGCTGCCAAGGAAGCAGTTCTCCTTCCTCGGCTATCTACCTTTTCCACCAGCTCTGATGACCTTCGCGCTGGTATCTCCCAGCGTATTATCTCCCGTTGGTATCTACATTGGTCATCCCTGTCAGGGAACAAATTGCGAGCCATTAAACCTGTGCCTGATCTCTGGTCAACGTCATCTCGACCCTCCCGCCGAGAGGAGATTGTTCTAGCCCGGCTTCGTATTGGCCACTGCCGTTTTAGCCACCAGCATTTATTACGTGGTGGTCCTGCTCCCTTATGTGAGCACTGTGATGCACCTTTTACTGTGAACCATCTTTTAGTGCAATGTCCATTTTTTAACCGTCTCCGTCATGATCTGTGTTTCCCATTTGAATTGTCTGACATTTTAGCTGATGACCCGCAATCGGTTAACAGAGTTTTACTTTTTATACATCGTGCAAATATGGCGAAAGCCATTTAATTTCTAACCCCGGTTCTTTTTTACTATGGGCAGTGTTGGGCGCTAATGACCACAGCAGTTGTGCGCCCTAAAACTTAAAACAACTCTCCCCGATAGCTTAATAATACGTTTCCTTAAGACAAGGAGGACTTCTGTTAATGTATCAGCACGGGTTTAGAAAGCGTCGCTCTATGAAACTCGGCCGGAGTCCCCTTGTCGCGCGGGCGTTGTGTGTGTGTGTGTGTGTGTGTGTGTGTGTGTGTGTTTGTCCTTGGCATAAGTTAAAGTAGTTTTTTATTCGGAAGTTACACTAAAAGGTAGTGATGAAGACAAAAACGGAGACTAGTGTTCAGAAAAACGACGAAGATTGCGATAACTTCGAATAAGGTAACCTTATGGCTTACAACGTGCAAGAACTTTAATTTTGTTCGGTCAGGGATAGGGAAGGGAATGAGAATACAGAAAATTGAGTGATCAGTGCATCACGGTGGCATTAGGTGTATTCGTACGGTGGAACTATGCATTTAATAAGGAAAAGATCAATATATAAATTGTAAGGAATTTCCTGTAGTTGATCGAAACTATCTTCATCGTAAAATGCGTCAGAAAAGTGAGAACGGCAAAACACTGTTTAGGGGCGTCATTTTCCAATATGGTTGCACGAATGGCAAAGAAACGAGGTGGCAAAATGAAAATTCTGAAGAGCTCATCAAAATGCGTAAACGTATACATTTTGAAACGTCAAGGAAAACTTTGCTGGTAAAATTACCAAATGACAGGACCACATGCTTCTCTTAGAGAGCTCAGCCCTCTGCCGTAAAGTTTCAGTCCAGCACGTTGACACCTGATCGCGGTTTCACCGTCCTTCAACCGCTTTCCACAGACGCTGACGACAGTAGCACCAGAACCGTCCTCCAGATTGTCTGTTTCCCAGATGCTTGTCTCGTGCGCGACTCCATAATACTCCATTTATCAGTCATTTAAGCTTAGTTTTTTGCGGCTCAGATCATTTATATAGTTTCCCCATTACTCCCTGCTCCGCTTATATACTTCCCTTTCCGTGTCATGTGATCGCTCGGGATAGCCAGTCATGTTTTCACTGACGATATTTGTTTGTATGGAAAGCAAGAAATACAAAAGGCATATTTTACGATGCATAAGAACACTTAGGATGTTTTCGAATAAAACCCTGGCCACATGTAGTAAATTAGTAAGTGGACTGTAGAGCACAAGATACAAAATTACCACCCGAAAAGCAACAAAGTTTAAGTAGATACTGAGGGGGGGGGGGGGGGCAGGCGTAAATAATTTGTGTAACCTTAAGAAACATCAGATCACCGTTGATTTACAAGAATTTATTTTCAAGTTTTTAATAAGTAAAGTTTTGTCTGTAAGGTAAGTTCCAGTGATGCCCTAATAGCTGAAACTAAAGTGCGGATTTTAGAAGAAAAACTGTAGTCAGAAACATGTTGGCTGTACTGCCGCCGTTTTCTTCCCTTTTATCTGTAAAGACTCTAATATCTCACATGTTTGAAGTATTTTTAGCGGTTGGGTCACGAAAAATGTGTTGTAAATTTTCCTAACCCAGTTAGCTTATGGAAACAACTGCTCCAATTATACGTAAAGTACGTTAATATATACAAAATGTGACGTTGAGTGACAATCCTTTCAGACAGTAAAGAACCTGGTAGAGCAATTAAACGGAATGAAGTCTCTTGAAAGAAAGGTGTAAGATGAACATGAACAAGAGTAAAACGAGGGTAATGGAATGTAGTGTCAGAAAATCAGGCGATGCTGAAGAAATTAGATTAGTTAATGACACAATAAAAGTAGTCGATCAGTTTTGTCATTTAGGTGCAAGATAACTTTTGATGGGCGAAGTAAAGAAGCTATAAAATGCAGAACGGCTATTGGAAGAAAAGCGTTTCTGAAGAAGCAAAATGTTTTGACATCCAACATTGAAGTGTTAAGAAGTCCTTTCTGAAAGAATTTGTCTGGAGTATAGCATTGTATGGGAGTGAAACGTGCACGATAACGAGTTGAGAGAGAAAAGATTATAGAAGCTTTTGAAATGTGGAAAATTAGATAGGTAGATCACGTAATTATGTGCTCAACAGAATTTGGAAGAAAAGGAGTTTGTAGTATATCCCGACTAAGAGAAGGAATAGCTTGGTGGGCTACATTCAATGACATCAAGGAATTATGAACTTAGCATTAGGAGGAATAGTGTGGGGTAAAAATTGTAGAGGGAGACCGAGGGAAGAATACAGTAACCAGATTCAAAAGGATGTAGGTTGTCGTACGTAATCTCAAACGAAGAGACTCGCACAGAACAGGGTAGCGTGGAGAGCTGCAACAAACCAGTCTGCGGACTGAAGACTAAAACAACACAACGTTAATATTAAAAATGTGACGTAGAGACTTGTGTGTTGGTGGGTGTAACAAAAGAAACAGAAGCAGTAAACGACTGTTTCATTTAAAAATATCCATTTCACTCGTCTTCTTGGAAATACATGGTCATAGACATACACCAGCCGTACTGATTTTACAAATAACACGCTCTGTAAATATTTCATTCAGATCAATTCTGTATTTATTGACAAAGTCAAATTTAGTAAGAAGTTCTCCCAGTGCCATCATACTTGCGAGGTTCTGCATTTAGATATTATCCTTTAAAGCGTTGGGTGTTCTCACGTCATTATATGGTTAAAATGATAAAATTAATGATTTTGCGACGCCTCATGCTGCTTGTATAAACGGTATTTTGAAAACGTACTGATACAAATATCGTGAGGATTCCCTTTACTTTACTTATACCTTATGTTTCGTTGTCTTCAGATATGAAATGTCAATATTGATCCCTCTAAAAGCAAGGTATACTTCACTCATTCTCCGTGCAACATCCACTGTTCATTACTAAACGACGAATTAATCGTAAAAAGTTTTTTCCCGACTCCTGACTTCGTGCCCGCGCGCGCGCCCAAAGCCCAACTGCCGGGTTTTTTCCCTTCGTCATCAACTTCCCCATGTGAGCTGTTCTAACCGACTTGCCAACGTACAGCGCTCAGCCAATACATTTATAAAACTTTACTTAAAATCAAAATAATTACACTACACATTAAACAAATTTCTTATGTTTTTATATTGGTATAAACATCCTTTGCATTATTTATTACAATCGTGCAATTTCTTATATCACAGATAAGTGACTTAACTGAATACTTAAAGATAAAATACACAAGATTAATTGAAAATAAAATGAGAAATAGTTAATATATTATTTTTATAAACAAACATTGCCATGCTAGTTGTAACTGTCTTGTATTCATTGGTAATTTATTACTTTACATTGTCAATTAAACATATTACGCCAGATGTGACTATATCAGCTAATGTATTGTTTATTTGTCAACAGGCTATTTTGTAATGAGGGCCTTAAAGGTTCCTAACTGCATCGTATTACTTCAAATGCCAGTAGTATTAGAATATTTTATTTCACGCTGTGCACTGCACTGTGCCTGGCACTCGCCATTGTCCCTCTCCCCCTCACCGGAAACGAACCTGGAAAATCCTATGCTGGAACAAACCACCGTCAGCCTGCTCGCTGGCCTCCCGTCAGCTACAAGCACACAGCAAATCTCAACGTGGACAATTTCTACATATGGCCTAACTATAAATGTTGTCACCCAACTGCGTACATACATTGCTACCATAATTAATAAGATTAAAATTGTGTATATTTAGTGCATTGGCATGGTCAATGTTTGCAGTGAACTTCATACTGTTTAATTATCAAATGCTATTAATTACCAATATTTCTATTAGGCGGTAATCTCACAACACTGAGGACAGTTTTTATCATTTTGCAAAGTTTAACACAGTAAACTTGAACCCAGGTCTTTTGCCATTGGTTAACAAGCGCTATACCACTTGAACTATCCCAGCACGTCCTCATGAATTTACTTCTGCTGGTACCTCGCCTCATACATTCCAAACTTCAGAGTTTCTCATGCAAATCTTTCAGGACTAGCACTCCTGGAAAAAAGGATATGGTGGAGACATGGCTTAGATACAGCCTAGGGGACGTTTCCAGAATATTATTTGTACTCTTTGCCTGATTGTGTTCTAATATAAAATGAAAAACGAGCTGGCATTTTGAAACAGTGTGCCGGTCCGGGATTCGAATTCGAGACATTCGCCTCTCGCGGGTAGCTCAGTCGGTAGAACGCTTGCCCGAGAAAGGCAAAGGTCCCGGATTCGAATCCCGGTCCGGAATACAGTTTTTCTGCCAGTAAGTCTCACATCAACACACAACCCGCTCCAGAGTAGAAATATCATTCTTTACTTGTATTAGTCGATGCGCAAGTGTTTCTTGCCTGGAGTCCATTCCAGGAGAATGCTGTCGTTATCCGTCGCTTCTTCAATGTTGCTGCCTGGAGCCTTTACGTGGCTGGATTAAGAAAAGAGGGCGAGATAATGTAATGAATAGTGACGAATTTCGTCGTGGAATGTTTGGTTTGGTGAAAAAGGACTACCGCCATGCTCAAGAAACTGCGATGGTAGGTTTTGTGACAGACATACATGAACTCATCTCTGTAAAGTCCCACGTGCTTAGTTACCTGTGAGCTCCAAATTGACGAGAGGCATGGCGATAAAAATTTGTAAGTAATTGTTATGCTACAATGTACACAGATGAATCCATCGTGAGCAGAAAAGTTTGTTTTGGATAAATAGAAGCGGATTCAAATTAAAGAATTGCTACAGTTCTTTGTGCGCTACGCGCGGGAGAGCTAAGACTACGACGAATAGCGTTCTATAAGCAGTGTTGGTAACGATACAATACGTATAAAATACAGTAACTGTACAAATGTTGTCTAGACGTGGCTAAGAAATCTGAAGGTGCTCAGAACATTTTGACTAGTACATTATTGTTTTGTTGAACGAGGCGTCCAGCTGAGCAATGTTGTAATCTACAAAATTTATTTGCGCTAGTTACTTCTGGTTACACGTATTCTTTGAATGAAGTAATACGCCAGAGAAGATCGTGGCTGGCCACAAAGAGTCCCGAAGTAATATGTTACAAACGGATATAAATATGTTACAGTTGACCAGGCTTAGACGGTCAGTCAGTGACCGTGCCAGTCCTGTATGTAGGGTACCGCGTCATATTGAGAGTAACTGCCGGTGAAGAGAGCAACGTTACGGCCACAGTTGAAGTCTAGCGGAACAGGCTACTATGACAGTGTCCTAATAGTTCGTCTCGACAGTGGTAGTTACTTCAAGTACGACGTCGTACTGCACCCAGAGGACTTCAGCAGACGATGTTATCCAGGCCCTGTTAATTCCACTTGAATTACTCCTTAAAGTATCATATCTCGAATCAAAGCCATATATACTAAACATCAGAATTCAAGAAGCTACTAATTCAGAGTAATCATTCTGTATAATTTTGAAGACGACGATCAGTTAATTTTTGTGAAAATTTATACAGGGTGTTTCACTAAGTGTGTTTGCCTCTGTAACTTATAAAATAATTGGTGACGGGAAATTTTAATGCGGTAGGTCAACACAAGAAATGTTACACTTTCTGCGGAGCTATGAACATAGTTTATTGTATCATTTTCCAAAGAGTTACTGCACAAAGATATAATTTTTTTTAAATGGAACAATAGTGCATTGGATTCGTTGAAACCAGCTGCGTCCAAATCAATTTAAACTACATTCCTATCACTGTTAGTTTGGGAGCTACAACCATTCAAAGTTTAGGGGGCGGATGCTACGACAGTGTAGCTGACTGGCTGGTGGTCATGAGACAGTGGGCCCTGTCCCAGGGGATAGCCACTCAATCAGTGAGCTACGCTATCGCAGCCTCCGCCCCCGGAACTGTGAACGGTTGTAGCTCCCAAACTAACAGTGATAGGAATGTAGTTTAAATTGATTTGAACGCAGCTGGTTTAAACGAATCCAATACACGATAGAAAAAACTATTGTTCCATTTAAAAAATTATATCTTTGTGGTGAAACTCTTTGGAAAATGATACAGTTAACTATGTTCATAGCTCCGCAGAAAGTTTCTCTTGTGTTGACCTACCGCATTATAATTTCCCGTCACCTATTATTTTATAAGTTACAGAGGCAAACACTCTTAATGAAACACTCTGTAGATCTTCTAACTCGTTAACTCTGTTGACTAAGATAGGTACGGTGTCATAAATTCGTAGCATAACAACTGGGAACCAGAATGAAACAGGCTCCTATCACAGCACATAATTTAGGCGACTGTGTCCTGACCAAATTTAAAGACGCAAAAGAGGAGAACGAGCTTCGCGACTTACCTGGCAGTTTCCAAACATTTACATAATATTGACATATCTACGTTTTTACTTGTCACATGTTAAATCGTGTCTCCTATCAAATGTTGTTGTATATACCACAAACGCGAATTATACATCGCATCATACCACACTCAAAGCATCATGAAAGTCGTGAATTTTCATGTCCTGTCGTACTACATCGGGTACGTTCCATTGCTTCTCAAATTTTAAGACATAGCAAGTTGCATGTAAAATCCTGGTACATCGCGCCTTGTTGTGCCATGACTCGTAATATCGTTAATCAAAAGATACGCGACGTTACGACACTTCTTGTTGCGATATAGCACCTGACAGGTTGTGAAGTGGCACATGATATATCTTAATATATCGCCCTAAGGTAACCGTGTATCACATCACAAGTAGATCGTGTTAAATTAAGCACCACTTCTTGCGATATTATGCGTTTCGTAGAGTGAATTAAGCATGTTACGTATAACAAGACACACGTAGAATCATTCAAGATGCCTTTCTTAGTATGTTATTTAGTGTTGGTTCATTCCAAACGTCTTCGGGTTGAATTAGGAAACAGACATGCTCCGGGTCAAATTTAAATCTTAGGGCCTCCCTGCTAAGGCACTGAACAGTATGCGTGCCATTTGGGTGGATTCTGTGTGTTGTGTATCGTCAGTTCCCTAAGCAACTAAATCTTGGCGTTCTACTGTGGTGCCCGCTGGAAACGAAGTTCTATTTCTGGCGGGCAGAGTGCAGATTATAATCAGTCGATGGGAGCAATTTTCGCCTCTAATAAGCTCGAAGTCGATGGGTCGTTAAGCTTCCAAAACACTCCCAATTCACTAAATTGCACGCTGTTTGTCGAAGGCAAGAATCAGCTGATGTAAGGTTCATAATTCCAGCGCATATTTAATGTTCCGTATACATTGAATAATAATAGTAATCATAAGATCTAGGAGTAATTAACAAGAAGGAAGATTTAATTTTCCATCGTTGTATTACACAGTGACGAGCTAATGAAACAGGTGCAGACATATGTGTGGAAATATGAAGATACGTAAACACTAAGAAAACGGCACTGCGCCGGCAACACCTATATAAGACGTCTGGCGCAGGCGTGTGATCAGTTACTGATGGAATATTTGACAAAGTTCAGCCCAACCAATTGCAAAATTTGATAAAATACGTTGATCTAGATTTCGGCACCACCTAAGGGTGCCTTCATCAGAAGAAAAAAAATTAAAACATAAGACGTACAATTACGAGCAGTGTGCTCAAGTCCAAATTTATAAAATTATGTAACATGCTAGCAAAAAGCTAGCAAGTCAAAAATAAAGGCAGCTCGCCTCCATTAGGCTTACAGTACTGCTCATGGCGTTCGGTTGGCTGTTGAGTAGCATTGTAAGCCTAATTCGGGCGAGCTGCCTTTATTTTTGACTTGCTAGCCTTTTGCTAGCATGTTGCATAATTTTATAAGTTTGGACTTGAGCACACTGCTCGTAATTGTACGTCTTATGTTTTAATTTTTTATTCTTCTGGTGAAGGCACCTTAAGGTGGTGCCGAAATCTAGATCAACGTATTTTATCAAATTTTGCAAATGGTTGGGCTGAACGTTGTCAAATATTTGTAATTATTAGTTTCTCCATGACTGGATGATTGCTGTTGCCGCAACTGTGGTTCAATTTAATGAAGGTCCAGCTCCAGTTGCATTTATTGGTGCTTCATTTAAGCCCGCACTACCGGTTTCGGCTTCTGTTAGGCCATTTTAAAGTGTGACAAACGTGCATATAATGTGTAGCAATAAGTTTACAAAAATTACATGGTACAATATATGCAGGTTTGTCACACTTGAAAATGGCCTAACATAGAGGCCGAAGCCGGTAGTGTGGGCTTAAAGTACCAATAAACGCAACTGGGGCTGGACTTTCATTAAATATTTGTAAACCTACAGTTGCTGCAGTCGACAAGCTATGTTATTAGTTACTGATGTTTTGACAGGTTATCACAATTTGTGAGAGTTTGAACATGTTGTTTCAGTCGGCGCAGGAGAGTTGGGGAACAGCATCTCAGAGTTTGCAACGAGGTGGGAATTTTTTTGTAAAATTATTTCACGAGTGCATCGTTAATATCAGGAATCCGGCAAAACATCACCTCTCCGACATAGTTGTGGCCGGAAAAAGATCCTGCAAGAACGGAAACAAAGACGTCGAAAGAAACTAGTGCAACATGATAGACGTGCAACCCTTCTGCAAATTGGTGCGGATTTCGGTGCTGCGCCATCAATAACTGTGGGGTACGAACCATTCGACAAAACATCGATATGGTTTTCGGAGCCGAGAGCCCACTAGGATACCCTTGCTGACTGCGAAACACGTAGCTTCACCCCTCGCCTAGGCACTTCAGCACCGACACTGGACTCTTGATGACTGGGAACATGGCTCGTCTGACCTGCCTCGTTTCTCCTGTATCGAGCGGATGGACGTGTCCATGAATCCATGGACCCTGCATGTCTGCAGAGGACTTAGGCTGGTGGAGGCTCTGTAACGTGTGCAGATGGTGATGTAGGAGCCGCGATACAATATACGACTCGCAGAGGTGACACGTAAGCACGCATTCTGGCTGGTGACCTACAGCCATTCAAGTACATGGTGTATTCCGAGGGACTTGAAAATTCCAGCAGGACAATGAGACACGGCACTCGTCTAGAATTGCTACATAGTGGATCCAGAAAAACTCTATGAACTCGAACACCACTTCTGGCCACCAAACTCCCCAGATACTAACATTATCGAGCATATCTGGGACGCCTTGCAACATGCTTGCAACAGGATGACTTAGACAAAATTTCTAGTTGGCAGCTAGCTGTCAATGTAGAAAAATGTAAGTTGATGCGTATGAGTAGGAAAAACAATCCCATAATGTTCGAATACAGCATTAGTAGTGAGCTTCTTGATGCTGTCGCGTCGTTCAAATATCTAGGCGTAACATTGCAGAGCGATATGAAATGGAACGGATATGTAAGGACAGTTAAAGAGTAAGGCGGATAGCCGACTTCGGTTTATTGGGAGAATTTTGGGAAGATGTACTTCACCTGTAAAGGAGACCACGTATAAAACGCTTGTTCGACCACGTCTTGAGTATTGCTCAAGTGTTTGGGACCCACAGCAGATCAGTTTAAAGGAAAACATAGAGGCAGTTCAGAGGCGAGCAGCTAGGTTTGTTACTGGTAGGTTCGACCAATGCGCGAGTGTCACGGAAATGCTCCGGCAACTCAATTGGGGATCGCTGGAGGAAAGACGACGTTCTTTTCGTGAATTTCTGTTGAAGAAATTTAGAGGGCCGACATTTGAAACTGTGTGTAGTACGATCTTGCTGTCACCTACTTAATTTATCTTGTCATTGTGATCACTACGCGAAATTTAAGGCTCGTACGAAGGCATATAGGCATTTTTTTCCTCGTTCTATTTGGGAGTGGAACAGGAAAGGAAATGCCTAGTAGTGGTACAGTGTACCCTCCGCCACGCACCTTACGGTGAATTGCGGAGTATGTATGTAGATGTAGATGATGTTCAAAAGAAATTTCGACCCCGTCGTACTCCTAGGGTTTAATGGACAGCTCTGCAGGATGCGTGGTGTCAGTTTCCTCCAGCTGCTTCAGACATCATTAGAATCTTTGCCACCTCGTGTGGCAACACTGCTGCGTGAGCCCTATACGATATTAGGCACGTGTACTAGTTTCTTTGGTTCTTAAGTGTACTTCAAAAACATTTTCTTTTTCCATATTGTACACAGGCCTGCAAGTTGCGCAGCGAGTTCAACGTAGTAGTCAAAATTCTGCAACTGAAAAAAGTTTCACTGATGTGTTTTACGGCCTACTTTAGATTTGTAGTTATACAAATTTTTGCAAACATTTGGACTAAAATAATCTGAATAATAAAAAATTGTCTGAAACCCTTTTAGGAAAAAAATTAGGTAGTGACGGGTTCCGAACCATTGACCTTCAGCGTCACAGTCCAACGCACTGCCTACTACGCTACAGCTAACAATTGCAAGTTGCGTTCTTTAATCTCATACTATTGATTGTCGTTGTTAACTGATGCTAATATGACATCTGTAGTCACTAGATTACCATTTATTGTACGAAGAACGACGTGTTTTTGTTAATTGTTAAGTGTGCCATTGCTTTGAAATGACAACGTGTAAGTTACAATAAGAAAAATCATCAAATAAGCAACGCGAGATGGCGTACGCCAGAGAGAGTTCTGGGCGAGGAATGTCACGTGACATCAAAACTCGTTATCTTTGCCAATATATCTCAAACGATACGAAATATGAAAGAGAGCAAAGTTGTAGAGAATTTTCTCCTCTACGAATTAGGTTATTCAATTTTCGTGTAAGATGAATTGTTAAGCCGTTATTTTAATTTAAATTTAGAGCTGTCAGACGATCGCAAAGGACCACTTTGTGTTCCTACCGTAACCTAAAGTGTGTCAAAGTTTGCAAGTTACACCTTATGTAAAGCAAGGAACTATATTAGTTGCGCATTTCTATTTCATCTCGAGAGATAATTTACTTTCCGTGTCGTATATTGTATTGCTTGTCCACCAACAGGAAAATATGATAAAACCCTGATGTGACAGGGTAATATTCTGGGATCAAGTAAAACACAGCCCAGCGTGCTGCGACAGGAAATGAGGCCTTTAATTTGCGCACGCGGCGTTCTGTACATGTTTCTCTTTGCCAGGAAATGAAAGTCGCCCGCGCCCCAGGTGCTTCTACTGCAATAACAACCTGTACCGGCGTTGGTGGTGGTCGTTTGCAAACTAGGAGCGCGTTGCCGAACGGGACTGCTAATGATAATGGCTCTGCTCTGCGCGCGTAGGTTGCTGGCCGGCTTTCATGCTGCCGGCTCTATTGAGACCGCGTTCCACCGGAATGCACTGAATTTAATGCAACCGCACAGCCGACAAAGGTCAAATGTAAGATCGCACGTTTCAATTTGGATTTGTCGGCCGCGGTGACTGAGCGGTCAGCGGCGCGCCAGTCGCATTCTGCACGGCCACTACCGTCGGGGGTTCGGAGCCCCCCCCCCCTCGGGCATGGATGTTTGTGCCGTCCTTAGTATTAGCTAGTTCATAAGTAGTTTGTAAGTTTAGGGATTGGTGACCCCGTAGTTAAGTCCCATAACCTTAACAAACATTTGAACATTTTGAACCCCTTAGTTGCGTCCCATAAGCTCTACAAACATTTTGAACAATTTTCAAATTGGATTTGGACTCAACAATCCTATCAACTCCGTTGCGTTATTCTTCTGATGCAGGGACGGAAGAATTGTTCAGTCATTGACATTCCGTGGAGCCGGTACGCGCATTCCTGCTTCTTTTAGACGATATATATTAGATAGCTGGTTACTTGTGTGGTTAAAGTGTGAGGCTCTTGTGCCACGAAAGTCAGGAGAGCCAATGCGATAACAGAAAGAAACAGATAAACAACTTTCTTGACATTTACGCGAAAATATTTTATTATCCCATTTTGGCGTATGGGACGATGGTTTACTCGCCTATATACGGTAGAGATTATTCCAAACATTTTTTTATTAAAAAAAAAGGCTTCAATTACTTTTCACCGAGCTAAGTGGCGTAGGGAGCAGCAAACTGGATTCGAGTTTAGAAGTTCCCTGAATCATTCCCGGTGCCTTTCAAAGGGGGCAACTGATTTGCTTACCTGCCCTTAACAAAAACAAACTGAACTTCTGCCGTTGACGGGACGTTAAACCGTTACCCGTGCACATCTCTCTCCGTTTGACCTTGTAATTGGATTATCTTAGTTTAAGTTATTATCAAGAGCGGGCATAAAGGCCTGAAATGCAGATTCTAATGCTCTTATGTTCAGCGTTAAACACCGCAGCTAGGTCTGCAGTTGGATTATTGAGAGTTTAGTTTATGGCAGTGTCTAATCGAGGTAGTCATGTATCCGTCCTGGAGACACCACCTTTACACTTGCCGAATATTTACAACACACTAAAATCATCTTATTTGAATTGGTATTTGGTTCCTGATCGTTGTGAAATCTACTATTTATCACTTCATATGACAAATTTTGTCAGTTCAGATTAAAACATTATTTAATAAAAGTATTAGAAACTGGTTGTTTTTACTTCATTTATTGTCACTTAAGTGTCTCAAATAATTAAGAATCAAAGGTCATGATCTTTGTAACCTACGATGGAGAACATACTATGGAGTAAATATAGCAGCCTTTCATCCTTCCTAGGAGATAGTCTACAACATGGTCTGTCGGTTGCTGGTATCGTGCTAGCTATGTAATTGAATCAGAATATCATAAATTGAAGACCATGAGTTACATCAGAATGAATAAAGTTTAGAAGGAAAGACGATTTGCAGGAGGCGTGAAGATGTGCACAGGTAGCGGAGATCCTGGATTGGATCCTGGGCTAGGTCATAGTTTTAATCTGTTAGGAAGTTCGTTACACCAGTTTCTCGTGCGTTAACTGATGAGTACGAAATTATTACAAAAAGGTATTATATATCGATTATAGTTTAGCAGTTTCTCATCTTCTCTTTCGGTAGCGTTTCAAGCTGATGTCAATGAATTTAAAACTGCATGGGAAAGTACGACGGAAACATGGGTAGTACGCACAAGAATACAAGAGAACTGTCATCAGCTACTGGAATGGCGTCCGCTGTCTGATACATTAAGTTGTACGTACTCGGTGCGTGATGTGATATGTGGCCTACCACAGCTTTCGTACTGTTAGTATCAATTTACAAAATTACGCTGGCTGTGCCACGATACTTAACTGCAGTGATCAGCAGTCTAGTATCATACAACTTTTGTGTGTTGGTGAAGTGTGTAACTACATTTATCTCTGATACTCTCAGCACTAGGAATAGCAGGATTTTATCTAGATGATTTCAAAAAATATTCAAATGTTTGTATAGCTTATGGGACTTAACTACGGGGTCATCAGTCCCTAAGCTTACAAACTACTTATGAACAACTTACGAACTAGGACGGCACAAATATCCATGCCCGAGGGGGAGGGATTCGAACCCCCGACCGTAGTGGCCGTGCAGACAGTGACAGGAGCGCCTCAGTCCCCTCGGCCACCGCGGCCGGCCTAGATTATTTCCAACACCTATAAGCCAGTAGTAGAAGTAGTAGTACTAGTAGTTTCGTGTGACTCAATGGCCTTGTCTCACCTGAATGCCACTTCGACAATTTGCATGTGCCTAACATACCCGAGAAATTCAACCGGGGAACCCCCGACCTCTTGATTTTCATTCAAGTGACACACCGTTCTCTCCCTCCCTCTCGGATAGCTCGGTTGCTTGCGGTCATATTATCTGGCTTACTGTAGGTTGATGGTCGAGTTATTGGCTCAGATTTTTAATAACTCCCCCAAAACACGGTGCGCCGTCGCGTCTGATCTGCTGTCCTAAAGTCCGCTGCTAACTGTTGATTGATAGTTAAGACTACACGGTAAGAATTCTTTGTACTCTTAAATTTTTTACTTTGTGGAAGATGTTCTGAATGTTTGTTGATGTGCGCTACGTTCTAAATGAGCTTTAGGACAGGATTGCCGAATATAGCCCGCCAATTATAAAGCTCATTTTAAGTTTTATTGCGGACTTTCTCGGTGGAGAGTAAGTATGCTTTTAAATAATTCCATTTCTGTATTTTCCATAGGAATAAATAAGAATATTTATGCGTTCGTGGACTTAAGTGATCAGAAAGAGGGCTTGGATTCTGGTTATTCTTTTTTCTGCGATTGCCATGAGGAGGAAGAGGCGTTTTGCATCATGCGAGACCGCAATTTATACACGCAATAGCCATTGTTTAGTCAGTCTTCTTAATCCGTCTCTAATTATATTTAAGGATGCTACACACTATAATAAGAAAAAAAGTTGCTCTGTTTTACAATTCACTAACGCACTTGTGATATTGTGGTCTCCATGTTGAGCTCTTAACACTGTATCGGTATTCAAACAATATGAAGCTTGGTGTAGGAGTGCTTAACACTATTAGGAATTAATGTTACCAAGGCAGACAACTAAATGCGACGCGGATAAGAGGAGGAAGGGGGTATATCGTGAGGGGTCACAAGGAAAGGTTGCAAACGAGAAAATTTGTCAATACGCATTCGATGCGCGCGTGTATGAGATGAAGTCATAAAGTAGTAAAACTATGAATGACATTGTCCTGTTAGAAGGAACAAGAGATATGTTTCTAGCAGTCGCTTAGAGATAAGTAATAGTTGATGCTATTAGTTGGTGTTGAATTAGAAACTGGAGCATCTAAACTACTTCGTATTATGCTTAGAGAACATGAGCGCCGAGTTGTTCGATAGTTCGTGCAAGCAGTTAACAGGGAGGAACAGAGGCAAGTGGATGATCACTTACCTAAAGTTACTAGCTTTTCGTAGAGTTAAGGCAATCACCATGTTATGAGGCTATAGAAGTTGTCCCGAGGAAAGTCTGTAGAGCTTGTCAAAATACGGGCGCTGGATGTAATTCTGGAGTGGTCCCAAAAGTTCGCGTGTTTAGCATGGGGTCGTTAGGCGGGCTCAAGGTCATGGTCCGATAGACGATTTCTCGCTGCAGTCGGTTGATAATATGCAAATGAAACAAGCGTGCTTCAGGTCGTACAGGCGAATATAGCGCAGTGAGAGAGACGTTGCGTGCTTCCTAGGGGAGCTGCGGCACTTCAGCAGAGCTACTGTCGCAGGAAGTGCTATCTTTGGACTCAAAGGACGTCACACGTTCGCACTGGAAAACATTTACTGCTTAGGACTCTCTGTTCCTATATCCTACAGAAACTTTTACATTTTTTTTAAATCAGTGAACAATTAGTTCAGATACTATCGTTATCTACGGTACCCACTACTTTCTTTAGCTGCTTAGTTAGGACAATGCGTTTGTAGTGGCTGCTTTCTATGCCGCTTGCATTTTAGATTACACTAATATCTGAATTTGGGGGGGGGGGGGGAGCGTTCTATTGATCTGATAAGATTTCAAGTTTAAAATTATACACCACAGTATGTTTTTGACGCCATTCGTTTAAAGTGAATCAAACCGTTTAACATGGAAATTGGACGACAGTGGAAACCGGCAGCCCTATCGCCGTACAACTTATGTGGCAGCATAAACCGTCTTGATTACGTCAAAAGGCTACTGACATTCCTCAATAGCGTTGCATGCAACCAAACATAATTTTCACCTTTCCTGCTTCAGAAGCCATTCACGCCACTAACCGTGGGGAAACAGTAGAGTTAGTGTGCGATCACTCTTTGGGTCTCAAATTTTTGTCTGGGATGGGTCTTGAAATGTTATTAGGTACTGAAAATTGGAAAATTGAGTAAACAGATACTGCAAATCTCTTCAACTGTAACCACGTATACTAAGGGTTTTGTTATCCAATTAACACAGACGATAGTGAAATGTCAACTTTCTTGATACACATTGATCATCCGCGAGAAACACCTTTCGCTCTTTGAATGTAATCACTAAATCGTATAGCGTGACGCTAAACGTAAATAAAACGTGCTGAGAAAGACAGTGGTTCGGTCAGCTCTGTGTGAACAGAACGACGATAGTCAATTCGCAGAATTAACTCGGATAAATCAGATTTTGACAGCCCGCCGAATGGAAGAGAATCACTGAAATGGATAACGAGGTTTTTCCCATGTCTACGTGTAGCATTGTCAGTACGGACTAACACTGTGAGAATGACAATTGCAGTAAAGTGATATTGAACACAATATAAGGACTGAGGTCGCATGATTGTTGTTTTTGTAAACCAGAGTACACAGCAATGTTTTGGAAAACTGATTACCCACAACGTACGATCCTTCAAATTCAAATGTTTGTTAAGCTTATGGGACTTAAACTTACAAACTACTTATGAACTACTTACGAACTAGGACGGCACAAATATCCATGCCCGAGGGGGGATTCGAACCCCCGACCATAGTGGCCCTGCTGACCGTGTCTGGAGCGCCTCAGTCACCTCGGCCACCGCGGCCGGCGTACGATCCTTCGGTGTGTTCTTAGCGACAAGATGAGTCCACAATGGTGGTATAGTAAACTTAGCCTGGACCGTAGAAACAGGCTGCGTGATCAGCTCAACGGAATTAGCTTCAGTAAGACGTGGTTGTGTATGCTACAAATAACGGCAAGAGGGACTGCTTGGCATTTCAATAAAAATGTTCCCCGTCCTGTGTGAACAAGTAAAGTTCACTGGGTCGTCACTGTTGAAAACTTCATATACCTTCCTTCGAATATTCAAATGCTTATAAAGTTATGGGACGTAACTGAAGTGGTCATCGGTCCCTAAACTTACAAACTACTTACACTAAACCGGTCGCGGTGGCAGAGCTGTCTGCGGTGCGCCAGTCACTTTCTGCACGGCTACTATGGTTGGGGGTTCGAATCCTCCCTCGGGCATGGATATTTTGTGCCGTTCTTAGTATTAGCTAGTTGATAAGTAGTTTGTAAGTTTAGGGACTGATGATCCCGTAGTTAAGTCCCGTAAGCTCTACAAACATTTGAATATTTTGAACTTACACGAACTTATCCTAAGAACAACACGTGTGAAAGGAATTCAGTTAAACGTAATTGTACATTCTGGAATAACAACACTCTGTTTAGTCATAATATGACTATTTTCTCGAAAACTGGGATTATGACACCATGGCTGAGTACAAAATACAGGTTGGTTCTTGCATTGAAACAGTTCCATTGATAATATCCACCTTTGTATACGAATTTTCCCGTGTGGCAAAAAAAAAATTCTTGGTTTGTGTGTGGCGTTTCGTGCACTGTATAAAAGTTAAATGAATGCTTCTCCTAGTGCAAATAATTTTGCCAGCAGAAGCCACAAAAAAGAAATAAAATCCTCAGTCTTGAAGATCTGTTTACTGTGTTGCATTATTAGTGCTAGTTAGGTTCAAATAAATTATTTCACTCATATTTTGTGTATTGCATGGCTGCACCATTCCAAGAGTGTTTCGTCACAAGGGGCTACAATCAACATGTAATAGTATGTGTATTTGGATGAGAACAGCCGTTTGATGATGAAACTTTAGGCTTCAAACAAATAGCGGTGCTATTTAAAAAAAAAAAATGGCATTATTAATAGTGACTGGTTGCTTTTATCTTGTTTCCAAGAATGAACCTGTTTTAAATGACTTACTTAAAATGTTGATGATAAAACCGTCCAGTGCAAGTTACCATTAAAGCTTATAAAACATGTGACTAAAAAGTTTTAAATATGCTTCAGCGTAAATAGATGAAGAAAGCAAGTGATTGAAGTGTGAGGACCGATATATGAATTACTAAGTTGTAATGAAAGATTGAGTGAACAAAAAAATCTCGTGACGACGTTACTCTGGAGGAGGCCGGCGTTGTGCAAGAAAGCTGCCAATGGCTCGGGTTTCTTATTTTCTCTGGCACTCAGGCATTCACGCAAACTCGAGCGCACACTCTCGGCAGTGCCAACTCCGCGGGGAATCTTCTCGGGCAATAAGTCGCATCGCGTCTCGTCTCCCGCCTCACTTGCGCGTTCTTTCAGACATCTCCAAACGCTTCTGTTGACGCAAGGAATGTCGCTGCCACAACAAAAGAAACAGTTTAAAAAAATCACTCCATCCATCGCACCATTTTAGAGCTGCAGAGGCACTCCTCAGAGCGAGTAGGAATTGATGGAATTTTAACATCGTAATCAATACACGTGTGTTTTGTTAGCGAAACTGCTTTCGCTTCGGAATGTGGACTAGAGGTATTTTGAGTTAAAAACACATTGCATACCAACCATGCTTTTTGTAGAGCTTCTCACTGTCATTTCTCCAGCGTGTCTGACATTTCCGCGTAGCCGAACACACTCTCAACGAATAGAGAAAGCTCTTCGTCGATTCTTTTTTTTGAACTATTTCACATCGGCGAGAGTCAAAGATCGACGAACTCTCGCCGAGTGGACAGAAGGAACTACTCAAACGAACTTCGTGTTTTTAATGATTCCTTGACATACTTCAAATTAAAACATCGTCGGACATCTGACCACCTTGTGATCGTTCAACCGTTAATCACTGTGGACAGATACCCTCTGTACAAGGCGGACATGACTAAATTAAGCGTTCTACCAAATTTCCTTAAGATACGCGGGACCTAACTCTGCATCAGGCGATCTTTATTCATAAATAAATCAACGTTCTGCGTACTGTTCGCGAATAAGTCTTAAGGTCAGTCCCATACCAGCTTTAACATCTTTTTGCATGTATTATCTACATCTACATCTACAACCATACTCCGCAAGCCACCTGACGGTGTGTGGCTGAGGGTACCTTGAGTACCACTATCGATTTTCCCTCCTATTCCAGTCACGTATTGTTCGCGGAAAGGATTGTCGGTATGCCTCTGTGTGGGCTCTGAGCTCTTATGATTTTATCCTCACTGTCTCTTCGCGAGATATACGTAGGAGGGAGCAATATACTGTTAGACTCCTCGGTATGGTAAGAATAGTATGTGTGTAGCTGTATCTAAGATTGGGCGCAAGTGAAAAAGCATGGCGGAAACCTATGCTTCACGTCCTGCTCCCTGAGCGAGAGCAGACTCAAATTCTGATGATCAGGGCTCGCAGAAACCGCTTCGGTTACTGAACAGGAATGCTTCAGTTCCCCAAATACCATATCCAGAAACTAACTAGTACCACAGTTGTACTACAAACTGAGATACTCGATTTAGAACTGTAGTTAGGAGACGTGGAAAAACTTTCACGAGTAGTGTTTGAACCTATTCAAAATTAAATCATTGAATATGTAAATGAGATACTTTATCATCTCAAGGAAATTCATTATATTAGACATGCGAATATGAGTTTAACAAAAAAGATTGCAGCGGCAGGCCCACGTGGATCTTCTCGACATACGGGACAACGGTTCGTGGCAGTGTAGTAGTCAGCCCGCAGGACTGGCATGGAATGTACTCCACCGCCCCCAACATTTCAAACCATCCAGATTTTTGCCTAAGTTCCTCCGCGTTGCGGAAGAGTCCTGTTCGGCTGCCGTGTTACAGATACTTTCTAATTTGTTTTTCGTTTTCTGGGACCCGCAGTGTGGAGTATGTCTTTGATTGACATGTTCAATACCACAATAATTATAAATTATTTTAACACTGCTTTAAACTTTATTAACTCACTATAAGCTTATTTCGGCCTTAGGCCATCATCAGGTGTTCTGTAATACAAGTAATATACAAGAGTTGTTACATATATTCTTATAACATTGTAAAAAATTTATGTAATTATGTTATAAGAATATATGTAACAACTCTTCTATATTACTTGAATTACAGAACACCTGATGATGGCCTAAGGCCGAAATAAGCTTATAGTGATTTAATAAAGTTTAAAGCAGTGTTAAAGTAATTTATAATTATTGTGGTATTTCTAATTTGTGATTAGCTCTTCAGACAATATTGCGGTGCCTCGCTCGTTCTGACGTCGGAGGGAGGGAGGGAGGGAGGGAGGGAGGGAGGGAGGGAGGGAGGGAGGGAGGGATGAATCGGCAACTCGGAGGACAACATTTTGAATAAAACGTAACGGAAGTCGCGTTAAGGGGACCTGGATGTTAAGGGGCTGCGTTTTTATACTTTTCTTTCGGTGCACATTACTTTTGATCTTGAATGCGGCGAAAGTTGCGATTTTGTTCCGACACGGAATGATTTTAACTCAAGTTGTAATTGAAAATTTATTGAAATATATGATACAGTTCAAGAATTACAATATTTGGCCTAATAGATACGCGTTAGCATTCTGGAACCTTTTTCTGGTGCATTGTCAATCTAATAGCATTTAGACTCTGGCAGCTATCTGTCAACATTCGTGGGAACACACACCTCTTGTTTTGTAATGAGGACATAGTAATTAAGTGTAGTGAGGGTCTTTTTTCTATTTTGTCTAAAAGCTACCGTTAAAATTATATACAGAATGAGAAACGTAGATCATGTCTGCAATGTATTAGGCATAATACAAAGATACTGTCCCGTTCTTAAATTGGGAGAAACTTGGTAAACATAGCTAAAACCGCCGCGGCGGAGCGGCCGAGCGCATTAAGGCGCTATGCTACGATGCGCGAGCCCGTTCCCCGTCGGGGGTTCGAATCCCCCCTCGGGCATGCATGTTTGTGCCGTCTTTAGTATAAGCTAGTTCATAAGTAGTTTGTAAGTTTAGGGACTGATGACCCCGTAGTTAAGTCCCATAAGCTCTACAAACATTTGAACATTTGATAGCTAAAACCATTATGAAGACATATGTACCCAATGTTCTGAAAATATTTCGAGAAAGTGAGAAAAAGATGTTCAATGTTTTTGACTCACCGTACGCCTCTTGTAGAACTTTCCAGTGGCATATTGGTGCTGGCGATCTGCTTCTTTAACCTCTGCATATTTTTACAGGAGTCTTTTCCTTATTCTGCACTCATAGTGGTGTCTTCCGCAGCTCTTTCAGCTTAAATTAGTCACTGACGATCTATGGCAGTCAGAGCAGCTATCATGATTGCCTTGGTGTATGCCCAATTTATCTATTATTTTTGTCCTGATAATTTCACCAGCATTGAAACAGATAATAGCGCCCATCACACGTACTTTGAGTACTGTCCATCCAACACAGTTTCCGGTACTCGCAGCTTTTGAAACTCTTATTATTTTGTGTATGGCCATGTAGACATTTTACAATTTTTTACGTGCTAGGTTCCTGTATATTGGCATAGTTTCCATGACTATGGCAGACATGGAATGTCAATGGTAATACTCCTTGCCTGAAATATCAGCGTGGCCAGTGTGCAGACATTTTAGACTGTAAGAACTATTTAAAAGTTAATAAACCATACATTTTTGGAACCGAAACAAATTTGTCTTCTACATGGAGGCAAAATTTTTTAGATTTTTCAGCCATTTCACGTCCAGGTCCCCTTAAATCGTTTTCGTTGACCCCTAAAATGTTAATCACAATATCTGCCTGTGGTTTTGAACTGCATTCCTGCATTTCAGGAATCCATTCAGTTAACCGCTACGCTGCGTTACAACGCCTAATTGAGACCTATCGAGAGAACTCGCTGCATCACTTCGAGGAAATAACTATTTCCGCTCGCTGTCAGCAACTTCACAAGTTTTTGCTTAATAATTTGGGGTCCGTGCTTCTTCCACTAGAAATAAGACGAAAACCTGTGTGACAGTGCAATTAGGGTACGCCTTAAGAAATTTTAACGAGAAAGTAAGCGTTATGGACATGCTAATTCGTTTGAAACAAAAAAAAAATATCTAATTGGTTCAATTTACTGTAAAGTCATAAACTTTCCATAGTCATTAGTGTGTAAATTAGGGCTAGCTTCTGAAAACTGAAAGCAATGAAATCATTGTAAACCGCAAACTGACTGTTCGCTCAGTGATTAGCGAAGGAATCTTGAAAACTGTTTTTGACGTTGTCTTCCTTGTGAGGTTCAAGGAAAATATATATTAAACACTCTAAATAAATTTTTATTTGAACCAGTATTAGAGTTTCGAAATGTCTCAGTTATTTAAACCGAGCGAGGTGGCACAGTGGTAACACACTGGACTCGTGTTCGGAAGGACGGTAGTTCAAATCCACCTCCGGCCATCCAGATTTAGGTTTTTCCGTGATTTTCCTAAATCACTCCAGGCAAATGCCGGGATGGTTGCTATGAAAGGGCACGGACGATTTCCTTCCACATCCTTACCAAACAACACCGAGCTCCGTCTCTTAATGACCACGCTGTCGACGGGACGATAAACTCCAAGCTTCCTTCGTTTCCTTCAGTTATTTAAATGTTTTACTTGCAATTTCTCCTAATTAAATTTTAACAATCACTTAATTTGGGCAGAGAGAGAGAGAGAGAGAGAGAGAGAGAAAGAGAGAGAGAGAGAGAGAGAGAGATTAATTTACTGCCTTTGATTCTGCTATAAATTTCTTTTCTTTGGGTCACGCTAATACGTAATATATGATTTTGTGTACAATTTATCTTCCGCGCCGGTCAACCAGCTTCCTCTTGTTAATTATTTCATGCTTTTGAGTCATGAAGTGTTGAAATTTTTTTCTGCAACTACCAACTTCTGGTGACTGCTATCTGACCGTGACGCCGCGGTGGAGTAGCCGAGCGGTCTAAAGCGCCTCGCTGCGGAGCGCGCGGTTGCTCGCCGTGGAGGTTCGAATCCTCCCTGGGGCATGGGTGTTTGTGTTGTCCTTAGGTTAGTTTAGTTTAAGTAGTTTGTAAGCTACGGACTGATGACCACGCAGTTTGGTCCGATAGATTTACAAAGATTTGAACATTTTGACCGTGACGGCCCTCCTGTCGGTCACTGAGGCGGGATGAAGTTTCCCATACGCGCCTCCACACTGGGCAGTGCCCGTTCACACAAGGTTGTTTACACCGTCGAGAGGGTCCCCCGTTTTTGTAATTACTGTGGCATACAGCTGACCACACGCCTTTATTTTAATTGAATGTGTTACATATAGTGCTGCTAAGGCTGTTGCGAATATTAGTGCTCAAAATGTTCAAATGTTTGTAGAACTTATGGGACTTAACTACGGGGTCATCAGTCCCTAAGCTTACAAACTACTTATGAACTAGCTAAGACTAAGGACGGCACAAATATCCATGCCCGAGGGGGGATTCGAACCCCCGACCGTAGTGGCCGTGCAGACCGTGACTGGAGCGCCTCAGTCCCCTCGGCCACCGCGGCCGGCATTTTAGTGCTGATCTATCCTCTATTTTGGGTGATGACGAGGGGAGTGTGCCCAGAATTAAAACATTTTGTGATTTGTGCGTACTCTGGTCGAAGCTTCTGAGCCGGAGGTTTGAGTGTGAGGCATAGTGGCTGGCTCATGATTTTTTAGTGCTATGATCAACCATGCATGGTCACCTGCTAGATTAACTACTTGTCCGGTATTCCCTTCTGTATGCAATGTCCACATTTTGACGTTTTACGTGGTATTTGGTGTTTTACGTTAGCTACAGATATTTTGCGAGCTGTCTTCTTTTAAATTCATTGCTGGGTTTACTCCTTTTTTCACTATATATTGCGGCCTCGATTGCACAGTGGTAGTGTCAGGCTATAAATCTAAAGGTCGCGGGTTCGATCCCCGCCAGGTCCTAGGATTTTTGTCACTTTCCACTTCTTTCACCTCTGGCAGTATTGCTCATGTGAAAAAAGCCGAGTAGCACCGTGGTTCGGAGCCCACGATAAACTGTAGGTCCCCCTATAACTGGCCGGGTAAGTCAGGTCGGAGGAAGGCAACGGCATACCACCTCCAAACAGGACCATGCCTAGTAAAGCACTGTGTTGTTCAAACCACTCTTCGGATTGTTGACTGCTTTACCTTACCATCTCATATTACATTCTTTCGGGCGCCAAATACCTCGCTGTCGTGCGCCCGAAACTCCATATCCATCACAAGTACTTCTGGTGCACCGCCTTCCGTCGACATAAAATGACGTGCTGACCAAAAAAATGGGTAACAGTAGCGTGAAGAATTTCTCCCTTTTAGATGGTTGTGGTGTCCTGCTTACGTCGCCCATCTCTCTTAGGGGCTTTTTCTCCTGTGGTAACCGCTGCTCACCGTATTTTTTCTTCTTTTTCGCATGTACCGTTTTTGTAACCGCTTGCGCCAAAGTTCGGGCTTTTTTCCCTTCGCGTTGTTTCCTCCAGCGTTTTTCCTGCCACTGTAATTACCCAACTGTAGACCTGTGAAGCTGTCAGAGTTACCAAATCCTGCTCTTTACAAGAACAAGAGCACCGACCCATGCGAGGTAGCAGACTGGACTCGGATTAGGGAGGACGGCGGTTCGAAACACCCCCGGATTTACTGATTTAGGTTTGCTGTGACATCCCTAAATAGTTACAGGCAAATTCCGGGATAGTTCGTTTAAAAGGCATTTCTTAGCAGAACAATGAGGTTCCGTTCAGTTTCCAATAACGATGGCAACGGGATGTAGAGTTTGAGCTCCGTACCTAGCTATCATGTACAACCGCTCGTTCAGTGAAAGATCGGTACCTAAAGACTGGAAAGTTGCACAGGTCACTTCAGCACTAAAGAAAAGCAATATGAGTGATCCGCAAAATTACACGGCTATATCATTGTCGATTTTCAGCAGGATTTTAGAATATGTACTTCTTCGTGTTTGAGGGAAGTAAATGTTGACTCGTAATCAACACGGATTCAGACAGTATCGTTCTTGTGATGAGTGCTATCGACAATGGATTTAAAATTGAACAATACAGAATCGATTCCGGTAGGCTTTTGACACTGTACCTCACAAGCGTATTCTATTCAAATTGCTTTACCGAGCGATGTGGCGCAATGGTAACACACTGGACTCGTTTTTGGAAGGATGGTGGTTCAAATCCACCTCCAGCCATCCAGATTTAGGTTTACCGTGATTTCCCTAAATCACTCCAGGCAAATGCCGGGATGGTTCCTTTCAAAGGGCACGGCCGATTTCCTTCCCCCATCCTTACCCAAAAATCCGAGCGTGAGCTCCGTCTCTAATGACCAAGCAGTCGACGGGACGTTAAACCCTAAGATTCCTTCCTTCAAATTGCTTGCTTACATAATAACGCCACAGTTATGCAGTTCTCATCGCGATTTCCTGTCAGAAAGGCACAGTACTTGTAATTGACAGTTAGTAATCGAGTAGAACAGAAGTAGTATGTGGCATTCCACAGGGAAGTGTTATCGGCCCCTACTGTTCATTGCCTTATAAACGATCTGAAAGAATCTGAGTAGCTCCCTTATCTTCGCGGATGATACTCTTTTATCCGAAAATTAAAAGCCGCTGCAAAACAATTTAGATATCTGCATGGTGTAAATTCAACTGAATACCAAGGAATGACAGTCGTGAACAACTTAAATTGGAAGTAATACATAAAAATATTGTGCGTAAGCCGAACCAAAGGCTATGTTTATTGACAGGACACTGAAAATAAGCAATAGTTGTACTAGAGATCATTTGCTACATTACACTTGTGCGTCCTATTTTAGAGTGTTGCTGCACGTTGCGGGGCCCTAACCTAGCAGTACTGACAGACGATTTAGAGGAAGTTCAGAGAAGGGCAGCTCGTTTTGCATTATAGCGATATACAGGGGAAGAATGTCACGGAAATGATAAAAGAGTTGGGATGGAACTCATTAAGAGAAAGGCGTTATTCGTTGCGGCGAGATCTGTGAAATTTGTCACCCACTTTCTCTTCAGAATGCGAACATATATTGTTTGCATCCAACTATAGGGAGAAACTATGATCGTAATATGAGAAATAAGATCAAAAACTGAAAGATTCAGGTGGTCCTTTGTCCCGCGCGCTCTTAGAGAATGTAACAGTAGAGAAAGATTGTAAAAGCGGTTCGATGAACCCTCTATCATGGACTTGAATGTGCTGAGCAGAGCAATGCTGTAGATCTGTCGTCAATCGAAAATGTCTGAACGATACGACTAGTGCGGAATATATCACCCGCTGCGGACCTAGATTAACTTCTGCAATATGTGGAAACTGCATAGACTGCTACTTCCCAGCAACACATCCAGAGCCTGTTTCATTAAATCCCGAGACTTGCAGCAACAGTTCCACCGTCTTGGAGTGTTTCAATAGGTCTATTCCAAGTGAAACATCACGGTGTTCTTAGTAAAACTAATTGCCACAACCAACGTCTCTTCTGCATTCAAGCAGTCCAGTATGTTCTCAAACAGTGTCACAATCTACATCTTGCCGAGCACATTGTAACTTCGGCTTGTACTTTGCTGCAGGAAGTTCACTGTATAGGACACAGTGAAAACTGATGATTCAGAGAAGATCGTGTATCTGTAGTTGTGGTTTCTCATTTTGTAGTCTCTCAGAACCAGCGATGCTCCACTACAGACATTAAAGAAGTGGGCATAAAGAGGCTGGCAATCTCGTGGTATGACGCGCAGATTGGCATTGAAATGACTCACGCAGCTGTTTTTATGATAGGTATTTTATAAGCACTTTCCGCACGGTATTGACTGTTAGAGATCGTGTACATCTCTTGTAAGTCGAAAATGGAGTTCGTGTCGTTATAGCAATAACGAGAAAATAGAAGGCATACGTTATTAATACTCGTTAATGTCGCTCAAATACGGATTAACTAAAGTTAAGTCTGCGGCGGCTAGGTTATGAACAGGAAGTTGAAGTTGCATTTGTCGTCATACCCTTGTGAAAGTTGAATGTTATCATGTTAGTGCGTTTTAACCCTCCTAGAAAAAGGTGCGGTCAGTATAACGTATCCCCACGGGGCATTGCTTCTTCTCTAGTACATTCGCCTGATACAAGATAAACAACCAACTGCAGTTAACCTATCTACCAGTATCCTGCAACCATCAATTAGGATGCAGTTTCCTGAAACAACCCGAGTAGAAGGTAATGAGGTCAGTACGACCCCGCCTTGTCTTAAGTGCTTTTCACGACCATCTGGTTCTAGGAGGTTTACATGATTTTCAGGAATCGGTCAAGTGTCGGCAGTCGGTACGCGTCATTTTATTTTAGCTAGGCCCTACTCATTTCGCGGCATCTGCACCGGTTGCCATCTACACTTAACAAGCCACCTCACGGTGTGCGGCGGAGGGTAATATGTATACCATTGTCTGCTCTCCTATTACAGTCCCTTATGGCTATCTGGGGAAAACGATAGTTCTTACGTCTCTGTGTGAACTCTACTATCTGATTGTATACGCGGAGTCGTTTAGCGAAACATACTTAAAATGGAACAATATATTAGTTCATTCTTACAGAAACGGTGAGCGGTCTAAGGCGCCAAGACCGTAGCGCGACACAGATCGTCTCTTGTTACGTCTTCCACTGGAGTTTGGTAATCATCTGTGACGCTTTCGCGCTTACTAACAAGGAGAGGACGCCTACTCATCATCGCCGAATTCGTCCAAATTTATGGTACATGTAGGACGTGGTGAGACACGGAAGTGCCCCCAAGTGGGAAATCCAGATAGCCAAGCGTTTAGGAAATAAAAAGAAGTTCGATACTGCTCTATCACCATATGCAACTTACCAACTGTCACTGTGACGGCGTGTTTAGCAAGCGGTGTTTGGCTCAGCGGTAAAAGATGGAATTCATACTGAGTAGATCGTGGGTTCAACTCTACCCAGCGGCAAAATTTTTTCTGTTCCTTGGCAATGCGTACACCTACATATTGTTCCCATGGGGATCGTGAGGACAAGATCAATTTCAGTACGGTGACTTTTGATCTGTTTTCTGATAGCGGCGTTTTTATAGTTGCACGTCGATCAGGCCGGTGTCGACGGGGTAGGTGTTTGTGCCGAGAGCGCCACCAAGGTCAAATAAAACTCAAAGTTATTCGCGTTTGCACCTTATGGACCGTTCACAAACCCACGTTTGCAAGATATTATGCTTGTTTTAAATAATGACGTCCCATGCTGATGTTGTACACATTTAAATACAAAATAACATATGACGTTGCGATTAATTGTGAAGTTAGTAGTGCACGCATTGTCAAGGAGCAAAAAATATTTTCCGCCGGGCGGAAAGGAATCCGCAAACCTTTCAATAAAAATCGGATCTCTTACCGCTGAGCCAAACACGGCTTTCCAAACAGATTCTCTCAGGGGCAGTTGATGAGGTGCATATGTTGATCGATACGTATCAAAATTCCTTTTATTTCCTAAACGCTTAGCCATCTGGAGTTCCCACTTGGTGCACTTCCATATCTCACCACACCCTACACGTATCATAAATTTGGACGAATTCGGCGATGCCGAGTAGGCTTCCTCTCCTTTGTAAGTGAGCCTGTAACGAAGTGTGCTCTCTCCGCTGGATCTTAAATATGCCCTCTCCCTGGTACTGATCCCACACTCGCCGAACGAGTGTTCTGTAAGCTACTTCGTTTATGGACTACACACTTCCAGAGGATTTTTCCAATGAATATCTTGCATCTACCTTATCCGCGGTAGATTTTATATGATCGTTCAACTTCAAATCTTTCCTCATTATTCACAGAACTTTAATGGAAGTAACTGCTCCTAGTGTTCGTCCTGCGTAGGTATATAATGAAGGATCTTTCTATGTAAACGCAGTACTTCATATTATGTTTTGGGTCAACTGCCATCTCCTGCACCACTCGTCGATACACTACCGATCCTCCTGCATTTCGCTACCGTTCGCCATTATTGTGACTTGCCGATATACAGGGTGTTACAAAAAGGTACGGCCAAACTTTCAGGAAACATTCCTCACACACAAAGAAAGAAAATATGTGGACATGTGCCCGGAAACGTTTAATTTCCATCTTAGAGCTCATTTTAGTATTTCTCTTTAAATGTAAATTGAAATAATTCGTGCAGACAATTGTCAAAATACCGAATTGTTTCGTTAGTATGTACTGTACTTCTTCGATTCACCGCCAGTTAGCCCAATTGAAGGAGGGATTTGTTGGTAATGTCTTGATTGGGCCTCATATTCTTCCACCTACGCTCACTGGGGCACGCTATCATGATTTCATGCCGGCGACGGTGGCCGAGGGGACTAAGGCGCTCCAGTCACGGTCTGCACGGCCACTACGGTCGGGGGTTCGAATCCCCCCTCGGGCATGGATATTTGTGCCGTCCTTAGTATAAGGTAGTTAAGTAGTTTGTAAGTTTAGGGACTGATGACCCCGTAGTTAAGTCCCATAGACTATACAAACATTTGAACATTTTGAACATGACTTCATACGGGATACTCTACTTGTGCTGCTTAAACATGTGCCTTTTCAAGTACGACACATGTGGTTCATGCACGATGGAGGTCCTGCACATTTCAGTCGTCGCTTCTCAACAACAGATTCGGTGACCGATAGATTGGTAGAGGCGGACCAATTCCATGGCCTCCACGCTCTCCTGATCTCAACCAACTTGACTTTCATTTATGGGGGCATTTGAAAGCTCTTGTCTACGCAATCTCGGTACCAAATGTAGAGACTCTTCGTGCTCGTGTTGTGGACGGTTGTGATACAATACGCCATTCTCCAGGGCTGCATCAGCGCATCAGGGATTCCATGCGACGGAGGGTGGATACAAGTACCCTCGCTAACAGAAGACATTTTGAACATTTCCTATAAATAAATAAATAAATAAATAAATAAATAAATAAATAAATAAATAAATAAATAAATAAATAAATAAATAAATAAATAAATAAATAAATAAATAAATAAATAAATAAATAAATAAATAAATAAATAAATAAATAAATAAAAAAGTGAAGTCATTCTGGTACGTTTTCTTGCTGCGTGTTTCCATTCCAAGATTAATATGATTCGAAGAGAAGTAACAAAATGAGCTTTAACATGGAAATGAAGCATTTCGGGATACATGTCCACATAACATATTTTCTTTCTTTGTAAGTGAGGAATGTTTCCTGAAAGTTTGGCCGTACGTTTTTCTAACACCCTGTAGTACAGTCATTTGCGAAAAGCCTCACTGAACTTAGGATGATATTTACGAAGTCATATATAAAAAGTAACGGTCCTACAACATTCCTTTATGGCACTACATAAATCTGACACGTCAGAGAACTTGTCTCCTTGGTAGGAAATATTGCCCAGTGAGCATTTGTAGGGACGGTAGATGCGGCAGCGGTACTTGCAGCGCATGCACGTCAGCGAGTCATTCACTTCCGCTAAGGATGGCCGATGTTTGCGCTGAGGGCAACTGGCGCGCAAATAGACGCCGACCCAGCGTTCGGCTGGCGTCCGGCCGAGCCGTGGTAGGCTGCGCGGCTGCATCTCACTGTTTACTGCGATGCTGGCCACCGGTACCGAGACATCGGTAAACCCCCCCTCCCCTCCCCCCCCCCCCACACACACACACACCCCAAGCAACACTGCTTCTTCCGAAGTGCATTCAGACTAAACTAAAATTCTATACCTGTCGTGTGTACTTGAGGGGTATTAATTTCGTAGGCTTTTGAAAATGTTCAAATGTTTGTAGAGTCTATGGGACTACGGGGTCATCAGTCCCTAAGCTTACAAACTACTTATGAACTAACTAATACTAAGTACGGCACAAATATCCATGCCCGAGGGGGGATTCGAACCTCCGACCGTAGTGGCCGTGCAGACCGTGACTGGCGCGCCGCAGACGGCTTGGCCACTGCGGTAGGCCTTAGAGCTCACTGACCAATTCGTGGTCGCAAACGCGAAGTAGGTTCCGGAAAAGGCCGAAAACGGCAGATATGGTCGACATAAACAATAATATTTAACGCTATTTTGACAGCTAGTCGTGTATTCCTTTGCCACAGTGTCAATCTGAAGAAGATGAAAGTTATTGAGAAGATGATGATTATCATAGTGAACTACTTACATTGCAATGTGTTCAAACGATTATTTTATACATTCGGTAAAATCGGAACTGTGTGACAGACCGAAATGCGAACTCAGAACTTTCGCAGTTTGCGGGAAAGCGTTCTACCAGCTGAGCACCCGTGCACGCTACTCGGCCCGTCTCAACAGCTGTAGTTCCTCCAGTGCCTCGCCTCCTGCGAACCTCTTAGGACTAGCACTCCTGCAAAAAGGGATATTGTCGAGACATAACTTAAAGTTGAACACAACCTAGCGGATATTTCCAGAATGATTCTGAATAATGTGAAAGTTGTGTCTTATAAACCTGAGCCTCTGCATTGTGACAAAGAATGCACGAGAAAGGCATTGATTATTTTCTAAGTAATTTTAAATTTAGCTATAGTTTTCAAGTGCTTGTACTGTACCAATGGTAATGACAGAACAGTCCTTGTAACACTATAACAAGTATGCGTGCTATCTGCAAGACTGAAAAGTTTCTCTTGTGATAAAAATAATTCGAAAATGCAGATAAAATGTGATCGGAGAATGAAACGAAGAATGAGAGTAATAATAAAATTTCCTCGGGTGGTCTGAAGTGATGTAACTCCTCCCGCACTCTAATTTTAGCCATAAATTTCTTTATACAGATGATTTATACTTGATGTAGCCTCACGGACATGACGAATTTCTTTTGTTAGCCCTAAACAAGTGGTGTGAGGCGGTACCAGAATAAATAAATAATGATACAATAATAATAAAAATAAAAATAAAATCTTAAATACGTGATTATGAACTTCGTAAAGTACCACAACACACATTAAGATATTACAAAATGTTCTCAATTATTTTTATCTCTCATATCTGTACCAAACAAAAAGTAAAGGGTAACAGAAATGAATAACGTTCTTCCTTCCTACTACTTAAATTGCTAAGAGTGAAATGAGCAGCTGCCGGCCGCAGTGGCCGAGGGGACTGAGGCGCTCCAGTCACGGTCTGCACGGCCGCTACGGTCGGGGGTTCGAATCCCCCCTCGGGCATGGATGTTTGTGTCGTCTTTAGTGTAAGGTAGTTCATAAATAGTTTGTAAGTTTAGGGACTGATGACCCCACAGTTAAGTCCCTTAAGCTTAACAAACATTTGAATATGTTGAAATGAGCAGCTGTCAGTTTCTGACAAATAAGATTTATGGTGACAGTCATTATTACTACAGGCGAAACCAGACCACAATGCACAGTAGTTATGAATGCGAAGAAATAAAAAAAGCGCAACATCATGGGTTATCTGCAACTGACCCGTGATTGTCGGTCTTCACTTCCCATTATCCATTGCACTGTTACCACCGTCTACGTGTGAAGTAAAAATTGACACTCACTTTTGCTTCCTGGAAGTAGGAAGCGGTTATGTTAGATAATGCAAAAGAAACAGAGGAGGAAGATTACTTTAGCTATCTTTTCCTCTTTTCTCCTTGAGAAAAATAATTAGTATACGAAATAACAGAAATTAAATAAATTCACTTCCCATAATCCACTTAACAGATTTTAATCAAATTACCGACATATTAAATTAAAGCGTTGTACTCACCAAAAGCAGAAACATTATGACTTTAAGGGGAGAGCTTCAAAATTATCAGCTAATGCGAACGGTACTGAAAATGAGTTCGTCTCTACTTCTCATTTCAAAATTTCACTTCAAGAGCGATTGAATTATTTTCCATGTTGCATACAAATGACTTCTCACAGGATATCATTCCTAAAGCACTCAGTCTTTCTTCTTTCATGGTATATTTTAGGATAGTTTCAATTTTCTTGTTCACTGGGAAATATCGCTCAGCATCTGATGTCGAAACTGCTAATCGCAGTGCCTATCTCGACATTTTAACACTTTCTTCAAAAATTTCGGGAAGTTGGTCCTCTATAAAGAGCGAAAGAAACGAAAACGGAAACAAATATGAACTCAGGCCTAGCACAAAAAACCAGAACTTCTTTTCTCGCGAAATGTATGTGTCTCAGTGATTTAAAGATTTCCATAAAAGTAATTCCAGAAAAATATGTCGAACTGGTTCACAACGAAAAAATTGTTTGCAGTGAGGTCCCCAATGAACTTAAAACATTATTTCACCAAGGATGGCATCGACACTAGCAAAGTTTTTTTTTTCCAAGTGGTCCATTGTCTTAGTAGGCATCGTTACGTTACCAACACAATAAATCTGGTTAATGATGGAGCCAGTGTTCTAATGTTTTGCGTTAGCGCCCCACAGTTTGGACCCACTAAGCCCAAATAAGATGTCACAGTGATCTTCTTCTGAAATTGATTGTAAAGAGTGTCAGTGTGTGGTATTATATGAAAATGACAATAATATCACTATGCATTTGGAAACGCAAATTAGACTTTAAAGTTGCAGCGAGATTGTGGTACTGAAGAAGAAAGTTTGAGTCAATTGTCACCAGACGGCAGGTGGTATGGTCTTTCAGGTTATGTTTTCTACTGCTCTCTAGCGGCCGACACGCAAAGCTGAGTCAGGCCCTGCCGTAAAGGGGCCCTCACACGGTCAATACTGACTGACAATAATATTGTCAAAAATATATTGCCATACCTTCAAAACATATCGGTAGTCCTCATAGCATCAATAATATTCACATTGTTTTCAACTGGCGATACGATTTCGTGAAGGCAATAACATATGTCGGACAGTGAGAAAGTGTGTGCTTTAATCATACAGGGTTGGCTAGTAAAAAAATGAATGAATGAATAAATAAATAAATAAATAAATAAATGTAAATAAAGGAGAAAAACGAGATCCGTGAAAAGGTAACTGGGTTCGTGAATGGTTAAACAAAAGGAATTATTTTTCACACGTGAACAGGCAGACGGAAATCCGAACACTTGAAAGATTTCTTAAAATAGTTTCGACAAACTACTTACGAGATTATCGGAAAACAAGACGTAATTAAGAGACCCACAATCCCAAAGTGTAACTTTACGAATGTTGGGCACAAGAAAGTAATTGAAATATTTAAATTTCAATGCAGTTATGTCCGCTAACACGATTAGTAAAATTCTCATTGAAACATGCAAAGCAATCACATATTTTATTTTTAACGTCCTGTATTTTCGTTCCTGATACTGAAGGAGTTATTGCTTAAAAACATTATGGTTCTTTCCATGTAATCAACGTAATTCTGGGTTTAGAGATATAGATTACTCCTACAACATTGGATTAATTGTGCCATTACTTATTCTCCCATTTCGTGCCCGATTCGAATTCATTCAAAGTGTATCGAGATAGAAACGGCAAATGTAAACACTAAAAAGCAGTAGTTATGCGATAGACGCTAGCGCTCTGAGGCTGTCTCGCGAAACACTGTAAACATCTGAACAACGAATATTATCAAACCGGAAAATATTTTTTGACCCATGAATACTGCCCTGTCAATATTTACGGTATTGACAATACGTTAAATATTATTGAACGTGTGAGGGCCCCTTAAGCGCCGTGCAGAAACCTGCCCAGAGTTTTAACTTAGCAAAGTCTTTGGTTTTAACATAGGCACCGCCTGCGCTCATAGGCGCTATCTGAGTTGGCTCCAAGCTTCAGAAAACTGCTGCGGAAGTGCGCGCGGCGTAACGCGCCTGTTCAAATCAAAGAACACGCACTCGGAAACAATATATTTGCGCAGTTCGTATGGAATTCTCTCTTTCCTTTTTCATACAAGTGATGACATGGCACAGCGGCACGACCCCAGCAGCCGCCCCTGCGCTAAACGATCTAGTTCATGATATGAGCACTAGCATTATCTGTAGTATTCCAAAAAGTTGAAATGATTCGATTAGTCTTAAGTTGCTATTACAAATTCGTAAAACGAATAAATGGAAAAAATTGTGGAGATTGTCTTAAAGGTATGTTTTTCCGCCTGAGGGAACTTCAGTTTTACAGTGTATGACAAACAAGTCAGAAATTAAGCTACCGTTTGAATGAAGTCGAGGAGGACACTTAAGTGGTGAAAGGTAATATTTTGACGTAAAGCATCAGCTCAAACGGCGCGGAGAGTGAACGGCGAAAGTGTCCAGTTGGAGCGCCTGACGCAGCACTCACGTGGTCGCCGCCCCGCCCCGCCGGCTGCGGGGTTGGCAGCCGTGTGCCCGCGGGATAAGCTATCTGGAGCAGCGGCGCGGCGCGCGCATTCCGCTCGTGGCTTTCCCTGTCGCTGTGTCAACGCCGGCCCCGCGCACACTCCCACGTGGCCGACGGCTGTCATTCTCCCGTCTTATCCTCTATTTTCTGTCGCCGAGGCAGTCATTTCCAAATACGTCGATTTTTCCAGTACGACTCGTTTTGGCTTCGGCGTTATACGCGGTGGCAGCCATGCAGAAAAATCTCCCTGGCTTTCTATGAGCGAAGTGACGGACGAGAGGGTAAAAAGGAATTTTTAAGCGCGAATGCACATAAACGATCCTTGGAAAGTAGGCTTCAGGCGAGTAGGATGGAAAATACCGCATCGAAAGCTCTAGTTTTGTCTCTTTTGCCTCTTGAAAATCCAGACATTTTATATGTGGAAATGTCAGTTTAAAAGTATTCTATGTCAGGAGCTAGAAAAGAAATACAGTTTGTGAGACCACGATTCTGCTTATTCATAACTAGTAGTAGCCGACAACGCTTTGCTGTGGCTTGTTGCAGAATAAAGAAAAGAGAAACTTAAGACGAGGCACACGTAGATAATTAGTGTAACTGCATAATGTTTTGTGAGTGGGTATTGTTGTACATTTTACCTCCCTGGTCCCCTTATCTCTGCCCCAGCTCTCTTTCTGTCTCCCTTTGCCCATATGCTGCTCCCTCCTCTGTCTCTGTGCATCAGCTCCTCCCCCATATCTCCCCCCCCCTCTCTCTCTCTCTCTCTCTCTCTCTCTCTCTCTCTCTCTCTCTCTCTCTCTCTCTCTCCCCCCCGATCCTACTTCCCGCGCTTCTGTGTACATCTCCAACTGCTTCCTCTCCTTATCTGCTTAATTCTTTTCTTCTGTCTCCTTCGAATGCAACACAGCCACGTTCAGTAAACCTATAATATTTTATGTGTGCGAAAGTTATTTACCAAATGCTTTGAAATTCTGATGAAACGTCGCAATGTCACAGGCGCGTGTTTCTGTAAAATGTATCTCGTGTATGAATTCATAATTTACAGTGTGTCAAAATTGGAATGCAAACCATGAAGTTTTGGGTTCTTAAGATTTTGAACATTTCTAAAAGTGTAAATAATAACTCTAAATCTCTTGTCGGGATCTGTGGTTAAACGTCGGCGCGTTGGGCTACTTGGCCAAAAAGCAGGCAGGCGTACTGCAAGTCGTGAGACATTCGGTGTTTCCTTGTTTGAGTTTGATACTTGAAATTCAGTCGGCGTCACAAACGTCGGGATTCGTGGTTAAACGTCACGAATACCGAACACAGTCGATTACATAAATCAGCGGAGTCGGTTCTCAGATTTATTATTTGCCTCTTACAGAAAAAAGTAGTTGCCAAGTAGAAGAATCAACATCATACATATTAATATCAACGGGAAAAACAAGGAGTATATAGTCTAAGGTTACGTGCTCATTGTGTCTTCTCTCTGGATTCGACGCTGCTGCGGCGATAAAACTTCTGTGGTTGGCGCGAAAAACGCGCGCCTTGACTGTCGTAAATGATGTAGCGGTCGCTACACTCTAAAAGTTCTTGAGCCATTGCTTCGAAATTTTGACAGAACGTTGCGTCGGAATATGCGCATGTTTTTATACAACTATTTTATAAATACATGTGATATGTGCTATTAAATTCTGTGTGTAATAGGGAACGTTGTTATAAAAAATAGTAAAACGTACATAAAAACCTTCGTGTATTAGAATCCACCTTACATAAAAATTGCAAAGCAATCACTGAAGAACATTGGGAGATTAGCGGTTCCGCACAAACCAACCATATTTTTGATAAAGATTCAACGTTGCTGCAGTGAGTAGAAATTATTTCTTCTTCTCGTTTGAAGATTACACATAGGTTGAAGAGTTACGGGAGCGGGTTATAGACTTTGTTTAAATTTAGAGTAGCTAAATATGTTTTTAGTAGTTACTTGTTACGAAAAGTACTCAAAAATCGCTCCATTCTATTTTTTCTCTTTCTTTGCTTTTTTTTTTCTCCCGAAATAATTAAACTTTTAATTTCACAAGCTTGGTTTCAATAGACGAAAGAAAAAGTTGTCACTATAACGTTATGAAACTAATGCAGACAGGACAGAATTATTACAGATGTTAAGACTGCTGTCGTGAGTGGAAGGTACCATTACTACAGACTGAATTCCGGTAGCTGGGAGCTTAACAAGCTTCGATTGGACAGCATTGTGCCGTGGTAGTTCACTGTAGGCACTCCACCTTACATTTGCTGCTGGCCTCTTTTCGTGATCTTTCGTTCAACGCAACAAAGACATCTGGAATTTGCCGCTGCATTAGAGAAAATGACATTTATTACAATGTCCGCTAACGACTCGTGAACGAGTGACGGACAATAGATAGTAGAGATTCTGAACATCAGACGAGTAGGATTGTGGGAGCAGAGATTATCTAACCGTCCAAGCACATCGAAAAGAGTGGAAGAGATAAGTTACAAAATTAAACAGTGCATAATCAGCGCAGTCACAGAAGTATATTGCTTTTACTTTTCTGTATTTGTCGCACTGTTAAAGACCTGTCACCAATTAACTGTGAAATACTATTTTTAAAGTATATCATTGTTGACGTCTGCACTGGCCGCCACGCAAGTTTCCGCAGTCATTATTTATTCTTATGCTTTTGTAAATATTTATGAAGTGATAGAGATTTTTTCCCTAAGTTAAATTGCTTCGCGTCTTACGATATATATTCGCACTGACGTGTTTTACGGCCCATTTAAGATTTGTAGTTTTATAAGTTTTTACAAACATTTTGGACCAAAATAATAATCTAAATAATAAAAAATTAATTAATAAGAGTGTCTGAAACCCTGTATAGGAAAAAAAATTAGGAAGTGGCGGGTTTCGAACCACTGACCTTAAGAGTCACAGTCCAACGCATTGCCCACTACACTACAGCTGACAGTTAGGAATAGTGTTCTTTAATCTCATAATATTGATGGTCGCTGTTAACTGATGCTAATATGGCATCTGTAGACACTAGATTATCATTTATCGTACGAAGAACGACGTGTTTTTGTTCAGTGCGCCATTGCTTTGATATGACAACGTGTAAGTTACAATAACAAAATCATCAAATACGCAAGACGGCGAATGCCACAGTGAGTTCTGGGCCAAGTTACGCGACATCTGCGAACGGCTGGTTTTCTTTAATTCAATGGAGAACGTCAAAACTCCGTTATTTTTGCAAATATCTCCCAAACGATAAGAGATGAAAAAAAAAAAAAAAAAAAAAAACCATGAGAGTAAAGTTGTAGGGAAGTTTCTCCTCTACAAATTCGTTTATTCAGTTTTCGTGTCAGATGCATGGTTAAGCTGTTATTTCAATTTAAATTTCGAGCTGTCAAAAGACGGTCGCAAAGGCCCACTTTTAGTGTTACTACCTTTTTTTACCGTAACCTAAAGCGGGCCAATAGCATTAATCTCACGAAAATCCAGAAATGATTTAACCAAGCAAGGTGATGTAAATACATTCTCAATACTAGCTACAACGGCAGTGAACTTAATATTGTCCCACGAATGAAGGTTCTAATCAGTGGGTTCATTCGTTTCCAGAGATACTGAAATACAAAATGACTCCGACAAAAGATGATGATGATGATGATGATGATGATGATGATTACTGAATTTGTAATTTTATTATCGAGCGATGGACAATCATTAGAACACTCGACTCGCTTTCGGAAAGACTGCGGTTCATACCCCACCATCCAGAATGGCGTCTTCCGTGATTTAACTGAATAGCCACATGGAAGGCCTCGCTGTTTCCTTTAAAAGGCCACGACCGCATTCATACGGCATCCGTAACAAAATCCGAGCGTGTGTCCCGTATCGCAACGCGGGAATGTCCGTGCGGTCAGGAGCGTCGCGTTGTGGATTGCACGGCCGCTCGCGTCGGAGGTTAGACTCCTCCCCCGGGGAAGGGGTCCGTGTAGTCCTTGGTATAATTTAGTCGAAGTAGGTCGTAAGTCTAGGAACCGATTACCAGAGTAGTTTGGTCCCTTAGAATTACGAATATTCGATTTTGTGGCACGTATGTTAATGACACCATTGTCAATGGAACGTTAAACGACTGTGGTTAAACCCTAACCTTTCATCCATCCTTCGTTCCCGTAATTTTATTTTTACATCTTAATCTTTTTATACAACCGAACAGTATATGCCAGTGTCGTAAGTTCATTTTCAGAAGATAAGACACAATCTGTCTTAAACATCTGCATGCACCTGAACACGTCGTGACTTAAGATTAGAAATTGTTTCCAGAGGAACACGACTGCTCTGTATTGAGTGCTGTATGCAGAGAAAGCGATATGTTGTAATACGCATGTCAGAGATCCCCGATAGAATTAGGAGGAAAAAATAGATAGCGAGTAATCTCGCTCAGTCGATATTTTTGCCAGTTACTTGAGCACTCGTATTCTGGTATCTACCGCGCTTGGTTTGAAGTTAATGATAGTCTTTGGTAACAGTACTGCAATCCAGTTGAGCTTAGGTCTAGCTTTAGATGGGTTTTTTCTGATCGGAATAATACACTGTAAGAAGTCGCTCACTCAAACTGCTGTGTGAATAATTAACTGATGTTAAAGTGCAGCTCGCTTACCTGAAAAGATACGGCTGTGCATTTCTGTCACAACACTCAAGAATAAGTAGATCGTTATCGTTTCTCATTATTAATAGAATAGTTAGTGGTTCTTAGTGTAATCTGTGGTGCTCTACAACCTAAACACGGAACAAAACTCGCAAGCCTTGTTCTTATTTTGCAACAACAGATAGCGACGTCTTATCTGGGTGCATTAATGATTGGTGAAACGCCTACAGTTTTATTATTGAACTTTCATTGTTTCACTATAAATGAGAGAGCCGTGATACTGTTCAGTAATCGTTAGTATTAGTGCCGAGTCAGTTGAGCTCCACGTTAACAATGCTATCCATCTGCATTATCTGAATACTTTTATCTGTTGCATTCCACTTAAAGAAGGAAAAAACTGCTCCGTTTTTACTTAATCATGGCCGAATGATAGAAGAGCATAACTACGTAATTGTCATTGACTTTCGTGCCTGATTTCTTAACACTGTATCGCCTTCTTAGTGTTCACGCTAGCATCCAACTCGATAAAGAAACTCGTTGAGTCTTAAGAATGTTTTTGCTGCGTATGTTCCTTTTATCTGACAAGAAAAGTACATGGGCTCGAACAAACATATCTGTATGAACCTTTGGTTACAGGATCTCTACGTACACCTCAATGTGCTAGTGGGTGTCGTTTTCTGCAATCATGCTCCAGATAGCACTGTACAAAATGTTCAAATGTTTGTAGAACTTATGGGACTTAACTACGGGGTCATCAGTCCCTAAACTTACAAACTACTTATGAACGAGCTAAGACTAAGGACGGCACAAATATCAATGCCCAAGGGGGATTCGAACCTCCGACCGTAGTGGCCTTGCAGACTGTGACTGAAGTGCCTCAGTCCCCTCGGCCACCGCGGCCGGCAGATGGCACTGTAGAGGTAACTGTAGACGCCATACGTAATGCAGAAATCTTAACTATAACTTGTGTAATAATCATCGTACATGTTCTCTAGCGTATTGTCATCAAAAGCCGTGATGATAGTTGGCTCTTTAACCTTCTTCTCGGAAGACTGTTGGTATTCACTGCCACTGCTTCCATCGCCTCTTCCCGCACTTACCGTAGCACTACCGCTTGCAATGAGTTGTTCGTCATTATCATCCCTATTATCATTATTATGAGTTCGTAACAGTATATAACTTATGCTCATATTTCTGTACCATAACAGATACAAGAAAGCATGCGAATGATTCATCTACTACACTAATACCATCTTCACGAAGAAGGGTTCTTCGTAACTTCATCACCAACCAATCGCAATACATCAGCAGGAATGATTACCAATCGCCGCCCCATCTGACGCTTCACCACACAAATGTCACAAAACGCAACTTCGGAGGCACACTGCACCTTCCCTACTGGCGAACCGGCAGGTCAAAGTGCAATGTGGCGAGGCACACGCAGAGGCCTCTAACGGACGACTACAGAGTTTTGCAGATGCGGGAGTATCACTAGGGCAATAAGGGATCTTTACATTATCTCTCATACGATTTTGGTGTGTGTGTTTTTATTCGAGCCCAGGTACTTAACTTGTGAGACGAAAAACTATAACTGGATAGGTTTCGTAATAATGAGAACAAAAAAATAAAAGGAAAAATCTTGTGAGCAGGGGACATAATTTTTATTTCCGGCATAGATCGAGAGTGATGAAAATGGTTACCGAGATTATGGTATACTTCGCGTCATGATACGTCCTGCAAGAAACAAGCCACACGGACGCCCCAGTGTTTTCCCTTCGCGTAGCTAATGCTACTGATCGCCATATGGAAGCATACGCGGCCAACAGTGTTCCCACACACGCCTCCCTTGCTTAGTATTGTGCTCAAATCTCCATTGCGTCTCGCTGCCTTGTCCTTCGCTTTGCAGAGCGGCAGGCGAGCAGCTGAAATATCCTGTGACTCACGGACATTAAGCGCCTCGTTATCTACAAGCGATTTCACTGTCATTTCTCTTCATTCTTGAGTCACAAATGGCATCAGCACTTTAAATCAAAGAATACTATCTGTCTCCATGGCACTTTTTTCTAGCGGCCCGTCTGCGGGAATCTGTCCTTCAGCAAAAGTAATTTAGTGCAGCAGCTTTAGTCATTATCTGTTCACAGAAACTATCGAATAACTTGAAGTTTGTCTAGCAGCCTTCACATACCTCCCTTATCGCATTGCTTGCTCTTCACTTGCCCTAGACGTGCCAAGTCATCCTCCTTACAAAGGTATCACACTTCGTTCGTGAACGTGAAATATTTGAAAATTTCTATGTATATGTAGTATCACTGTGATAAAACGCAAGGGAAATTACAAAATTCTTGACTCATTCGTCGTCAAACAAAAAGTGATACTGGTCATATTACTGCTAGAGAAGGTGTATTCTCATATTACATCTTTCCCGAGGTGTATATTTTTGAAATTTTATTATTAGTTCTGGAGGAACGAAATTTGCTTTTCGCGACACACGCATTTAAAATATAAAGTGTTTTAGAGGGAGAGTGGTGAATATTCAGAGATTCGACAAAAACGATCATTTGAAACAAAAATTTCATACTTGTGTTTAATGCATTTTGTTCATTACTTTATACCTCAGGCATGCTGACTTCGGGCATTCTGACTAGTGGTAGCCCAGTTAGTCACTTGTTATCGGTCTGGACTCTGTAAACAAACGTTTTACCTTGTTGGAGTGACAACTCGTTCAGGGAAAATACCGACAAGAAGCTAAACCCTAATTGTTTTCCTTTGCTTTAACTGAAAACGTCTGTTACTTCTATCTCCGTTTTCTAAAATTCTTGCTTTGCTAGTCGAGCGGTAGTCAACGCAGCAAGAACACTCTGGGGTGGAGCGTTACATTAGAAAGCAATCGAACTCGGCTTAATTGTAATGTAGCATCTAAAAGACTGATGTGGATAGATCTGGTCATCTCAAGCAAGAGACTTAGGATTGTTACAGTGTATTGACCTTGTGAAGGGATAGATTAAGATGAGATGGACAGTTTCTACGACGCATCCAGTGATGTAGCTGCTAAAGGACAGGGACAGTGTTCTGCTCATAGGTGACTTCAATGCCAGGATAGGAAGCTGAAGTAGCAGAAGGGTATGAAAAGGTGATGGCTAAGTTTCTGTGCCAGTATGGGCTTAGCTATCACAACCACCTATCCTAAGGAAAAGGCCGTTCACCGGTATACTTGGGAAGAGAGGGAACCAGATCTGTCATTGATTGTATAATAAGAGATCAGGAATTCAGGGAGGCAGTCAAAGACACTAGAGATCCGAAACGGGCTTCCAAAAGTTGCTTAAAACCCGCTAGCGTGCGTTATGACGTCACCGGCTCGGCCCGCTGGGCTCGTGGGCTTGCCGACGCGGCTCGCCGCCTTGGCCGGGCCTGGCGGTCCCCGAGGCAGCAGCAGCAGCAGACGCACGAGCCGCGCTGTCGGTTACACGGGACCAAGGAGGCCGGCGGGCGCAGCGGGTACAGCGAGCCTGGAGAGCCACGCCTAGCCTGTGACTCTTGACAGAAGGCGCGCAGAATTTTCGTGACAGATAAAACTTACACGTGATAATTACATATGATTTTGTATTACATACACCTGCTTTATTTCAAACTTGATGAAATGATCACTTATCACTTTCAAAACAAGAGAAAGGACACACTTGCAGGGATTCGTGTAGTGCATGGCAGAGGGTGATTGTTACAGGCCGGCCGCGGTGACCGAGGGGACTGAGGCGCTCTAGTCACGGTCTGCACGGCCACTACGGTCGGGGGTTCCAATCCCCCCTCGGGCATGGATATTTGTGCCGTCCTTAGTTGTAGGTAGTTCATAAGTACTTTGTAAGTTTAGGGACTGATGACCCCGTAGTTAAGTCCCATAGACTATACAAACATTTGAAACATTTGATTGTTACAGAATTTCTTAAAATCTACGTTTTTATCATGATCTTGATGAAATTTGCACACTTGACCAAAATAAAGGTCACGGCCTACATAAGATTTACGTGGTGGATGGCGGAGGTTACTTCTCGTATGTAGTTTACAAAATTTATAGTAGTATTTCGAACTTGGTGAAATTTCGTGCACTTAAAAATATTTGTAACTCTATCGGACCAAACTGCGTGGTCATCGGTGCGCAGCTTACAAACTACTTAAACCTAGGTAAACTAACCTAAGGCGCGCGCGCGCGCGCGCGCACACACACCCACACACACACACACACACACACACACACCACACACACCACACACACACACACACACACACACACACACACACCCATGCCCCAGGGAGAACTCGAACCTCCACGGCGAGCAACCCCGCGCTCCGCAGCGAGACGCTATAGACCGCTCGGCTTCCGCGCACTTAACGACAAGACTAGCGGAAGGTCACTGTCTACATAAGCTGCGTCTGGTACTTGGTGCAAGGTACTTAACTTACGAATTCTACTAAATCATAACCGGGGTACCATCATTTATAATATTTTGTTCCGTTAAGGGGGTGGGGGGAGCTTACTCCACGCTTAGTTGCGTAACCTGTGTTTTTGTTCGACAGAAGAGATAGAATAGACAAGAATACAACCGTTTTCTCTGCAATGTACAAACTTCGTGTATTTTCGATCTGCAGCGTTCACTACAGCTTAAACGTTTCCCAGGCGCCACTCTCTTTCTCTTCTTCAGCATATTTGCAAGTACGTAAACTCAGTCATTCAATTTTATTTTCGCATCCTCTACGGTCTCACAACTAACAGATTCATTAGGGACTACGCATAACTAGAGTAGATCATTTTCGCTCTGCCATTGATACGCAACAAAGCGAGATCGGGCACTCAACTGCCGTGTCACGTCGCGACTAGTACTTCCTGTTCACTTTACAATTGCCGACGGCAGCGCGCTGATCCAATCTTTGTTCACGGCCAGAGAAGGCCGAAGGCGTCCGACAACACTCGACAGTACACGATCGACGCACGTGGCCCCGCATTATACGAAAATGTTCAAATGTTTGTAGAGCTTATAGGACTTAACTACGGGTCATCAGTCCTTAAACTTAGAAACTACTTATGAACTAGCTTATATTAAAGACCGCACAAACATCCACGCCCGAGGGGGGATTCGAACCCCCGACCGCAGCGGCCGTGCAGACTGTGACTGACACGCCACAGACCGCTCGGACACTGCGACCGGCCGCATTGTACACTCACGCTATTGTCAAAGTGCGGCTACGTAATCTCAGCGTTTGCTGAAATGGATAGGTATCGCGCAAATGTACGTCGTCACAAAGTACATTTATAAGGAAAGCTTGAATAATTTTCAGTTTTCATCTACCACTCAAACTAAGGCTCAGCAGGGTGAATGACAAATCTACACCAGCGTCCATCCTGCCAGTGGGGACATCTTCCTTTTAGTTATTAACCTGTTCCTCAATATTTTCTTAGATTTTAGTATTAACAGCAAATGTATTTTTATCAGCTACCCGCAAAACCAAATTATTACATTGCAAAATAATTTTATTTTAATTTCGTACAATTTTCTGTAGAAAAATATATATATAGAAAATGTATTATGCATTCGCTCCAGTTATTCCATAGTTACATTACAGGTTTCTTTTTAAGTTCACATATTTTTCCTTCAGAACAATATATTAAAAACGACTGTTTTTTTGTTTTTTTTTGCAAACATGCTGCCGCTTTGTTTTATCGTAAAACAATTTATATTATTAATACTCATTTCGATTGCTTTTCTGTTCGAGAAAGAGTTAACAGAACATACAGTTATATGTTGTATATGTACCAATGAGCGTAATTATAACGCCCGTACGCCATACGAAATAAATGATAGAACAAGTCAACAGTTCGCAGCGCCTTCAACTGAAATGGCCATTATAAGTTGAACGGGTAATACTGTGACAGTACACGCTTTAGTATCCGTCGCTAAGGAGTGTGATGGAAATGTTTCATTGTACGTCCCACGTGCGCAACCAAGCAGCACAGTGTCTGACTCGGAGGCAAAGTGAGACGGGCGGCACAGCGCAGTCTAATGGGGCCGCGCAGACTGGCAGTAGAGGGTAGGGGCGCGACGCTGATGCGACCTGCACCTGAACAGCGCTGGGCTGCGTGTCGCTGCAGCCGAGTAGAGGCACAGAAAGGGGAGGCGGGGAGCGGGCGAGCACTCTGTATCGAAAGTGGCACTATTGTTGGTTCTTCAAAATGTTACAATGTTTGTAAAACTATTGGACCCTACTGCTATAGTAATCAGTCCATAGACTTAGAAACTACTTAAACCTACTTTCACTAAGGATGACACACACACACACACACACACACACACACACACACACACACACACACACACACACACACAGCCTGCGGGAGGACTCGAACCCTCGGCGGGAGTGACCGCACAGTCCATAGATTGACTGTCCGAACAACATTGCCTTACGACTACAAGTGTATGTCATAGACCAGTGATTCGTTTTGCAACATTTAAGTTCGCGTTCTCTTTTATTTATGCATTATACTTTTCAGTTACTGCGTACTTATATCTGTACAGTTTTGTTTAGTGAAATACTGTAACATCATAGGATCAAAAACCAACGCAGAAAATTTTAATTTCGTTGTAGGACATCGTCGACAGTGTAGTAGATAAATGGATGCAACATTTTATGGCTTCTTAAATAAATAAAATCAATCATTTTGTTCCTAAGGAACTATTAAAAATCCAGATATTTTTTCAGAATTGTTAGTTACTGTATTTAATGCTAAAGAATTTTTTAATCCATACATAATGTGGTTAGAATCTCAAAGATAAAATTTAAAGCTCAAGTCAACATTCCATATCTTCGGGAGTTGGTACGTTTATCTATTGTTGGTTGTCATTTTTTGTATCAGTTATTTACTGGAAGATGAGCTTATGATTCGAAACCTAGGTCATTCTTTGTTAATAAATGAAATAAGGCTTTCGTTTGGTTAAAACACACGCAATTGTGAGATTTCATCACCTACCGTGCCACACCGATACCGACAATTCCGGTTAATTGGCAAAATATCGCCGTTGGAGGTTAGTCCTCCATGGTGTGTGTGTGTGTGTGTGTGTGTGTGTGTGTGTGTGTGTGTGTGTGTGTGTGTGTTCTCTCCTTAGGTTAGTTTAGTTTAAGTAGTTTGTAAGCTACGGACTGACCACGCAGTTTGGTTCGATAGATTTACAAACATTTGAACATTTTTCGAATCGTACAAAATACATCCATGTAAGCCAATGGCGTCCTATATAATTCCATATCATACTTCTTAAAACTGCCTGTTAGTCAGTTCAAAAATGTTGAAATGTTTGTATAGCTTCTGGGACTTAACTACTGGGTCATCGGGCCCTAAACTTATACTAAAGATAGCACAAATATCCATGCCCGAGGGGGGATTCGAACCCCCGACCGTAGTGACCGTGCAGACCGTGACTGGAGCGCCTCAGTCCCCTCGGCCACCGCGGCCGGCTGTTAGTCAGTCCGATGTAAAATCAGCATCACTTGTCTTCGTAGTAGTTAAACATCTTCCAGATTTTACATTCACTCTAAAACATTTATCTGGTGATATTTTTAATGCAGTAATAAATAAAGCAATACTTCGTCGCTAAAATGAGTACGAAATTTGACTATTGGTATTACCACATGATTCCCGATGCGTAGGGATGGAAATGGGAGCGCCAGTGCCTCGAAAACGAATTACGAAAAGTCAGAATATTGTCTACATTCCAAACACAGCAACTGTTGATCAAAAATCGACTGAACCAAAAAGTCTATGCAGCGTGTTTTTTACCAAAGCACATTCTTAATTTTCGTGTAATACTTAATTCGATGCTACACAGAAATGAAAATAAATTTAGGCCTTTATTACATCAAACTATAATACATGTAAAATCTTATGCGAATTGTTTTCTTAATATGAAGTGACAAATGTTTCCTTTGATCTGCAAGAACATTGTAGTGAGCTGAAAGAATTATCAAATTTATTGACTGAATTGAGAGTATAGCATGAATGTGTGGAAATTATTTTCAGTACAATGGTGTGAAGTTGTCTCGACACATTGTAGAAAGAAACTGATGAATACTTGATCTGAAGATGAAGTGTGCAAAATTTCAACAGAATCGTAAGAAAACTGTTTATTTTGTCGAATTTTGTGAGTAAAGTAGCCATCGCCATCCATCACATGGAATATTGTGTAGCCAGTGATATTCCTGTTATTTTGAAGATCAAGTATGCAACATTTCATCAGTATCGGAATAAAACTGTAGATTTGTATGAATTACAAACACATGGTCGCCGAGCTCACGGAGACAGCGAGTATGGATGTGGGGCGTCGAGTACCCGCGGAGCTCACGTCTGGTGTCTACTGTGTGAGCCCGCGAGTACGATGGGGCGGCTGCGCCAGCGCACTTAGGCTCGCTGTAACTCGCGCAATTACAGCGGGGCTGAAGGGAAGCGTTTGTAGTGTATGCGACCCGCAAGACCGGGCTCATACTCGGCCCGTTTCTGACCTCTGAAAGACACGCGTGTTTTCAGAGGGTTCTTTATTTAATCTGCAGTGAAATTGTTTTTGTGAGACCAAAAGTGGAGAAAGTCAGGTCCATATGTACAAGGAGAAGAGTGGAGAAGCTTCAGGACAAAGGAATTAGGCACAAATACATAAAAATTCTCAAAAAGTCATCAGTTAGTGGAATGTAGTAATTTAGTCACTGGAAGAGGAATGGACAAGGTACAGACATACACTACTAGAAGTGGCTAGAGAATAGTTTGTAAAGACAGGAAGAATCAGACAGCTTGGTGGAATGACACAGTCAAGGAAGCTTGTAAAAAGAAAAAGGAGGCTTTTAAAAAATGGCTCCAAACTAGATATCAGGCAGATAAAGTTAAAGAAAGAAACAAAACCTAACTGATAATTGCGGGATCGAAGCAGAATTCATGGGAAGACTTTAGATATAAGTTAGAACCTATGGGTCAAGCCGCGGGACAACCATTCTGAAGCGTAATTAGCAATATCAGAAAAAGATGGAAGAAGGAATTAACAAGTGTTATGAGCATGTCAGAAAAGCTGCTAGTGATTCCTGTGGATACCTTGGGAAGATGGAGGGAATATTTGGAAGAATTGCTCAATGTAGGTGAAACGTTCAATGATGACAGATTTTCAGGTAGAATGGGATGGGAATGATGGCATTAGTATCACATTTTGTGGTGAGAGTGGTTAATGGAGTGCAGTGCAATACAGCAGGGGATGTCGTGGATGAAATCAAGCCGTAACTCGTAAAATACAGTGGAATATCAGGTCTCAAATGGTTACACTGGACAACTGAAATGGCGTGGGAGTCAAGAGAGGTTCCGTCTGATTAGACGAAAGCCGTAATCACGAAAATTTTCAAATTTGGAAACAGAAACGATTGTAATGACTACAGAGGTATATCTTTAATTAGCGTTTTGGGGAAAACTTTCTTAGGTATCGTTGAAGGAGAGTGTATTAGTTGAGGACAAGTTGAATGAAAATCAGTGTGGGTTTATGCCTCTTCAAGGCTGTTAGGATCAGATCTTTAGCTTACGGCAGGTAATGGAAAAGTGCTATGAGTGCAACAGGGCATTATATCTGTTTTATAGATCTAGAAAAGGCTTATGACCGTATTCCTAGGAGGAAGCTATTGTCAGTTCTACAAGATTACGGAATAGGAGGCAAAATTGTGCAGGCAATTAACAGTCTTCACGTAGACTGTCAGGCAGCAGTTAAACAGTAAATTTAGTTCATTGTTCAGGGTAATTCCAGGAGTAAGACAAGGCTGTAACCGGTCACCACCGTTGTTATTGATATTCGTGGATCATATGTTGAAAACAGTAGATTGTCAGGACGGGATTAAAATAAAGGAGAAAAGAAAAGCAGTCTCACATATGAAGATAACTTATTTGTGATGGCAGATTAGATTGCAACTTTTCAATCTAATATTTCAGGAGGTGTAAGGATAATGTTATGAAGATGAGCATCTTCAAAACAAAAGTAATGTGTGTGGAAAAGAGGTTTAAACAGATGGAGTGCTAAATATGGGGAACAAAGTTAGAATTGGAGGACAGTTTAAAGTACCTAGGATGTATTTTCTCACAGGATGGTGACATAGTGAAAGAACTTGAATCAAGGTATAGCAAAGATATTTCACAGACTGCTCAGCTAAAATTTGCTCTCCTTTGCAAGAAGGACGTTAGTACCAAGATTAAGTTAATAGCGCACCGTTCTCTCTTTCGACCAACTTTGTTGTGTGGGAATGATAGCTGGGCGGATATAGGTTATAGATATGAAAGCATCAAGGATGATTGCAGATACTAGTAGATGGGAACGACGGCTGGAGGATGTTCATAATGAGTAAATTAAAGAAAAAGTGGGAGTGAACACTGTAGATGAAGCAGTTGGAGCGAACAGGCTGAGACGGTGGGGTCATTTTACAATCTTGGGAGAAAGAAGAGTACCTAAGAGGCTCCATGGATTCGGCAGTAAGGGGTAAGAGGAGACAAGGTAGACCAAGGAGAAAGTACTTAAATTCGGTCAAAATGATTTTGATGTAAAAGGCTTAACATCAGACGAGGCATCAGTCTTACCATTGAATAGGGGATCATGGAGGAATTTTTTTATGGGAACTATGTTCCACGCTGAACGGTAAAATCAGTTCACTACGACTACGACGATGTTTTGCTAATGAAATTGGAGATACGGAGCATTCGATTCGTTTCACACATTAACGAAATTTGTACGTCACATTAATAATAGCCTTCGTAAATCATTCTTCACACTTTCGATAATTTAGGCGTTGCATTGGCAAAAATATACAGCAACTTTAGGCTACTTCAACCAGGTTTTGATATCTTCATTTCACTATTTTCGTCTGATGTCAGGACTGCGTGCGCAGAAATTTAGCTAGAATTAATAGATATGTAGTGTAACAGCTTTAATGAGAAGTTCACAATGGAGAATGGCATTTATTTTGGCCCACTTTAGGTTACGGTAGTAACACTAAAAGTGGGCCTTTGCGATCGTCTTTTGACAGTTAGAAATTTAAATGAAAACGGCTGTACTATTCAACTGACACGAAAATTGAATGACAGAATTTTTAGAGGAGAAAATTCTCTACAACTTTGATCCCTTACGTTTTTTCATATCTCGTATCGTTTGAGAGAGGTTTGCAAAAATAACGGAGATTTGACACCCTCCGTATCTACAAATGCCAATTTAGCATCAGTTAACAACGGCGATCAATAGTAAGAGATTAAAGGACATACGATTGGATTGATAGCCGTAGCGTAGTGGGGAAGTCGTTGGACTATAGCGCTGAAGGTCAGTGGTTCGGAACCCGCCACTACTGAATTTTTTTTCCTAAAAGGGTTTCAGACACTGATGAATTTTATATTATTTAGATTATTATATTGGTCCAAAATGTTTGCCAAAACTTATAAAACAACAAATCTAAAGTGGGCCGTAAAACACGCCAGTGCGATTTTTTTAAACTTTATTTTCAATTGGATATATTTCCTCGATAATACCCGAAAATGCATGGATTTGTACTAACTCTTCACAACGTTTCTCAGCCTTAAAGATTTGCAGATCGAAAAAGCGGTTACAAAAGATAGCCGTCTGAGGAATTTTCTTTGACTGCACTCCACTACTAAAAAATTCACACATCACACACTCGCTTACAATTAAACATGTACAATAGACATCATATTACATAGACTGCATTTTTATGTAACGTAAATAAATTCTAAATGATAAAATACTCTTCCGCCACTGATTCCCTGTCAGGTGCACTTCTCCAGTGCCTTCCCGGTTACACTGGGTCTTCCTCCCAGTGCATATTTGCTGGTGAGCTACCGTGCCGTCACTCCTGTCCGCTTGCCCTAGGCTGGGGTAAAAGAGCGTGAAGTACACAGTCTGGTTTACAAAAGTGCAACAGTTACTGCGCCTTACAACATGTAGCAGTGTAATACACAGTATCAATTGAAAATATATTCGTCTCCAAGTGTTACCGTAAGCGTCGACGCTACATTCAGACACGAGGACAAGCACAATCATCGCAAAAGCTGTAAATGTACAACATACAGATATATTATACATTTTGGACAAATGTGGCGCTATAAGCAGCAGGTCTGTTAAACACAGTTAATTGATGCTTGTCACACAATCCCTCACTTTACTTCACTCGCAACACATGAACATCTACACGTTCAACGAATTAGTTAAATGGCAGAAACGTGTGCCTAAGAAAGTTGTTGAAACGAGGTAGGCTGGGCTTAAATAAAACTTCAGGGAAGTCCGATAGGTAGGACACAAACGTGTGCGACAATATTACTCTCCCCCCCCCCCCCTCCAGAAATCCATTTGGATTAGAGCATACATCCACATGACGTATTTTCATTCAAATGATCTAGTAACAAAATGTTCAAATGTTTGTAAATATATCGGACCAAACTGCGTGGTCATCAGTCCGTAGCTTACAAACTACTTAAACCTAGGTAAACCAACCTAAGGACAACCCACACACCCATGCCCCAGGGAGGACTCTAACCTCCACGGCGAGCAACCGCGCGCTCCGCAGCGAGACGCTTTAGACCACTTGGCTACACCACCGCGGCAATCTAGTAACATCCCTTCATATTAACCATCAGTTGAGATATAGTATTACTTGTTGCTCAAAAAGTTACAGCCCACATTAACATCCGTACTCCTGTAATTATATTCATCATTTTCTAGATTTGCAGCTCTTATTTTTCCGTTTTGCAGTAAAAATTACTGGGTATGAGGCCCGCCTGATATGCAAAACACTGTTTTTATTAAGCACCCAAACTAGTTTCAGCACCTCTGTGCCATCATCAGTGTGCTTTCAATTTATTTCATGCTTATTTTACATTTTGTGGTCATGTGGGGCCCTTTTTACATACTTATGAAGAGGTAGCGTTTTCATAATTTCTTTTGTCATATACTTCTTCTTCCGCACTGTTTTACATAGCACACATGTAATACAAATATTTTTTTGAACTTTTTTTATCACAACCACTTTCCACTTTAAAAATTCGTCTGTTTTTACTTTGTTCAATTATCGTCTTAAGTGTACAATATTCCTGTTTAAATTAATCGAAAGCGTGCAGTTAGAATTCTGATAGGGCAACAGGTCGGAAGGAAAGTTCAGTAACCGTAGTCCGAATCTAGATGTACATCCGTAAACAGTGACGATATATATTTGCATCTGTACTTACTTAGAACGCAATGTTCCATTGAGGGTCTAGAGCCACTGAGTTGGCGACAGCCAGCCACACTGCGACTAGGTCAGCTGCTAGAAGGTAGGAGTCCAAATATTCCGCGGGGTGTAGCAAGCAGCCGCTGTTAGACCATCTATAAGTGCACGCTTGCAACTGCTGCCTTGCAGTAGATATGAGAAATGCACGTAGGACTGTACAATGCATGTTTTTTGTCTGCAGCGAAGATACCTTTCAATCAGGTCAATGATTCTAAAGTGTCAAGGTTCCACACGGTTTAAATATAAAAAACAACAGAACACGAAGGCGAAATTGTATAATTTCAGTCCATTACTATCGCTTGCATTACGGAATGACTTATTGCACAAAACCGCTAAAGAATGATCGCCGAAGCATGAAACTGACATTACGAGTAAGACTAAAAATAAATTTTAGTAAGGAATAATATATGTAAAATAAATTAAAAGCATTGCCAGTTAACAGTAACTTCATAGCCTAGCCTCAGGCGAAATAAGAGTTTCAGCAAACGAATTTATAAATAGGCTCATCCACTAACACGTCCGGTGATATCAGCAAATTGATCATGAATGAAACATTATCAGCTGTGCTGCGAGAATGGCGACCTTCAGAGCCTCATGTGGCTCAGCGATCTTGATTTTCACCAGTCTGCCAAAGATGTTCATTAGACTGGCGTCTGCAGCCGCTCTGAAGTAGGTAACGATGTTAGAGGCCTTTACGATACCCATCACGTCACTCTGTTCTACCTCTTTCAGAACCAAAGTTGTAGGTGATGTGACAGTAAGAGAGAGAGAGAGAGAGAGAGAGAGAGAGAGAGAGAGAGAGAGAGAGAGAGAGAAGAGACGTTTAAGATAGAAAATACGTACAGTAATTTATTTTAAAAATAAAATATTTTGTACCCACACAATTGTGTCTTAGGCCTATAATACAGTGATTTCCCTAAATCACACCAGGCAAATGACGGGATGGTTCCTTTGAAAGGGCACGGCCGATTTCCTTCCCCATCGTTCCCCAAAACTCCAGGCGTTAGGTCCGTCTCTAATGACCAAGCTGTCGACGGGACGTGAAACCCTAAGCTTCCTTCCTCCCTACACTACAGATTTTTATGATTTGCATAATCTTACAGTAACATGCCTTTGAAAGAAATGACCTATCACAGGATCATATAAAATTAACTGGCTGTCAGATATGATAGCTTCACATATCAAAACAAGGTAACAACACCTTTTTAATAAGTCTTTCTTGCTGCGATTGTAAGTGTACCGGAAGTTTGCCGACTTTTCCGGCTGCTGGTGCCAGTCATTATAGAAACGTCAAACTAAAATCCGTTTCGCGAGTTACCACATTCCATCCAAGATTGTGTGATGCAGGCCCGAACTTCCTAGCGTTAATCGAAAAGAAATAAAGCGAGCAAACCCAAGGCCTGAAAGGGTTACTGACATTGGAAGTGATATTCAGTGACAAATAGATACGATTCAAAATTTAAGTATAAAATCTTCATCACTACATTGTAAATGAATTTATTTATTCCTGCAGTGTAGACTTTCACGGCCACTGTTTACTTAAAACTTTACACGAAAGCGGTAAATGTTTGCGCGCGTGGTTAAGGGCGCAGTCAGCATCTGGTAACTCGTGGTTAGTCTGTGGACTTCATTCCGTCCATCATTCAATCTTCTCTTTGCTGTCCCTGAACACACAATGCTGGGTATTCTGCCGCTTGTAAGGTGTGGTATCGTTGATCTCGCATTAAAATAAATCAGCACCAGGGTAGTTCCTTTCTTGGTTCACAATGAAGTTTTCATTGCTCTTATTGTTTTTAAAATTTGTTGGTACTCCAACAACACGATGACTAGTATCTGTGAGATTACATTGAAGTTTGTCTCTGTTCATGTATTTGTGTCCAGTGGAACCTAAGGAGGAGAGGAAAAGAAAAAAAAAGCTATGTCTTTGTCTAATATTCCTTCCTAAATAATGAAGTTAGATTACGTTTAGGGAAAATCACTGGTTTTTATCGCAATTCGTCGCGATGTCAGTTATTTACCATTCCTTGGATGGTGCATTTTTTTCTTGCATTGCAGCAGTACTTTCAAACTGTTTTACATGGAAGAATGTTCTGTCAAAGCCTGTATAAGTTACAATGTAACGGTTAACACATTCGTAGAAATGACTGTAAACAAAGTGAAATAGAAAAGGCAATTCAAAGACGTCAAGAAGGAACTGAAAACTCATATGCTAATGAAGTTATTATACACACATGGTAAATAAAAATACTTGCTAATTGTATTAATATGAAATAATATATCCAAACGGATGACAGTTATCGGAAAAACGTAAAAAGACATTGAAAATATCAAAACGTAACACTCAAACAAATTAGTATTGGTGTTGTTAAAGACATTGATGAAATCTGTCGTCATCGCTAGTAAATAGGACTGTTGGCTACATTTGTTGTTAAATTTATTCAGATACTTTTAGCTTTGTTTCAGTAATCCTTACATTTATTCTGCGAGAACACTGAACGTGTTAATTATAATAATTCCTTAATAAAATACACCATCTTGTTAGGTCTTAGCTAATATAATTTAAAAGATGTCACTGTCATTTCCGATGAACGCTTTTATAAATATCAACGTTTCTTAGAAGGGATTTCGACAGCGAATGAGAAACTGGCTCGGTAACGTAATGCTATTACTGCTCCAGTTCCACAGTTTTATCCGAGGGTGACAAGTGCTGTCTGTCACGATGGCAATCAGAGAGAATCAGAGAATCGACTTTCTTGTAATCCAATATCTTGACGTCTAGTCGGGAGTGGAAGCGTGGAGGAGACAATCAGGGAGAGTGATCAGAGGGGGGGGGGGGGGGGGGCAGAGGTGCGGGCTCAAAAGACAAGGCAGCAGAGCTAAAAGCGCGCGCCGCTGTCCAGGCCCAAAGATACCCTTCTTTCTGTCTAACGTAATGTAAAAATGCTAAATTTTTTTCCGAATGGAAGCTATTAACACGTTCGCGCCGGCCGCGGTGGCCGAGGGGACTGAGGCGCTCCAATCACGGTCTACACAGCCACTACGGTCGGGGGTTCGAATCCCCCCTCGGGCATGAATATTTGTGCCGTCCTTAGTCTTAGCTAGTTCATAAGTAGTTCGTAAGCTTAGGGACTGGTGACCCCGTAGTTAAGTCCCTTAAGTTCTACGAACATTTGAACATTTTTGAACACGTTCACTGCCGTTCACGCTCTGGCGCGTGTAAACGTTACTTGAGTCAGGTGCCGCTCACGCTGTGGCGCGTGCTGCGACCTACCATCCTATTATGGGTTTTGTAAACTGGCATCGTCTAATAAAGCTGTATACTCTGGCAGGCACTCAGGGAAGAGTATAAGTGATATGCACACGTACGTGGTTCCAGATTTCAGAGTTTGCATTACCGGCTACGAGCCACACACGCTTCTCATAATGTCATGATAGATTTATTGGATTCTTACGTAAACAAGCAAGCAAGCTTTTGATTATTTTAATTTTATTTCGATTAGTTACCAGCTTGTAAAAATATTTCTTAGTTTTGATATTATTCATACTTATATTGCTGATGATATAGAAATAATCATATGTTTTATGAAATACCTTGTATGTGCTGTTTATATTGTTCATTTGTTGTTTTCACAAAAGTACAAATGCAAATAAAAAAACCATATAAAAAAACTGAAAACTAAAACCAAAACATTCAGTGGCTCAAAACTATGAAAAGATACTGTCAAAATACGATCACGCGCCAGAGCGTGAAGTGGCACCTAGCCTCATCGCGCCAGAGCGTGAACGGCAGCGAACGTGTTTAGACGTTGCCTACCGTTTCACCTGCATTGTACCCTCTGCTTACAATGTAATTATCTTGACGTGCTCCTTATCTCACGCGCTAAGTTTCTCCATACTGAGAACTTCAGACTTGTGTGAATAGAGAGAGAGAGAGAGAGAAAATTTCTGCAGATAGGCATTATAATAAAACGACGACAGACGGAAATTTATACCGAAACGGGAATCGAACCCGGAATCACGCTTATCGCGAGCGGTCGCGTTTACCGTCTCGGCTATCCGTGCACGCTCGCCGTCCAACGTCCAACCTACACTTCATTAGTTGCACCTTCATCTGATTCCTTAAGGAGGTCGAACCAGTCAATTTGTAGGTATGGTGTCGGTTCTTTCCGACTGTCAGTGTGGTTGGACGTGTCGCGATTTGTATCAAGATTATGTCGAGTGCACCGGGATACATAAGCAGCGGTATGTGAACATAGTAGTTCAGGTGATTGTGACCTTTTTGTTATTATTCGAACCGTGATTTGGGCCCATTGCTTCATGTTCAATAATGGTTATTTCAGCTTCCTCGTTAGACAAGTATAGAGATGGATATCTTCATGAAATGTTTTGTGTGGACTTGTCTTAGAAGACGAATGTTCAAAGGAGTGTATGAATATGTTTGACGAATACTAAGGCGGCCTAGCTGTCTTCTGGACTGTCCCCGTAAATCATGTGATCTTCCACAAAAAAGAAAGAACGAAAGAAAAATTGCGCGAGATCATTTTTAGCAGCGGGTGAAACATTGCAGACAACATACCCGTAACGATTAACAAGGGTCAAGGCAAGGTTACACGGTATTAACGTCATTGCAGATAATTTTTTAATCCGATGTGCTGATAAATACAAGAACGAATAAAATATGGTACAATTTTTATTTTAACTTGCTGGAACAGAAAGACAGTATGAATCATGTAGCAGATACCATGTTTTTTCTTTAACAAGCCAAATCAAATTATAAGACTGTTTTACTTTGTCCGCTTACTAAGCAATTGCAGCAGAAAGTCAAAGGCAACGCACTATTTCAAATAACAAAAAAAAAAAAAAAAAAAAAAAAAGTAAGTTAACGTTATGTAGATACTCCTTTATGTTTAACGTTGTGTTTTCCGCATCTGAAGACTTGTAAATACGAATAATTATTCAGTCGTATAAAATTTTATAGCGACTCTAATTTTATGTAGCGTTTGAGTACAAGATTGGAAATTGCTGTTTAACTCCAAATGAAGGATAACATTGCATGTTGAATCTTAGAAGATGAAATAGCTGCAGACTCTGACAAAGACAAAACATGAATTATAAGACACGTTAGAAACAACTTTGCAAGGAACTAGTGTTTCCACTACGCTAATACGAAAACAAGAATGGATGTGGAATGCAGTCAACACGAAAGTGCTGTAACAGTTTATCCAATTTGTAATGAAGAACTAAGATCTCTTCCAGCGTGTTAAAAGTGAGAAAATTTCTTCTTTTAAGTGCTCCAAGCGATCTTCGTAATTTGACGCATTCATCACAAAGACTACAATGTTACTAAAAAGTAATCTTTACCTACTGAGTGTTTGTCGCGTACCGTTAGCTCCACAGACACGGTGTAATACGTGGGTGCAGTACGCTATGTACGTCAAATTGAGCTCACAGCCGTAGTATCCTCTCCTCGAAGCCACAAACAATACTTGAGACCCCTCCGTGTAATGTCGTTGTGGACAAAACTAGAAACCTTGTCTCTGACGTTTTGGTTAGATAGTGGTGCGATCGTTGTAATGCAAAGACTGAAAGCTGATTTCGGAAACATACGTTTAATAGTGAATATCTTTACGAGGTTGGTCCAGTCAAAATTGAATTGGAACTTAGTAATGGGCTTACGTTGATCGCGAATAGTTCACGATATTTGTAACCTGTGCTATTAGCATATAGGAAAGCCAGGGGCTATGTCTAAACACTACACTTAAGATGGACAGTGGTTTTCTAGTGTTAAGAATATGCGGTGAAGCGTACGTGCCACTTTCGGGAATCATAAATCCGAGCTGATTACTTTTAACTAGTATGAAAGCTCACGAGACCGCAGTCGCTGAATATAATAGACTTCAAGCACTTGCCGTACGGACTTAGAAAAATGGTTACATTGAAGCCTCTGACGATGAATTTCGTTTAGACGAAAAAACCGAAAGTATATTACGTTTAATAATAAACACTTAAAATTCGATTAACTAAACATAATCTTAAAAAATATTTTGAATAGTATGTTACGTGATTTCGAAATAACTTTTACTTTTGGTAGGCGAATAATTCTGTAACAATTTATGATTTATGAAAAAGTCGTTGGGTACGTGCTTCCATTTATACTAAGTAAGTTTCGCATGCAAGCTCTCCACTTTCTGCGGTGGAATAACTGTACTGAGAGACTTTTTTTCTTTTTTCATTTTGTGTTTTTGATGGGAGTTGGATATAGACCTATTAAAAATGAATATATTTCAAATATTTATTGCTGACAAACGACAAAAGACAAACACAATTCCAACTTTACTGGAAAGAGAAAATGTCAGTTGGTTATGCATTCAATATGAGCATGTATTTCATAAATGTAACAACTTTGACAAAATTTTTATCACACACAAAGGAACTCGTGTATCTTCCACATTGTAGACTTCGAAGCATAAGCCAAAGGTTGGGTATATATGCGGTGTTGTATGTAACTCCACAGATAATTCACGACTTGCGAGGTCTAGAGACGTGGGAGGCCACTGGGAATGAAGTTGATCTTCCGATCATGTTCATCCAATCCATCGTCCCGGAATAGTCAGTCAGGTAGCACTGACGTGCGTAGAGAAATAAGAGAAATAAGGGGGACGCCATTTTGGATATTAAATTTGAGGATATAATCAATTTTGAAACATGCCTGGGTAGGTTAGAAATCTGTTTTTTTTTTCCTTCATGAAGTAACGTCCATAATCATGTGCATGTGTTGCATGTTCAATAACCGACATAAAATACCATTGCCCAGACTATGATGTTACGCCGATTAATTTTGCCGGAAGGATGAAAAGTGGCTTTATCAGAGAACATTAATCGTTCATCAAAAACTGTCTTGTGCCATATCTTTTGTCAGGCTAATGCAAATTTCGTACATTTTCATGTAGTGGTCAGGATGCAATGCTTGCAATAACTGTAGTTTTTACTGTTTCTGGCGCAGACGGCGTTGCTGAACGAGCAACAATGTTGATTGAGAAAAGTTCCTTTCCTTTGTACGGTGCATTCTTTCCTTTCTTTTTGTTGGGAGGGGGACGGGGGTTAGTTATCTGGACTGTGCGAATACGGTCGACATATTCATTCGATGTTCTTCTGTTTTTTGCACTACAGACTTTATGAATACTTCACCTTGTTTTTCTTGGTCGTAGACTTCGTTGCTCGCCTCCCATTAAATCATCAAGAAAATATCAGGACGTCAGATTCTTTAAAAGTCATGGTATTAACCATGAATGTGACACGCTTCATTTTGAATACATTTATTTTTCATTCTTAATGAATCACACAAACAGAAGTAATACAGCTTTAAGGCTGCTTGTTGCTGATTGCTTTCTACATATGACTACATTATAATTAACTTAATACTCTCTCCAAAACTGCATGTTGACTACATTATGATTCTTAAACTGTGTTCAAAGTACTACTAACAGAGTTCGCGCCAATTCGCTCGTATTAATACATATAGTTTCGTGAACATTGTAGAACACGGATGTTACAATGTTTTGTATTAAATATGTTCATGACACATAAATAAATTGTTCATCAAGAAAAGATAAGAAAAATTATGACAAAAATGATATGATTTTCGTATCTAAACAGAACAATACAAAAGATCGCAAGTAAATAACAATTAGTGCAGTGTTAATTTATGTTTATATAATTTAAAATTATTAAATCAACTTTGCAATTCTATAGCCAGAAAAATATTAAATTACGGTCAATACATTACGGAAGACCAGGTAGTTAGTGTTATGAAATGGTTATATAATATATAGAATATTTGGGTATAATACTACGATCAAATGTGGTATCGTACTTTGCGTTTATTCAAACAAACGAGACTTTCCAGACACAAATACATTACAATGTGCATCAACGTCCAGTGCTTTACCCTTTACAGATGCAACCGTCTGCTACGAAATTTCGATGCAACTGGTAAATCTGCTTATGTCGAGGCGGTTGTTTATTAAACTGGTGACGAAAAGCACGTTAACCCCAATAGCACAAAAATGTCGTTACCTGGTGTATTGTCACTGTACTCCAATCAACAGGACACGAAAGAGCTCCTTCTGCTCCCGTGCATGACGAGCAATGGCGCAAATTGGAACGCCTACCTCGGACTGTCGAAAACTTGACGCTGTTGTCCGTTCAGGAACATGGGAATTACGGTTATTTTTGTTAGCTGGGAAGATATAACTGTTATAAATCTGATGTTTGTTTTTCAACAGCCCTGTATTACTCTTCACTCTTGGTGCGCTTTTTCTCGTCGCTGCTTCATACGGAGTGTGGCCAAATCATGTCAACGGCGACAGCTGTCGTCGCTGTCCGCGATATAAGGCCTCGCTTGCCGGGGATACATACGGGCGTCGGTGCAGTGGGCCGTGCAGGCGGGAAATGTCAGTGAAAGAGGTCCTGGCCGGAGCGAACGCCGGCTCAGCCTTCGGGTGGCGCGCCAATCAGCACCACCTTCCGCGCGACTGCTCGCACATAGGAGGGGAGGAAGGCCGCGGCGCTCTCGTGTGACGTCAGGCAGAGCAGGTTGCGCGCGCATAGCTGACTGGGTAGCCGCTGGGGCACGGCCCATTATGCCGAAGCAGCGAGACAGTCAGCTATGCACGCGCAACCTACTCTGTCTGACGTCACACGAGAGCGCCGCGGCCTTCTCTCTAGGTGGTGGTGTTCAGACACAGTACGTTGCCATTGGCCTGCACACTTTTATAGAAAACGTTAAATTACATACTGAAGAGCAACAAAACAAGACGACTAGAAGAGAAATATCTTTAGGAACATCGTTGGATACAGATAATCACCAGATTCGTCACTGCAGTGTGATGTGCTACTTCTCAACGATTAATTCAATCTAACGTCCTTCGGCAGAAACTAAATGTCTCGCCCTGTTTAGGAATCAAAGGTGTTGGTGTCATACTGTTGTTGTTGTTTTGGTCTTCAGTACGGAGACTGGTTTGATGCAGCTCTCCACCCTACTCTATCCTGAGCAAGCCTTTTCATCTCCTCATAAGAACGGCAACCCACATCCACTTGAATCTGCTTACTACACGCGTCTCTTGGTCTCCCTCTGCGATTTTTACCCCACACACTTCCCTCCAATGCTAAATTTACGATTCCACGATGTCTAAGAATGTGTCCTACCAAGCGATCCCTTCTTTTAGTCAGGGTATGCCAAAAATTCCTTTTCTCGCCAATTCTGTTCAGTACCTCTTCATTAGTTATGTGATCTACCCACTTAATCTTCAGCATTCTTCTGTAGCACCACATTTCAAAAGCCTCTATTCTCTTCCTGTCCGCACTGCTTACCGTCCATGTTTCACTCCCGTACAAGGCAACACTCCACACAAATGCCTTCAGAAAAGACTTCCTTACCCTTAAATTAATATTCGATGTTAGCAAATTTCTCTTTTTCAAAAACGCTTTTCTTCCCATTGCCATTCTGCATTTTATATCCTCTGTACTGCGACCATCGCATGTTATTTTACTACCCAAGTAACAAAACTCATCTACCACCTTCATTGTTTCGTTACCTAATCTAATTCCTTCGGAATCGCCTGATTTTCTAAGACTACATTCCATTATTTTTGTTTTGCTCTTGTTAATGTTCATTTTATACGCTCTCTTCAACACACTGTCCATTCCATTCAACTGCTCTTCTAGGTCGTTCGCTGTCTCTGACAGAATTACAATGTCATCAGCAAAACGCAATGTTTTTATTTCTTCCCCCTGAACTTTAATGCCTATTCCAAAATTTTCCTTGCTTTCCTTCACCGCCTGCTCAATGTACAAATTGAATAACATCGGAGAAAGGCTACAGCCCCGTCTTACTCCCTTCCCAACTGATGCTTCCCTTTCATACCCTTCGAGTCTAATAACTGCGGTCTGGCTTTTGTACAAGTTGTAAATAACTCTCCTTTCCCTGTATTTTACCCCTACTGACTTCAGAATTTGAAAGAGTGTAGTCCAGTCAACATTGTCAAATGCTTTCTCCAAATCTACAAAAGCTAAAAATGTAGGTTTGCCTTTCCTTAATCTATCTTCTAAGATAAGACGTAAGGTAAGTATTGCCTCCCGGGTTCCTACGTTCCTCCTGAATCCAAACTGATCTTCCCCGAGGTCAGCTTCTACCAGCTTTTTCATTCTCCTGTAGATAATTCGTGTTAAAATTTTGCAACTATGACTTATCAAACTGATGGTTCTGTAATTTTCACACCTGTCTGCGCCTGATTTCTTTGGAATGGGGATTATTACATTTTTCTTAAAGTCTGAGGGCATTTCGCCTGTCTCATACATCCTACACACCAGTTCAAATAGTTTTGTCATGGCTGGCTCTCCCAGAGACTTTAGTAGCTCTGAGGGTATGTCATCTACTCCTGGGGCCTTGTTCCGACCTAGGTCTTTCAGGGCTCTGTCAAATTCATCTCTCAGTATAGTATCGCCTATTTCATCTTGATCTACTTCTTTTGTGTCCCGACTTCGTCGCCGCTTTTGTGTCCCAGCCTCGTCGTAGGTGTCGGTGGCCGAGTGGAATAAGACCGACACGCTGGTGCAGGTACGGAGGGGAGCAGCCAGAAACTATAAACACTCGAGTAAATTAGAAAGAGATATATTGCACAGAATGTAACAATACTTAACTTTTACATCGTACTGCAGAATGTTTATACATAGTTGTTAGAGGCCTGCCTAGTGCCTGTACAATAGCAAAGTCTTCACTCGTGCCTATCGGATTACGAAGGTCCTAACTCGTTGCTATCTCAGTCCGAAGTGCCAAGTCCGAAGTGCGAAGTGGCCGATGTCCTTCAGTGGTGGCCACGAGCGGCGTTGTACCAGAGGGCGCTCGTGGCTGTCGTCGGAAGAACGCCGCGCCGTGCATGCATGGCGGCGCGCGGCGAAAGTAGGTGGCGCGCACTTTGTACTTGTGCGACACCACACCCCTCCCCCCCAAACCGCCGCGCCGTCGTGGCGTAGGGCTGAGGGCCACGGCGACGGCACTGGGAGGAGGGCCTGGGCGGGGGCGTTACTGGTGGGACGGGCGTCGTAGCGGAGGCCGGGATCGAGACGCCGTCCGCGCCCCGGCATCCGCCTTGCGATCCTCCAGGGAACCCGCCGAAACCTGGGGAAGGGCGCCCGCCCCCGCCCAGAGGGAGCAGGTCCTCTTCTTCTGAGGTGCGTGGCCCAAGCTGGGGGGGCCCGCACGGTCCCGGAGTCCCTCTCGGTGGCGCTGTCATCTGCGGCGGCGACAGCGGCGGCGACGACTGCGTCGGATGTACGTCGACGTCCATAGGGATCTCGTAGTCCGGGGACGAACGATGTGGTTGTGCTCCCTGGCGGTGAACTGGGTCTGGAATCAAGAAACCGGAGACAGGATCGCGCGGTCTGTGCAGGCGCAATTGGTTTGCGTGGCGCCGCAGCTCCGACCCTGTGGAAGAACGTACAACAAACATATTGTGCCCAAGCACGCGTTGAATGGTGCCCGGCAACCATGTCTTCTTGTTTCCAGCAAACACCCTGTACAGCACCGGCGTGGAAACCTGAAAACGCGTAGCGCCATACGAACCGACTCGGTGCGTGGGAGGCTGCAGCAGGTGAAGGAGAGTGCGGTGACGGCGGCCGTGTAGCAGCTCGGCAGGAGACGGGCCGTCACGTGGCATGCACCGATACGTAGACAGGAAAATTTGAAGAGCTTGCTGCCTGGAGTGCTGACCTTTCATCTTTTCCATGTGTGACTTGAATGTTCGAACGAAACGTTCTGCTTCACCATTGGACTGAGGGTGAAAAGGTGCAGTGGTAATATGCTGAATGCCATTCACACGACAAAACTGTTGAAATTCCGCACTAACAAACTGAGGTCCATTGTCACTGACGATAGTTTCAGGCAAGCCTTCGATGCAAAACACTGATGTTAAGGCACTGATTGTACTAGACGCCGTCGTTGAGTTCATGGCAATCACAAAAGGAAACTTGCTGAAAGCGTCTACAACAATTAACCAGCGCGTATTCCAGAAAGGTCCGGCAAAGTCAATATGTAAACGTTGCCATGGTCCCTTGGGGCGTGGCCAGTCTGAGAAACGTTGCGGTGGAGCCGCCTGATGCTCCGCACAAACAGTACACTGTGACGTCATGTCCTCTATCTGAGCGTCCATACCAACCCAGGTACAATGACGTCTGGCCAGTTGCTTTGTCCTAACAATGCCCCAATGTCCTTGATGCAGGAGGCGTAACACTTCACGTTGCAGGGAACGAGGAACAATCACTCTTGCTTGGTCGTTGTCGGTATGCAACAACAGTACACCCTGACTTAAAGATAATGCATGACGTTGTGCAAAATAACGTCGAACCAGAGGCCGATCAATGTCTTTGGCTCTGGCAGGCCACCCTGAGCGAACAAAACGTGCTACCACACTTAGGTCTGCATCCGCAGCTGTTTCCTGTGCAACCCGACGAGAGTTCAAAGGAAAGTCTGCGACAGCGGAAGCATCTCTGGAGTCTATCTGACAACATGCCATTTCTGAAGAATCAAATGATACATCCTGGCCAAACGGAAGTCGGGAAAGTGTGTCCGCGTTAGCATGTTTAGTGGTAGGTCGGTACAAAATCTCATACTGATAATTAGACAATATCAAGGACCATCTCTGAAGCTTTTGTGCCGTACGTGGCGGAATCGGCTTTGTGGGTGAGAACAACGACGTGAGAGGCTTGTGGTCTGTCAACAAATAGAATTTTCTGCCATAGAGATAATGATGAAACTTTGTGACGCCGTAAATGATTGCTAAGGCCTCCTTTTCTATCTGACTGTAATTCTGTTGCGTCGGCGTCAGTAGCTTGGATGCAAAGGCAATAGGACGATCGTGACATCCAATACGATGCGACAGAACAACACCCACACCGTACGATGAGGCGTCAACTGCTAGCACTACAGGCTTCTGTGGGTCAAAGGGAATCAAACATGCATCACTGAGTAGTGCAGACTTTAATTTGTCAAAGGCAACCTGACAATCTTTGGACCATACAAAAGGAACATTCTTCCTACGTAAGTGATGCAGTGGAGCTGCAATCTGAGAGGCATTGGGAATAAACCTGAAATAATAGTTCAGCTTCCCCATTACTGCTTGCAATTCGTGCACATTCTTAGGAGGAGGCAAGTCTTTGATTGCTCGAAGATGTGACTGTAAGGGATGAATTCCTTGGGCATTAATCACATGGCCTAGGTACTCTATTTCAGTTTGAAAAAAAACGAACACTTTGCTTTATTACAACGTAGACCTGCTGCAGTCAAAACTTTGAAAAGGCACTCCAGGTTTGCTAAATGTTCTTCAACTGTACGTCCGGATACCACAATGTCATCTAAATAGTTCGAACAACACGGTACAGAAACTGTCAGCTGTTCCAAAAAGCGCTGAAAAATAGCGGGAGCGGAAGAACTGCCAAAGGGTAGGCGATGAAATTGAAAAAGGCCCATGTGAGTATTAATGACGAAAAATTTTTTTGACTCGTCATCAAGTGGAATCTGTAAGTATGCCTCTGCTAAATCAATCTTGGAAAAGAAGCGAGACTGTCCTAATTTGTCCATCAGTTCGTCAGGTCTGGGCAGGGGGTAAGTGTCTACAATTGTTTGACTGTTGACAGTTGATTTGAAGTCCGCACAGAGACGAAGTTTGCCTGATGGCTTGGGTATAATTACTAAAGGCGAGGCCCACTGACTCGCAGAAACAGGAGAAATCACCCCACTATCTTGCCAACGTTTAAGTTCTTCGGCAACTGTATCACGCAAGGCGATAGGCACTGGTCTAGCTTTACGAAACTTTGGAACTGCAGATTCTTTTAAAGTTACATGTGCCACGAAGTCTTTTGCACAACCTAGTTCCGGCGAAAACAAGTCACTATATTTGTCACACAATGCATTGATTTTATCCTGAGGCACTATTGACGAAATTTGAAGCACATCTCTTTGAATTGATAAACCAAACAAGTCAAAAGCATCTAGTCCAAAAATGTTCTGCGTAGATTTGGCCTGAAGAACAACAAAAGCAACTGTTTTCGTAACACCTGGAAAAGAGGCAGGCAGGCTACACGTTCCTAGCACGGGAATATTTTGACCTGTATAAGCTGTTAACACTTGCTGTGACGGCGACAATTTTGGCGAACCCAGAAGTTCATAAGTATCTTTATTTATTAAGGTAACAGCGGAACCAGTGTCGAGCTGAAATTGCACAGTCTTATTGTCAATGGCAAGATTCACAAAAAGTTTTTGCTTTCGGCGCTCGACAGGTGCGCGAATGTGGGCAACGTCTAATACATATTGTTTTCTGCGCTTGCGCGGGTTGCGTGCGGTAGGAAGCGGCGCATACTCGGCACACAGCGGATTAACCACACTGTCACTAGATGACACTACCGCCAGATCGGCGTCCGCGCAATGCGAGGCTACTGCACTAAAATTACTTTGAGTAGCTACACCAATTCTACTGTCACTAGCTACACAGTACTGGGCACTATTACAGTTAGTAGTTGCAGAAGGCACTATTTTCACTACAGGAATGCACTGTTCATAGTCATTTTGCTTGTCCCGAACCCTTTTCCGTTGCACTGTTTTACGCGCTCGTCGGCGCTTGCTACGTGGTACACTATATAGTTTTGCAATAGGTGCAGAAGAACTTTCTTGTAATTGAGAACCAACTAAAGCACTGTTCAATTCCACAGCCCGTATAACATTTACAGAATGAACTGTTCTCGCACTTTGCGAAGCACTGTTTCTAACGTTACTGTTCTGTGAGTTTTTAATTTGCATACACACAGACTGCACATGTCCTGATTTGCCACATTGATAACAGGTTGCGTTGCGACTAGGGCAATGAGCACGCTTGTGGCGAGACACACACTGGGGGCAAGATTTACGTACATTTTTCTGAAATGAGCGTTGGCGCCCGTTATTCAAATTACTGTTTCTAACACTACGGGGCGACCTTTGCGTCGCACTTTTACTCCGGCTACTGTTCACTGTCTGTTCAGCACGGCCGGTAGAAAAATAAGAATCACTAGTGCTATACTGAGAACTACGGCTAGGAAAGCGTCCGTTGCGGTGCACTGAATTTACACTGTGGCTTTGCATTTCTACATCTGCTAAGTCAAAAGTATCATGCGCTTCTATAAGCTGCAGTACACTGTCTAATGAGGGGTCAGACTGTTTCAGAATTGCTGCTCTAATTCTGGGGTCCTGAATATTCTGCGTAATCGCATCCCTCAACATCACGTCACTATACGAAAGTCCACAAGAGCAAGTAAATTTACATTTGCGGGTTAAGCCCTTCAATTCCGTAATCCACTCTTGGTGTGACTGCTGCGGTAATTTTTTAAGTCTGAAAAATCGGTATCGTGCAGCGGCTACAAGAACTTTTCTCTCATAATGAGCATTCAGTGCATCTACAATTTGTTCAAAGTCTACATCACGAGGAGATGCGTTGGGGAATAGTTTCTGCAGTAACACAAATGTTGGAGTTCCTACAGTCGATAAGAAAAGGTTCTTCACTCTCTGACCTGTAATTTGATGAGCCGCGACGAGTTCTTGAAACTGCGCGAAATAGTCACTCCATTCTTCCTCACGTTCGTTGTACTGGCGGAACGTAGGAAGCGTTACCGCGGCAGGTGTGGGCTGCTGAAGCGGCGGCTGTTGTTGTTGTTGGTTGGCTGCTTGCGCTGTGAGATGGGACACAGCCTGGAGGAGCTGGGTAATTTGCGCCGTCTGTAACTGAATAATTTCCATTAAGTTTGGGTTCGGGGTAGTGGCCATGCTGACCGATTAGGCGCCGCGCATACAAGTAAATTATAACAAAACACAAATGCAATATGAAAGAGGACGCCCTGCAACAAAAAAGTCCACAAACACGTAACTGAAAATGTTCCCCCAAAAATCTTATAATAAGGGTGGGTGGGCGGGAGCAATTTCTGCGTGCTCCGACTGCTGCTGTCTGGCTGCTGTAAGCGGGCTGGTCCAAGGTTCTATCACTCCTCGTCGCCACTTTTGTGTCCCGACTTCGTCGCCGCTTTTGTGTCCCAGCCTCGTCGTAGGTGTCGGTGGCCGAGTGGAATAAGACCGACACGCTGGTGCAGGTACGGAGGGGAGCAGCCAGAAACTATAAACACTCGAGTAAATTAGAAAGAGATATATTGCACAGAATGTAACAATACTTAACTTTTACATCGTACTGCAGAATGTTTATACATAGTTGTTAGAGGCCTGCCTAGTGCCTGTACAATAGCAAAGTCTTCACTCGTGCCTATCGGATTACGAAGGTCCTAACTCGTTGCTATCTCAGTCCGAAGTGCCAAGTCCGAAGTGCGAAGTGGCCGATGTCCTTCAGTGGTGGCCACGAGCGGCGTTGTACCAGAGGGCGCTCGTGGCTGTCGTCGGAAGAACGCCGCGCCGTGCATGCATGGCGGCGCGCGGCGAAAGTAGGTGGCGCGCACTTTGTACTTGTGCGACACCACAACTTCCTCTTCCCTTCCTACTACATCGTCTCTAAGTTCATTTCCTTTGTAGAGCTGCTCTATGTACTCTTTCCACCTTTCAGCTTTCCCTTCTTTGCTGAGAACTGGCTTCCCATCTGAGTTCTTGATATTCGTAGAATTACTTTTCTTGTCCCCAAATGTCTCTTTTATTTTTCTGTAGGCGGTATCTATTTTCCCCCTTCTTATACATTCTTCTACAGATTTGCATTTGGCTTCTAGCCACTCCTGCTTAGCCATTTTGCATTTCCTGTCAATCTCATTTTTTAGTAGTTTGTACTCCATTTTGCCTGTTTCATTTACTGCATTTTTATATTTTCTCCTTTCATCAATTAAATTTAGTATTTCCTGTGTTATCCAAGGATTTTTTGTAGGTCTTGCCTTTCTACCTATTTTCTCCTCTGCTGCCTTCACTATTTCATCTCTCAATGCTACCCATTCCTCTTCTACTGTTTTATTTCCCCCTGTTTCTGTCAATTGTTGCCTAAATCTCCCTCTGAAATTCACCAGAACTTCACGTTCCTTCAATTTATCTAGGTCCCATCTCCTTATTTTCCTACCTTTCTGCAGTTTTTTCAGTTTCAGCCTACAGTTCATGACTAACAAGTTATGGTCAGAGTCTATATCTGCCCCTGGGTATGTCTTGCAGTTTATAACCTGGTTCCGGAATCTATGTTTTACCATTATAAAATATATCTGATACCTTCCGGTGTCTCCTGGTCTCTTCCAAGTATAAAAACCTTCTTTTGTGATTCTTAAACCTCGTGTTTGTTACAATTAAATCATGTTCCGTGCAAAATTCTACCAGGCGACTTCCTCTTTCATTCCTTCTGCCCAGTCCATATTCACCTACTATTTTTCCTTCTCTTCCTTTTCCTACTACCGAATTCCAGTCTCCCATCACAATTAAGTTTTCCTCTCCCTTAACTGTCTGAATAATTTCCTTTAGCTCCTCATATATTTCTTCGATCTCCTCATCATCGGCAGAGCTAGTTGGCATATAAACCTGTACTACTGTTGTCGGTGTTGGCTTCGTATCTATCTTGACAATGATAATGCGATCACTGTGCTGCTTATAGTAGTTTACCCGCATTCCTATCTTCTTATTCATTATCAGTCCTACTCCTGTGATACCCCCAACTGCTTTTGTATTTATAATCCTGTACTCACCTGACCAGAAATCCTGTTCATCCTGCCACCGAACTTCACTAATCCCCACTATATCTAACTTCAAGCTATCCATTTCCCTTTTTAAATTTTCTAATTTTCCTACCCGATTAAGGGATCTAACATTCCACGCTCCGATCCGTAGAATGCCAGTATTGTCTTTCCTGATGATAACATCCTCCTGAGTAGTCCCCGCCCGGAGATCCGAATGGGGGACTATTTTACCTCCGGAATATTTTACCCGAGAGGATGCCATCATATTTTCATACAGTAGAGCTGCATGTCCTCGGGAAAAGTAACGGCTGTAGTTTCCCCTTGCTTTCAGCCGTTCGCAGTAACCGTGTGGCAAAGCCACATTAGCTGATGTTACAAGGCCAGCTCAGTCAATCATCCAGACTGTTGCCCCTATAACTACTGAAAAGGCTGCTGCCCCTCTTCAGGAACCACACGTTTGTCTGGCCTCTCCACAGATACCCCTCCGCTGTGGTTGCACCTACGGTACGGCTATCTGCATCATTGAGGCACACAAGCCACCCCACCTCGGCAATGTCTGTGGTTCATGGGGGTGGGGTGTCATACTATAGGACAACAATGCGCTATATGTGTAATTTGGAAGTTTGGGTTGGTATGGGAAATGTGCACCGATTGCCTAATGTTTAAGGCGACCGCTCGCGAAACGTATATGTTGAGTGATCGGACATACGGCCGTTAAAGAGAATTTTAAGGGGGGATGGTGGGACGGGGTGGCGGGAGAAAGCAGCAACCGTCACTGCAGAACTGAAAGTCACTCTCGCAAACTGTCAGCACCAAAAGAACGTGAAGGAAGCTCATGAGCAGGGATCTGAAGAGCGAACTGTAATTTCGAATACACTCAACGAGTGACGGATACGCCATTAACAGAAAAAGATGTTGCCGAAGCCACAAAAACTGCATCATTCAGCAATGGAAGAAAGTCATTCGGTCGGGTGAGATTTGTTTTACAGCGCCCAATTTCTGGCGGCGTTTACGTCCCAAGAGTGAATCATGGTGGGGTTCGAAGATGAGTTGGGATGCCATGACTTGACATCCCATTCGGCCCATGTGTACTCCGCAACACCGCGCTACTGCACGCTTATGCCACCATTGTGGCTGAGCAGGTCCATCTCTAGGTTCAGTGTTGTTTCCCTATGGTGATGCGTTCCAAGACGACAGGGCTCCCGATCACACAGCTCACATCGTTAAGGACTGGTTTTGTGACCACGAGGTCACATTTTCCGTGGAGATCGTCAACTCTTGATCTCAATATTATTGAGACTTTGCGGAGAACTTAGGTGAGGATACGTTACCGTTATCCATCTCCATCATCGTAACAAGACCTGGAATTAAGTTATAAGATTATCTTGAAAATACCTCAGGGTCTGTTTTATCTAGTTGGAGACCATTGACCCTAGTACAGAGTGAAATGCAGTTTACCTGAAGGCATGGTATTACCCGGACACTATTGTGGGAGTCAGCCGAGACCGTAAACAAATGAGGAAAATACTATTTTTTTATGTAGGAAGACAAATAATTTTACTGAATAGAAGACTTTCTTTCTCAAAGTAAAAGACTATGATGAAGGCAGTTGCACAATTTGTAAAGAGGCGCGTAAATAATCATCACTTATTCACGCTTGCTTCCGATTGCCACTATATAGTTTCCGAGTAATAATGTGCTGTGTTATTGATGTTTCCAGGCTTTGTCTGTCCTCAGAATTCGCTTCTACACGTCATTTTAGATTATTTGCCCAGATTACTTCGACGATGTAATCTCTTTCACAAGCTAACCAGATACTGTTGGGTTCTTCCTCTTCGTTAATAAACCTAGAATATATTATTCTTTCTCGAATACAGCAAGACGTTTCGAAATAAAGAAAGGGGTTTAGACTTACACACTGGTCCGAATGCTAGTGGTGTGTGTGGGACGATAATTTCTCAAAATCACTACTCCAGTCATGTTAAGATATTTCGTGGCTCCCATGTATCACATCAGTTACTTTTGTACGTTACGCTTGTTGACGTTCTATTAACTCACATACCAACAGAACCAGTCATAAAGTATTTTAACGCCCCAGTCCAGGCCGTGATAGACATCCCGTTTCATTGATTGAGACGTACACTGTCCTATCGTACCCGAGGACACAGATGCTGTCAAGTTTTCAGGGATGCTTGGTTTAGTATCGACGCTTTATTACTAATTTTCAGTGTATGCATTCACTTTGAAAAGAGTACAATATGGGAATTTCTTAAGCAAAAATGAGGTGTCAAAGTAACTTGATGTCACCTTTGTATGATAGAATTCAGCGTCTGATATATTAAATGCTACCAAGACGTTAGTAATTTGACAACTGTTAAAGAGGGAAGATATTAAACCACAAGATTAACAATTCATTCACGAAGCAACAGTACTGCCTTTAGAACTATGTAGCAATCGTAGTTTCTTAGACGTCAGAAGAGCTACCGTGATGTTCTCATTTGCCTTTGCTGTGTTTTTACAAATATAACAGCTGTGCCTCTACCACCAGCTAAAATATTTCCTATTCCCCGGTAACGGCTTGCAGATTATTTTGGTGCAGGGTGAGTATTTGCACGGCTGATGCGTGGTGGGGGCCACGAAACGACCCAGTGGCGGCCGTGCGGACAGGGCTATAGGCGGCGTTACTGCGCCTCCGCTCCTAGGCCTTCTTTGAACTTCCTCTGTATCCTCCGTCAATCCCACCTTGTGGGGATCCCACAATAGGCAGTAGTACTGTCAAAAACAGGACGCCCAAGTGTAGTGTCGGTACCTCCTTCAGTAGCGCTGTTGCATCTTCTAAGTGTTGTGCCAATGAAACGTAGCCTTTGGTTCACCTAAAATATCGTTTATCTTCATCTCCTGCTCGACAATGTTGAACGAGGTGTGAATGATAGGGATGGAATCCATGCATACGTAATGCCCGCCACCGTCTTGTCTGAGGAACGCCGATACGTGAAGAAATTGTACGTTCTACCAACTTAATGTCTTCAGCTTCATCCACAGCCCGTTCATTTACACGGTCATATGCAATATCACAGCGGGCACTGTACCAGTATCACGCAGTCCGTTAAACACACGAGTAAACACTCTTGAACCTGGTAGTCTGAGGTTGGGAAATATTACGCCGTACTCATAAACAAGTAGTAGCATCGTTTCCATTACAAAACCCACACACATATACCATATCGGCATATACAGCTTGCGTAAATACGTGCATGTTCAGACGTTACAGTACAGTAGCATTGACGTGCCAAACATATTGAAAACTTAAATGTAAATGAAAGCACGACTTCACACTTAAACATCAACACTCTTCTGTTGACATTCGATAAATATGCTCATAGCAACCGGTGTATCAACACACGTAACGAAACTGCACTGAACTACGCTGAACCTCTCTACTCAATCAAAATGGCACACCTGTTGTATTGGCATTTTATTGCAATTTGTTTGTTACCACCTCCTAAACAGGTATTTATTATTCCTCCTGAAACAAAGTACTGTATACTGTCGAACATGTATAAAAACGAAGATTCTTCTCGTGTCGTCTCCGTCCGCGGCGAATCCGGTAACGCCACGTAGATAAATCTAGGTGGGCGTTCAATCCGGTGCATAATACTCTTCTCAAAATTACTTCAGGATTGACTCTCCGCGAGACTACAGATGGGTCATTGGCGAAAGAAGGTTCCAAAGGAACTGTTCACAACAGTGAAGGACCGAGGAATGGCACTTCTTCGTTCACTTAAGTGCTTGTAAGTCGGTCCCATTCGCCGGTCCCGGTATGCAACGCTGGAACGATTGCGGCGACCTCCATTTCCAGGAACTGGAGGTCCCGGTCCGGAACAGCTACGACTACTTCCAGTACTAGATACTGCCGCAATGCCGGTCTCGTTCCAGTTCCCGGCAGGCCACTCGGCCGGTCCCGTTCCGGTAGGTTTGTTCATTGCGCTCGCCCATTCTCATTTTGAGTAACTTTCTTCTTGTACTTCGGACTACTGGATCACCGTGTTCCTTTTATCAACCACCTTTAGTAATTTACGTTTTACAGGTATTTTATAATTTTGTATCTTTAAGCGCATTAAAATTGCATTTTGTGTAATACATGCATTTCACAGGCGTCAAAAAGACACATCTGCTTTTTTCTTCGTAATATTTTAACATGGCAGATGAAGTAAGTCTGGAGATTTATTAATCATACGTTTTTAGATTTGATCTTTGTCATTTAATATTTAGTTTTTTAACGTACTTTTAATCATTTCCCTAAAATGAAATGTAAGAGAGTTCAAATAAATAGGTATCTCCCTTTCCTACCTATCCGATACCTGTCCCATAGGTGGCTGCAGTTTTAAGATACTCTGTTGCATTTTGCGAAAATAAAGAAATAAATAGTGGTCCCTGATTTCGGCTGAGTAGGGATTACGACTTCGAAAACTACTTAGTTTCTATTTTGATCAACCTTTATTGGATAATAATTACATAAAAAAATGGTGAACGAATAGAATGGAAAGATTCCCAAAAAGGAGCGATCATCAGTGAACTATTTTCCTAAACAATTAGTTCGCCCATTTCTGGAGGCAAGAAGCACATTGCAGATTCACGAACTGTTAGATACATGGAGATGGAGCTGTCGAATCTCGTGGAAGTGCTCCATGTTTCCATTTGTTTTATTTGTGGAAACAATGTTTTAAGAGTTTCAAGATGACATTAGGGAAACTTGCGAAATGTTATTTCCTGGCGATGTTGCTGAATTTCTGACGTGCAAAAACTTATTTTTCACTTTAGTATCCATTATACAAGCGCAGTCTTTAAAGTGCGTCATATTTTCGTCTACTCCAAACCGGAACTCTCTCTTACAACAGGTTGAATCAATATGACGCTTGCACTGACACAACTTGACTTACCCGGGACTATGGGATGGAGAACCATAGGAAAGTTGAAAGACAGAGGTAGATGACTGCAGATATTGGAGTGTCCCAAAGTGTAATTTCCAGAATTTGGACGCGATTTCAGACAACAGGAACCGTTAAAAGAAAAACAGTCAAAGGTCGTCCACGGGTAACATCAGCAAGACATGACCATTTTCTCCGATTAACAGCCCGTCGACACAAGAGGCTGAACGCAACCCTGCTGCAACGCACCTTCCAGGCAGAAAGAGGACGCGCAATATAAACACAAACAGTCCCAAATCGCCTTCGGTAACGTGGCCTCTACGCACGGAGGCCTGTGGTGTCCTATTAACCCATTACACCGTTTATCCAGCAGAAACTTGGTAGAGAAACATCAGGATTGGAGTCGTAACGTATGGCGCCGGGTTCTGTTCAGAGATTAGTCAAGATATTATGTTTATCCGGACAAAGGCCTGTAGAGAACATGGAACTCCAATCCTGCTTATGTGCAGTAAACATCACCATATCATGGTAGTGGTTGGATGGTACGAGTAGGACTCAGTATTGCTAGACGTACGGACATCTGTCGTTCCGAATGGCGCTTTGACTTCTCAGAGGTATGAAGAAGATATTCTTAGACCTTTTGTTGCGCCCTACGCTGCTGCCATAGGAGATGCATTTCTTCTGGTGAACGATAACGCTCGTCCTCACAGAGCTGCACTGGTGGACAACATACTTAAAGCTGAAGGAATTGAACGAATGGAGTGGCCAGCTTGTTCACCGGACTTACCCCGATTGAGCATGACTGGGTCCCACTACGTATACGCATTGCAATCAGACCAGCCTCCGACGAGTGCAGAGCTGGATGTTGCACTCACGGAAAAACGTCTAAATATCACCAAAGAACTGATTCATAACGTCATACTGTCCATGACACGCAGGTGTGCAACTGTACTGGCCGTCAGAAATCTGCACACATCATGTTAAAGCGCAAAGAGAATGATTTTCTCACCATTATGGTAGCTCCACGGTGCCTTCGCTCTAGGTAACCGCCATGTAATTCTCGAGTTGAGACAGCAAAATATTGTACTGTGTTACACACAAATTAAAACTGTAACCAATATCTGAATAAAATACTTCACTATATGTACGTTGTGTGTATCTCACATAGTCGCCTAATTGTTTTGAACAGTGTATGAATTCGAGATTGGTATCACAACAGACGTGGCTTCATGTAGTACATGTAAAACACCCTGAATGTGATATAGCGAGGAAAAATGACAGTTTGCGTTCATTTCTAAAATTTCGTTAATTATTGGATCGTCCGGAGAAAAAAACAAATGTTTCGTTAAGGGGTCTATACGCACAATTCCATTTCTGTAAAGCTTGAAATCTTCTTTCCGTAAGCCACTCCCAGCTTTAAATAGTAACGTGTACCGGATAATTTACGTTATTACATTCCACGTGTTTCGTGTTGACAGTGGTACCATCTGTAGAAAAATTTAAATAGAACAGAAAACTAAAGCCTTTTTAAACATTTGATATTTTAAACGAAAGATCAATGATACGTAGAAGTACTAAGATGCAAGGAAAGAATCCAACAATATATCATATTTGACACATTTCATTCAGATCATTTTTTCCCCTCTTAGTTGTTGTGCAACTAGTGGTGAACACGGAATAGACTAGAGTCGACAAGCTAAATATGTATGGTAAAGCAGGATCATTTGTATACGAGGTATGAGCGAGGCCACTCCAGCAACTGGGTGCGTGAGGATAGTAGCTAGAGTCCGATTGACTATTATTCACAAATTACGAACCTGCTAATAGCACTGTCAAGTGTCGGATGATTCAGGTTGCATAATAGTGTTCTGATTAGACGACCTAAATGCAGCTGTTAGACGGACGGCGAGGAGGGTGGGGGGCGGGGGACAAATGAATGTTTACAGCACGGCATTTCTTTTCTTGCAGTCGATTTAAACAGAAAACCCGTATATTACTATTTGAGAAAGATGCACTCGGTGTCTTATCTTTCTCAAATAATAATATACGGGTTTTCTGTTGAAATCTACTGCAAGAAAGGAAATGCCGTGCTGTAAACATATTCATTTGTCTTATGAAATTGGAATGTTTCTTGAATTCGATGGAGGAATTCTTAAACAGAAAACGACCATGAAAATGTTTTACGTTAGAAAGCTTCCAGATTGTCGTGTTAATACGCTTATTATTTTGCAGCTCGTAGTGAATAATTTCGAACACTAAGCTTTCAGGCGGGCGGCTGTTATAAGAACAGGGAGTTGGCGATTCAGCAGACCAATAGCTTGGCTGTTGTTGCTGGAATGGGACTCACCACGCCATACGAGTGAATTGTTGCAGTGTTGGGCACACTGAAATGGCATTTTAGGACGACGGCGGCTTAAACTTATCTCCGGCCGCCAGTAATCCAGATTTGGGATTTCTGGGAATTCTCCTAAATCGCTACTTTGGAAGGGCACGGCCAATTTCCTGGCTCATCCAGGGAAATACCGCCCGTCGGCTTTGACCCGTGGCATCGGTGTGTTGTCGCGTGCGTGCTTGCTTGTAGGTGCAGTGAGCAATTATGTGGTGGCTGAGTTAAAGACGATAATTCGTTTACAAGCATAACGTAGATGATAAAGATTTTGTCTTGAACAAGAGATATGTAGCTTAACTCTGATGGTTGTTGTAACCTGTAATTTACGAGGATAACCACAGATTATTATCTACAATACATCAGTGTCACGATATTATCCCGTTTACGGGTTTTTCTACATGTTACCATGGGTCAAAGCTGGCGGATCGCATCCCCGTCTTCCGTTATGCCGATTTCATTGCTCATCCTTCTCAAATCATTGATTTCTGAACTTTTACTCCGCTTTGAATGACCACGGAAAGTCAAATCGTTATAATACTTCGTTGTTTGCCGAAAGAACGTACTTCTGTATTGTTGCGATGAAATATTTTTTACTCGATAGTGTTGGAAGTAGTATTATAGCACTTTCTGAACACATTCTAGTAAAAAAATCGTCAAAACAAGCAGGAATTATCTTAGGAGGATGTAAGTGAATAAAATTTTGTATCGTGTGTATAAACATACTCTTCCTTAACATGATATGAGAAAACAAATTTTTGTAACTATCAAAACGTCTCGAAGACACAGAGGGTAAATGCTGCTAAGTAGCGAAAATCGCTCCTGATGCGCCTCCGTTTGTAGACGTCCTGCTGAGAGTTGAGGCTACGCTACCAGATAACGACTGAAGTTCTGCGTCGCCAAAGCCATACAGGAAGAAAGCAGAAAACCTAACGGTGTGGATCGTGGGTGGCCCCCTTCCAAGGGCACGCAGTGGGAAATACGTACTTAGGTTCTGGACCAGCACCTGACACGGAAAACTCACGTTCAGGGACGTGAGAAGAATGATGCTTAATGCTCTTTCTGCATTCCTTGCTGGATCACACGACGCTGCCCACACTTGGCGGTATTACGCCGTACACGGCGCAAATCACAATCAAACCTGTACTAAACTAAGCGTCAGAGCTGTGGTAAAACGCAGCAGAAAGCATTCTGAAGGTGCTGCAGACATTGGAGTACAAGACACTCGACTGTTGCTGCTGCTGATGCTACTGCTTGCACACATCGCGAGAGTTCGGGGACTGAAGTATCGCTGCCAGCAGTTGGGGATATGATTTCATTCATTGGCACGGGAACAGCGTAATGAACTGGTCGATGGACTGGTAATGGGCCAGCAACACAGCCGCTCGTCCGCCAGATGGGCGGACCTACCGCGCGATTAGCCACACCCCACATTGACAAAAACGAGAAGATACAACGAGTAGGCGACCGAGACGTGAGGCCACACTATGCAGTCTGAGTAAAATGCAGGCACTGCTGAAACTAAGAAGGACCGACTCGAGACGTTAGGAAATCACGGACTAGAGCAACCAACGTAGTCAACGACTTGAGTTTTGTTATATCAAAGATGGAACGTGCTATCTACATCACACAAAGGATACTTAGTGGACATAGAAATAAATCAGTGGGGAAACTCGAAAATTTCTGTGCAACCGGGATTCAAGCCCGGGTCGTGCTACTTACTAGGCAGTCGCTCTGACCACTGAGCCACTGGATACATGATGCGGCCACGCGATCTATCCTTGTTCGCCTCCTGCCAATGTAAAAATTGTCTACTTTTCCTTACATCACTAACATAGTGACCCTGCCCATTACAATTCATTACTCTGGACATGTCCCCGATTTCCACAAGAGTCTGGGCCTAGTGTGCAACCACACAGAAGAGAGGCGCTCGCACGTCTGTGTATATATAACACCTTCAGTTTATCTGACAACCCTGCTAGTGGTTAAAAAACGACATAACCAGCAATCTTGTGCCGTGAGTAATTACATGTATGCATCTTCATTTAGAAAGTGGTTTGGTGTTATGAATTCAGCAGCTTCTTTTATCCGATGTACCATACCATTTGTTTCCCTACGAGTGTTACCGTATTTGTATCAGTTTGTTTTGTGGCATTGTTCTCAGAATAAAAGTGTAAAACCGATCCGTATATTAAGCAACCACAATGTAGCTCAAAGATGAAGATTTTTGTCTGACAACGTAATATTTGGTACAGCGGAACTTTATAGTTCATTATGAAGAGGTACAGAGCTACAATATATTCTGCATGAATTGTTGATGAAACCTAAAAGGTTAACTCCGGTAAAATATGTAAATGGTCGAAATAGAAAATTGACGTACTCAATCGGTAAAATGTTATTCTACAGTTGAGAAGCGGTAAGGAGAGAAAGTGGGGGAGGCAGAAGAGGGAAGGGGTGGTGGGATGAAGCGTGGGAGGGGGCGGGTGCGATGGGTGAAGAGGACGACGAGTTAAAAGCGGTGGTTGCAGAAGTTCGAGATTCTTGGGTCATGGCCCTCGAAAAGTTTCAGTAATTCTTTCACTTAACGCCGAAGAAAACCGAAACCTCCAACAGCTCTGACAAGTAAGAAGTGCGGAGAGACTTCTCGGAACAAGTAGATGCCTGGAAACATAATAGCTGTTCCTTTTCCTCCTCTGGTGTTGCATCCGGCGATGTGGTGAAAGATAGCGCTCGCATTCTGGAGGACGGAGTCAAAACCTGAGTCTACCTTCCATCTTTTTACATTTGGTTGCATCTCTAAAACCCCTTCAGGATAATGAGGGCTTAGTTAGCCTGAAAAGGACACGTCCGACTTCGTTCCTATCGTCAGACGTTCCAAGCTCGTGCTTCATATTCATTGACCTTTAATTCAAGTGATGGCATAACTTGATTTCCATTTGTTTATTCTGCGTATGTTAACAAAATCAAATGTTTGTATAGCTTATGGGTCTTAACTACGGGGTCATCAGTCTCTAAACCTACAAACTACTTATGAACTAATATTAGAGACGGCACAAATATCCATGCCCGGGGGGGGGGGGATTCGAGGCCCCGAACGTAGTGGCCGTGCAGACCGTGACTGGAGCCTCAGTCACCTCGGCCACGGCGCCCGGCGCGTATTTTATCAAGGGCACTTTAAAACATTCCAGGCAGACCTATTTCCAAATTACAATCGTATGTGAAGTGTCAACTAGCGTTTTGCTAAAGCAGCTGAATTTGTTAGATTTCGCCCTAGAGAGGACTCGAACCTCCGGCAGAAACGGTCGCCAAGTGCGTAGCATGATGGTTTAGACCTCGCGGCTACTCGTCTTCATTTGGTGAGTCCTGATAGCGAGAGAGTAATTTCTTGTTAGTCTCTTCGGTCGTACAGATTTTTTGACGTTTTGAGCCATCATCGGTAGATGCACGATCATATTTATATTCAGTAATACAGTAGTTAATTGTTAAAATAGAATGGAGAGAAGCTACAATCTTGTAGATGACTGTTAAAAAGAAGTATTGTATCATAGCTTTCAGTCAAATTTGATAAATATTTTTTTTACTCTCCTGATATCGTGCTACAATGGATTGATTTTGGGACACTACAGCCTTCTAAAAGTACTTTCCAATGCTTTTTGAATGAGACCACATACAGGGTGTCCCGAAAAGGGCTTCCTGATTTCAAAATTAAATATCTCGAAAACAAAGGTCGATAGAGGAATGCAATAAACGGTATGTTTATTGTAAAAGCTGTAAGTAGTTCATACGGCAGTTTGAAATAATAATTACAAAAGCTGCTAACAGATGGTGCTGTAATAGCCACACGTAATGCCTAGTATAAATAGTGATCCGAAGCCCAGAGCGATCAGTTCCACTATAGGAACGTGACAGGAGGTTAGCGTACCAAAGGAAGAGATGAAAACCATGTACTCCATTGAACACGTTTTTCTGGTGCTAGACTACCACAGGTTAGAAGAGAGTCCTACGGCAACAAGGCGAAGTTTTCAAGCACGATTTAATGCTCCAAAAGGACCCGATGCGAAAACCATTTGTACGGTCTTCGCAAAATTTCAACGAACAGGCAGCGTAAGTGATGATCTAGTGGGGCATGTTGGCCGCAAGCAAACCGCGGTTACACCTGAAAATTTCGCCACAGTTTCTGGAATCATTCTACGAAATTCAATGTCATTCGTCCGTAGAATTGCATCTGAGACTGGTTTGAAGTGTTCCAGGACGCAGAAAATACTGAGAAAGAGCCTACACATGTTTCCATTCAAAATTCAAACGCACCAGGCCATACGCGTACGAGCTGTGCAACAAAGGGTTGCCTTTGCTAATCAGATGCCCACCGTGATTGATAGTGAAGGATTTGCTGTTGGTTGCATCTGGTTTACAGATGAAGCACACTTCCACATGAATGGATACGTGAATAAGCAGAAGTGGCGATTTTGGGGTTCCGAAAAGTTGTATTGGTGTGAAGCGAAACCCCTGTATTATCCTACAGTTACTGTGTGGGCTGCAGTATGCAGCAGTGGCATTATTGGCCCTGTTTTCATTCGAGAGACGGTCACTGGTGCACGTTACGTTTCAATTTTGGAACAATTTGTCGCCACGCAGCAAGCGTTAGAGGATCGACCAGGTACTGAATGGTTTGTGCAAGATGGAGCCCGACCACATCGGACTAAACAAGTGTTTCGCTTTCTTGAGAAATACTTCGTTAATCGAGTCATTCCTTTAAAATATTTCAAATTCACTGGTGCAGGAATGAATTGGCCTCCATATACGCCGGATTTGACTCCCTGTGACTGTTTTTGGGGGGCACAGTGAAAGACATGGTCTACCCGAAGCATCCCGCCACGCTGGACGAGCTCGAAACGGCTATCTCTGTGGCGAGCGAATCCATTTCGGTTGAGACACTACGAAATGTGATGGCGAATTTCATTCTTCGTTTGCGCCACCTCTGTAGTGCCAATGGTGAACATTTTGAAAACATCGTGATGTGATTGTTTGCAAAGAATGTTTTCGTAGGATTACTTTACTTATGTATGCTGATATGAGCTCTACAGCGTAGAGCGTCATCTGTTAGCAACTTTTGTAACTATTATTTCAAACTGCTGTATAAACGTCTTACAGCTTTCACAATAAACATACCGTTTACTGCATTCCTCTATCGATCTTTGTTTTCGAGATATTTAATTTTGAAATCCAGAGTCCTTTTCTGGACACCCTGTACGTGATACTATGCGGCTTGAGTCTTATGTTTTTTGGGGTACAAACGCGTTCGGAGAAACGAATGTAGCAGGTTAGTGATCTGCTTTTGGAATACCAGGTCAGTCTTCTGCTGGTCATAGCGAAAACAACTGCGTACTCATTGGCTCCAGCCGTCACTCGAATGTCAGGTCGGGCGCTCTGGTGTTTTTGTAGTGCCTCATTAAAAGCCGCTTGTAAGTCTGAGCGCGTGCTTGACACGAGGAGCGAGGAGGAGGGAGTGAGCCCAGCACGAGCTGCGAGCTGGCCGTGAGGGGGCGGGGCGCTGTTGACGCGGCCGGAGTTGGCCGCGGCAAGTTTGATCCCGAGGGATTTGAGGGATCCTGGCCCAGTTCGGGCGCCGCCTCCCGGAGTGCGGGCTTCCGGCAGTTAGCGTTAATTACGCCTCGCAACCTCATTCTCACGTTCCCCGTCGCCCTTCGCTAATTCTCGTCACCGGAGGCACATGCTGGTAGTGCACGGGGGACACGGCGCGTGGAATGAAGAACGACGTGCAGCCACAAAGTAACTTTCGTTATTGGCCCACTTTAGGTTACGGTAGTAACACTAAAAGTGGGCCTTTGCGATGGTCTTTTGACAGCTTGAAATTTAAATGAAAATAACGGCGTAACCATTCACCTGACACGAAAATTGAATAACCGAATTTGTAGAGGAGAAAATTCTCTACAACTTTGCTCTCTTAAGGTTTCTTTTATATCTCGTATCGTTTCAGAGATATTTGCAAAAATAACGGATATTTTGGGATGTCTGTCTGTCTGTCTGTCCGTAACGTGTTCCCTGTTATTAAGACGAAGCGTTCAACCGATCGCCACCAAATTTTACAGACAATTGTACGCCGTCAGTGACCAGAACCTCCCTTTTTCATATTTTTCGGACAAAAAATTCGGTAGTAATAACAAAAAAAGCCGTCTGTAATATAATTGTAATTGCGAACGAACCGTTCATCTGACACGAAAATTGAATAACCTAAGGTAGAGGAGAACATTGTCTAAAACTTCGCTCCCATATGTTTTTTTCATATCTTGCATCGTTGCAGAGATATTTGCAAAAATAACGACGATTTGACGATGTCTGCTTGGCTGTAACGTGTTCCCACTTTTTAGGTCGAACCGTTCAACCGATCGGCGCCAAATTTTAAAGACATAATTTTTGGCTACCAGAGTCAAGAACCTCGCTTTTTCAAATATTTCGGACAAGAAATAAGTTAGTAATGCCAAAAAAATCCGTTTGTAATGTAATTTTAATTGCAAATAAACCGTTCATCTGCCGCGAAAATTAAATAAACGAATTTGTAGAGGAGAAAATTCTCTAAAACTTTGATCCCTTAGGTTTTTTTCATATCTCGTATCGTTTGACAGATATTTGCAAAAATAACGAAGTTTTGATACCCTCCAATGAATTAACGAAAACCAGCCGTTCGGAGACATCACGTGACATTCCTCGCCCAGAACGCTCTCTGGCATACGCTATCTTACACGTTGTCATTTCAAAGCAATGGCGCACTGAAGAATTAACAAAAACACGTCGTTCTTCGTACGATAAATGATAATCTAATGTCCCTCAAATGTCATATTAGCATCAGTTAACAACGGCCATCACTAGTACGAAATTAAAGAATGGAAGTTCCAAGTGTTATCCGTAGCGTAGTAGGCAATGTGTTGAACTGTCACGCTGAAAGTCAGTGGTTCGAAACCGACCACTACCCGAATTTTTTTTCCTAAAATGGTTTCAAACACTCTTATTAATAAATTTTTTATTATTTAGATTAAAATTTTTGTCCAGAATGTTTGCAAAAACTAATAAAACTACAAATCTAAAGTGGGCCGTAGAACACGCCAGTGCGATTTTTTCTTCTTTTTAAGAAAAAGACAAAGTAGAATTACTTACATAGAAAACTTTATTGACAACAGGTACACGAGTGTCTGAACTATTTTTTCGACATGGTCACCAAAAGAGGTTAGATACTTGCCGTATTCTGTGTCGTAGAAGTCTGCCGTCTGTGAATGGAAGCAGCGTGTGACAGTCTGCTTCAGCTCGTAGTCGTTGTCAAAACTCTGACCGGAGAACAGGAATTTCTTGAGAAGCGAGAAAAATACGGACATTCGCTGGGAGCGACATGAGGACTATATGGTAAGATGATCAAACAGCACCCAGACGGAATTCTGCAAAGTTTGGAAGCAGTCCGATCATCCGACATACAAACCTTAATTTTCTCGCAGCGATTTCCGTCTTTCCTTGCACTCAATAAATTCCTCTCCTGCGGCTACCGTTTTGACAAGGCGAAGAGCTGAGGACATATTAAAACGCTGATACGATTTACTGGCGGCAAACGTACACGACATGCTAATACAAAAGTTAATCCCACGATGTGATAATGTCGAAAAATAGCTCGTACATTGCTGTACCTGTTTCCAATACAGGTTTTCATGCAACTGTGTTGTCATAAAGTTTTTGGATGCTCCTCTTAAAAACCACATTCTGATTATGACAGTGCTGCTAACACAATTCATATGGCTAATTTTTCCAACACTGTAATTTTGAAATATGTATCTTCTCATAAGCGTTCTCACACAGGTTTAGTGATTGATTAAAATGTGAACTGTTATTTACGCCTAGAAATCAAAAAGGTATTGCATTGTAATTGGAGACGATAACCAATGTAGTTTGATTCCTTAAATCACACCTTGACCCCAAACAAATCAATCAATCAATCAATGAATCATCAACCTTAAATCACCAACCAAGCAATCGTTCGTTTGTACCCTACAGCATAATGTACGAAACAGAAGCAAAAAAATGTTGCTATCCACGCCATAGCGTTGTAATAAAAGCATAGCAAGGCCATCACAGTAGATAAATCATGAGTATAAATATGTAAAAAAAATCAATAGAGTTACGGAAGGAAGATGAAACCCACTTGAAATGTATAAATTTTAGGAGAAGAAAACAAAAACAAAGTGCGTTTCCTGCAGTCAGATCTAAAAAAGTGATATTTGGATGTTCTTCATTCTGCTGTGATAAGAATCAACCTGATATTATAAAAATTGATTCCACAAACAACATAAGGTACTTGTAATTCTCATTTATAGTTCATTGTAAACATTTCTTTCAAACTTGACATTTTGTTTGATTATCTGACAGGGAGCTGTAAATCTCAGATATCTCGTTTTACACATTGGCGAATAATTAGTACTTCGAACATCAGTTTCTTATATAGTCGCCCATATTTTGCGTTTGGGCGTACTTAGCAGATGTCGGTCACAAGACGTGACAGAGCATCCAGACGTTCGTAACCCATTCTTCCACGTGCTAATTATGAAAATCCCATAATGCAGAACGTAATGCACATATTGTGCTAGACAATAAAAAAAAAATCAGTTTCTCTGCACCCTCCTGACACGGAGACAGCAATGAAAGAAATAACACACTATTGCACTACTGCAACGCATTTGAATTGCTCTAGCTTCTCCTACAGTTCTGATTGCAAGCAGCATTAAGCCAATAAATTAGCTGTAGCAGTTACAGCCCTGAACAGTGAACAGGAATTTGCTAGAATCCGTTTTCAAAGGCTCATCTGGACGTGCAGTTTTTAGTATAATGTATGTGGATGACGCGAACATTTGCAGTGTACTTTCGTTTTAACGATCTCGTCATCGAAAGGGAATTCCACGTATGTTTTTCTCGAGTATTTCTACTGTTCTCTGGTGTTACGAAGTGAACTGTGCCCGGCTGGATACCAGAGAACAGTGTAAACTGTTGATTTGTCAGGAGAACTTAAGATGGTACATTTTCAGTTGTTATGGCGCACACAGAAGTTTTCCCAGAGGCGGACTTGGCGTACACAACCAAAAATATAAATTTAAGGCTTATCGCCTGTTCTGCCTTGGTCTCCAGAAAAAGGTCTAACGTTAACAAACAAATGTATAATAATTAACGTCTAAACATGAAGGTAAGATCCAAACAAGACCGAAAGGGAACACGAGGGCGTCAATCTGCAGTTAATCCGGAGAGAGAATGTAAATTGTCAGGTTGGTCTTACTGGAGTTCCACGTGGCTTCCTCAGACCGTTTCGGATGCGTATCCAAGAGGGCAACGGCACTTTCATGCACCTAACGTCTGCTTAACAAACACTACTGGTCAGTGGTATCAACTTGTCGCTGCAAAACTTAAAACAAACTGTGTTAACAATGTTACCTTCTTGCTGTATCGAAACGTTTCGCTTACTACTGTACCTCATTAATGTGCCGGCTACCAACATACTCTCCCAGAAATAATCTCACTGGCGCTATATCCACGTAGGCCACATGGGAACAATCGGTTCAAATTCCGTTTGAAGAAAGCCAGCGGGCCGCTAGCCAACCTAGATGGGCAGACAACATGTTGTCATTCTAATAACTGCTCATCCTTAACACCTGCCCTTCAGCAAGTTATAAGCTGATACACTGTGCGTTTATTTACGGTCGGAATTATTCAAATAACCATTTACCCATGTAGCTTCTAATACACAATCAGCCGCGGCAGAATAGCAGTGCGCACTACGGCACCTTGCTACGTTGCGCGCTGTCCTTCGCCGTCGGATGTTAGAGTCCTCCCTCGGGCATGGATTTTTATATAGATTATGGGACTTAACTACGGGGTCACCAGTCCCTAAACTTACGAACTACTTATGAACTAGCTAAGACTAAGGACGCCACAAATATCCATGCCCGAGGGGGATTCCAACCCCCGACCGTAGTGGCCGTGTAGACAGTAACTGTAGCGCCTCAGTCTCCTCGGCCACCACGGCCGGCGGGCATGGATGCATGTGTTCTCCTAAGCATAAGTTACTTTAACTTAAATTTATAAGTGTAGGTACTAATGACCAACGTAATGAAGTCTCTTAAATTTACAAATATTTCAACATTTTTGTTTCAGAATATATGCTTGATTTACAATAACACAATTTTGTGGTTCACTTGTTATGGTTTACCCCACATGTCGTCCTGCTTTTCTTTATACAGACTTTTTATTTCGTGTCACTGTTAATATTTTAGTGAATCAGAAGTAAAACGTTAACGCATTATAATTATCTGCTTTGTTAGGTATCTTTTTCACGTTGCAGGCGTTTCTCGTACAATATGTGTGATGTGTTACCTATATCTAGGAAAATTTACAAAGTATCCCACGTACGATGTGCGTCTAGTTGTTTAGGTTGGGTTTGAGTTGACAGAAAACGCGATACATGAGCACATTGCCACGCGTAAAGGCCGCGTGTTTTAAGGCGTCATGTTAGGGACTGGGCGGCCGTTCTCGAGTCCCCCTTCGGCCGTGTGTGTGTGTGTGTGTGTGTGTGTGTGTGTGTGTGTGTGTGTGTGTGTGTGTGTGTGTTGTCCATAGGTAAGGTATTTAGTTTGTACGTCTAGCGACTAAAGACCATAGCAGTTCGGTCCAATAGCTTTGAACATTAGATCAACTGATAATTTGATTTTGACACCCTATTGAAGGGTTAACGCTGTCTTCATACATGGTCATAAATTTACATGTTCTACAAAACTGCTAACTGCCGCTATTAACATATAGGGGAGGGGCCTAATTGCAGTTTTCCTCTTGATAAACCGCACCTCTTTTATGTAAATCAGAAACTCGTTGTAAAAGTTTTGACGTTGCGTCAACATCGTGGTGATTAGCAACGGAGGAGAACACACTCTGATATGAATGGGGAAAGAAATCAGCCGAGCGTGATACAGGGAGTTCACGGAAAACCTAAGTCTGGATGGCTGGAGGCGGGTTTGGACCGCCGTCCTCTCGACTGTCACCTCTGCGCCACCTCATTCGGGGTGTCGCAGAAGTGAATTTTTTTTTAGTATTTCAATGATAATACGAAAATCTGTTTATACTATTTTAAAAGCTAATTTCTTGACGTGTTGCAGTCTTTCGAGATAGTCAATGCAAAAGAAAATGTATTGCATGACACGGCCTCAACTTAAAAAAAAATTAAATTTGTGTACTCTACTTCCTGCATTGATTCACATTCTTTTCTCCCGCAACACTCTATTGAAAACCTTTATACATAAGATGCATCCGGCGTCTGAAGCTTCTATATTGCCTGAGTTAATAACATCGAAATGAGGGCTGTATGAAATTCGTGTAAGGAAGTATGCATGCACAAAGCTCTTAGAAATGACGTCTGTCTGAAAGAGCTATCTAGGGATAATCATCAGTTGTAACTTGTAATGTTGAGGCGAGGAGCGGCCGAGCGCATTGAGGCGCTATACTACGATGCGCGAGGCCGTTCCCAGTCAGGGGTTCCAATCCCCCCCCTCGGGCATGGATGTTCGTGCTGTCTTTAGTATAAGGTAGTTAATAAGTAGTTCGTAAGTTCAGGGATTGATAACCCGCAGTTAAGTCCCATAAGCTTAACAAACATTTGAACACGAATGCTAAGAGGAAGTTGAGCAGGTGTTAAGCCACAAAGCAACCGCTGTCTGGACAGCTAGAAGCCATGAGAATGTCCGGCGAAGCCCCCTCCAAAACTTGAGTTAACGGCCCGCCGGTAATACCTTCAGTGCTCCTACCTGTTGCTACTGTGCCGCCCATGTTGCTCACATTTTGCCGAATAGAAGACTGATATAAAAATTTGAACATTTTTGAACGTCCGTCTTCCAAGTAAGTCAGGTGATCATTTCCAGGTCACTAACTGCGGGACCATCAGTCCCTTAACTTAAAAACTACTTATGAACTACCTTATACTAAAGACAGCACAAACATCCATGCCCGACGGGGGGAATGGAACCCCCGACTGGGAACGACCTCGCGAATCGTAGCATGTTCAGTCGCCGTCTGATTTTGAAAAATCATAATCACTCAGAACAAGATGTAATACAACGGTGGCCAATGTCGACGTTTTGACCAACACTCGAAGACATAAACAGACTTCATTATTTGTCCAGTGAGTAAGATATTCATGACTCGTTAGTAAATGTTTGGCTGTTAGTATCTACATCTACATGGGATACTCTACAAATCACATTTAAGTGCCTGGCAGAGGGTTCGTCGAACCACAATTATACTATTTATCTCCCATTCCATTCTCGAATAGCGCGCGCGAAGAATGAACACCTAAATCTCTCTGTTCGAGCACTGATTCCTCGTATTTTATTCTGATGATCATTTTTACCTATGTAAGTGGGAGTCAACAATATATTTTCGCATTCGGAGGAGAATGTTGGCGATGGGAGTTTCGCAAGTAGCCCACGCTGCAGCGATAAGCGCCGTTGTTGTAATGATTCCCATCCCAGATCCTGTATCATTTCCGTAACGCTGCCTCCCCTGTATCGTGACAGTACGAAACGAGCTGCCCTTCTTTGGACTCATTCGATGTCCTCCGTCAAACCCACCTGATAAGGATCCCACACTGAGCTGCAATACTCCAAAAATGGACGGACAAGCGTAGTGTATGCAGTTTCTTTTGTAGTTCTGTTGCATATTCTGTTTAAATGTTTATAAGCGTAATGGACCAAATTGGTATGGTTATCAGTTCCTAGACTTCTGAACTACTTTAACTTAAGCAAAGGACAAAACACACACACAAGGGAAGTCTCGAACCTTGTACGTGGAGTAGCCACGTGCTCCGCATCAAGGCGACTTGGAGCGCACGACCAATCCGACGCGGATGTTAAAGTAGCAAGACATTAAATGCCCGAAAGTGGTAACAATAAAACAGATTCAACTGCAACTGGTTGCAGTACTTCAAAAATTAATTTGGTAATTGTATAACCCACTCCCATGAATCACAGACATTGCCGAGGTGGTGTGGCTTGCGTGCCTCAACGATACAGATAGCCGTACCGTAGGTGCAACCACAGCGGAGGGGTATCTGTGTGGTTCCTGAAGAGGGGCAGCAGCCTTTTCAGTAGTTACAGGGGCAACAGTCTGGATGATTGACTGAGCTGGCCTTGTAACCTCAGCTAATGTGGCTTTGCCACACAGCTACTGCGAACGGCTGAAAGCAAGGGGAAACTACAGCCGTTACCTTTCCCGAGGACATGCAGCTCTACTGTATGAACATATGATGGCATCCTCTCCGGTAAAATATTCCGGAGGTAAAATAGTCCCCCATTCGGATTTCCGGGCGGGGACTAATCAGGAGGATGTGATCATCAGGAAAGACAATACTGGCATTCTACGGGTCGGAGCGTGGAATGTTAGATCCCTTAATAGAGTAGAAAAATTAGAAAATTTAAAAAGGGAAATGGATAGGTTGAATTTAGATATTGTGGGGATTAGTGAAGTTCGGTGGCAGGATGAACAGGATTTCTGGTCAGGTGAGTACAGGATTATAAATACAAAATCAATTGGGGGGTATCACAGGAGTAGGATTGATAATGAATAAGAAAATAGGAATGCGGGTAAACTACTATGACCAGCACAGTGATCGCATTATCATTGTCAAGATAGATACGAAGCCAACACCGACAACAGTAGTACTGGTTTATATGCCAACTAGCTCTGCCGATGATGAGGAAATTGAAGAAATATATGAGGAGCTAAAGGAAATTATTCAGACAGTTAAGGGAGAGGAAAACTTAATTGTGATGGGAGACTGGAATTCGGTAGTAGGAAAAGGAAGAGAAGGAAAAATAGTAGGTGAATATGGACTGGGCAGGAGGAATGAATGAGGAAGCCGCCTGGTAGAATTTTGCTCAGAACATAATATAGTTATAACAAACACCTGGTTCAAGAATCACAAAAGGTTGTATACGTGGAAGAGACCAGGAGACACCGGGAGATACCATATAGATTTTATAATGGTAAGACATAGATTTCGGAACCAGGTTCTACAGTGTAAGACATACCCAGGGGCAGATATAGACTCTGACCATAACTTGTTGGTTATGAACTGTAGGCTGAAACTAATACTACAAAAAGGTAGGAAAATAAGGATATGGGACCTGGATAAATTGAAGGAACCTGAGGTTCTTAAGAATTTCAGAGGGAGCTTTAGGCAACAATTGACAGAAACGGGGGAAAATAAAACAGTAGAGGAGGAATGGGTAAAATTGAGAGACGAAATAGTTAAGGTAGCAGAGGACAAAATAGGTAGGAAGGCAAGACCTACAAAAAATCCTTGGATATCACAGGAGATACTAAATTTAATCGATGAAAGGAGGAAATATAAAAATGCAGTAAATGAAACAGGCAAAATGGAGTATAGACGACTAAGAAATGAGATTGACAGGAAGTGCAAAATGGCTAAGCAGGAGTGGCTAGAAGGCAAATGCAAAGATGTAGAAGAATGTATAAATAGGGGAAAAATAGATACAGCCTACAGGAAAATAAAAGAAACATTTGGAGATAAGAAAAACAGCTCTATGAATATCAAGGACTCTGATGGAAAACCAGTTCTCGGCAAAAAGGGGCAAGCTGAAAGGTGGAAAGAGTATATAGAGAGGCTCTATGAAGGAAATGAACTTCGAGACAATATTGTAGGAAGGGAAGAGGATGTAGATGAAGATGAAATAGGAGATACTGTACTGAGAGAAGAATTTGACAGAGCCCTGAAAGACCTAAGTCGAAACAAGGCCCCTGGAGTAGATGATATTCCCTCAGAGGTACTGAAGTCTTTGGGAGAACCAGCCATGACAAACCTGTTTCACCTGGTGTGTAAGATGTATGAGACAGGTGAAATACCCTCAGACTTTAAGAAAAATGTTATAATCCCCATTCCAAAGAAAGCAGGTGCAGACAGGTGTGAAAACTACAGAACCATCAGTTTGATAAGTCATGGTTGCAAAATATTAACGCGAATTATATACAGAAGGATGGAAAAGCTGCTAGAAGCCGAACTCGGGGAAGATCAGTTTGGGTTCAGGAGAAATGTAGGAACACGGGAGGCAATACTCACTTTACGGCTTATCCTAGAAGATAGATTAAGAAAAGGCAAACCCACATTTCTAGCTTTTGTAGATTTGGAGAAGCCTTTTGACAATGTTGATTGGAATAAACTCTTTCAAGTTCTGAAGCAAGCAGGAGTAAAATATAGGGAGCGTAAGGTTATTTACAACTTGTACAAAAACGAGACAGCGGTTGTCAGAGTTGAAGGGCATGAAAGGGATGCAGTGGTTGGAAAAGGAGTAAGACAGGGTTGTAGTCTTTCTCCAATGTTGTTCAATTTGTACATTGAGCAAGCTATAAAGGAAAGCAAGGAGAAATTTGGAGAAGGAATTAAAGTTCAGGGTGAAGAATTAAAAACATTGCGTTTTGCCGACGACGTAGTAATTCTGTCAGAGACCGCAAAGGACCTGGAAGAGCAATTGAACGGAATGGGCAGTGTGCTGAAAGGTGCATATAAGATGAATATTAACAAGAGCAAAACTAGGGTAATGGAGTGCAGTGTAAGAAAATCAGGTGATACTGAAGGAATTAGATTTGGTAACGAAGCAATAAAGGAGGTAGATGAGTTTTGTTACTTGGGCAGTAAAATAACAAATGATGGGCGCAGTACAGAGGATATAAAATGCAGAATGGCAATGGGTAGAAAAGCGTTCTTGAAAAAGAGAAATTTGTTAACATCGAATATTGATTTAAGCCTAAGGATGTCCTTTCTGAAGGCATTTGTATGGAGTGTTGCCTTGTATGGGAGTGAGACATGGACGATAAACAGTGCGGACAGGAAGAGGATTGAGGCTTTTGAAATATGGTGCTACAGAAGAATGCTGAAGATTAGGTGGGTGGATCGCGTAACTAATGAGGTGGTACTGAACAGAATTGGGGAGAAAAGGAATTTCTGGCATACCTTGACTAAAAGAAGGGATAGATTGGTAGGACACATTCTTAGACATCAAGGAATTGTGAATTTAGCGTTGGAGGGGAGTGTATGGGGAAAAAATCGCAGGGGAAGACCAAGAGATGGATACAGTAATCAGATTCAGACATGTAGGTTGTCGCTCTTATGTGGAGATGAAGAGGCTTGCTCAGGAAAGGTTATTGTGGAGAGCTGCATCAAACCAGTCTCCGGACTGAAGACAACAACAACAACAACAATTGTATAACACAAATTAGAAATAACGAAACAATTCCACCGTTTCAGGGCATTGAAATAAATTCAACGGCGAAGCTGAAAATTTCTGCTGGACCGAAATTCGAACTCGGATTTCCGGCTTCGGACTTAACCAATTAGGGTATCCAGGCACGCTTCCCTTCAAATGAAAAGTGTCAATTTGTAGCACACTATTACGGTAGTGTCCCCTGCGTTCTTGCCCCCTGCCCAGCACAAATTTTCAAAACTTGGCCGTTTTATTTATTTCGACGCCCCGAAGCGGTGGAAATGTTTCAATATTTCGAATTCGAAAAATTACGGCCGTTACTGAAAAGCAATGATGTGTGTTCTTTAAGATAAGTCAGAAAAGGACAGTGTATCATAGTATAACAGTTGCTGATACGGACAAAATAATGAAGGAATACAAATTACTGGATATAACAACGGAAATAGAATTACAGTGCAGTTACCGCTCATGTAATGAATGTATGTAATTTCCTCGAAGATTACGTGCCACTTGTGTTAATCTTAACGTTAACAGAAATCCAGAAAATCAGTACAGCAGAACCAAGCTAAAGCGGGACGGGAGTATTTCGAAGTGAACATGAAAATCCTCGCAGAAAAGTGAGTTGAGACAAAGTGTACCTCGTGATGGATGTGTTTTTGAGCACGAGCTGTTTGCGGCACGGTGCTCACCGCGTTTCCCGTTGGCGGAGAGTAACTGCGTAATGTTGTTTGGAGGGAAGTTAAGAGGCACTTGGCACGAGTCGTTAGGCAGCGTCGGCGTGTGTTGGCCGCTCGCGACGGTTTGGGGCGGAACCCGATTTGTCCATTAGCGCCGAATGGACGCCCCGCGGCTGCTCTGCCACTACTGGCCGCTACACCCAACATCCAGAGCTCCGCCTACAGCCTTTTGTGCACACGCCCTCCGACAAACAATAATGTAGGAGATATAACCTCTACAAGAAAAAAGTCATCCGTAGAACTCGAATGAAACTCGCTCTGCAGCGGAGTGTGCGCTGATATGAAACTTCCTGGCAGATTAAAATTGTGTGCCGGAACCGGGACTCGAACCTGGGACCTTTGCCTTCCGCGGGCAAGCGCTCTACCGACTGAGCTATCCCGACACGACTCACGATGCCGCCTCACAACTTTACTTCCGCCAGTACCTCGCCTCCTACTTTCCAAACTTCACAGAAGCTCTCCTGCGAAACATGTAAAACTAGCACTCCTGGAAGAAAGGATATGTTGGAGACAAGGCTTAGCCGCAGCCTAAAGCCGTCGGCACACAGAGCGTGTGTGGTCAACGTGCCGAGTCCACCGTGCGGCTGAACGCTCGGAGACGGCGCAACTTGAGCATACGAGACGTGTGCCTCAACGAGCTGCACGCGACCGCAGCGCGCTCCAGCGACAGTTGTCGGCGGTATCAGTTGCTGGAATCACACTGTTTCCCAAATAAAAGGAGTGGAATTTCTGCTTTACCTCTATTGAACCGCTTACTTCCGCGTTTGTGCTTATGATGGTTATGTTCTGTGGTAGTCCTAAATAAATAACAACAAAATAATATGTGCAGCGAATGATAAGTTTCATGACAAATTGTGCGATATAAAATTAGAATATGCCTTCATAACAAAATTATTACTGCAAGAGTCTCGCTTTTTAGTCAATCTTAAAAGATCATGCTTCCATGATCAATGTTACTATTCAGTAGAGGAAGGTTAAGAACGTGTAAAATGCAGTACGTGAAACAATAAGTGCGTATTTTACTCGGAGGTGCAAACTGTCTTGTTCATAAAACGAAACCAACAAACTCAGTCCTCATAGAGTGCGCACTTACTTTTACATAGCATCGAATATTATGCAGTGTACTTCTAAGAAATTTATAGGAAAGTTTTTTGAGTCTATCAGAAAACCGAATAAAAGAAGAAAATATATTTGCTTGTGTGGAGCCTTGAACCAATACGGCAACCGCTTTCTACTTTGTAGTCCACGACTTAGCCCCCTAATGTACGGCCAGTTGTATTACAAACGTATCCTCACTTACGATATTAGACGTGTTGTATATGCTACTAAGCGATATGCCGATTGCTGACATAATTACAACAAATAATACAAAGAACTATTCGTGTTGATAGATCTTCAGTCCGCCTTGCCTTGAAACGGCACATTACTGTAATACGGAATTTTTTTTAACCATGTACAAAACGTTGCCAGTCATTTATTCCAACAAATAGTACCTTAATGGCCGGTTTCCGAGAGATTCTCATACATTCATAAGACCTAAGATATATACATATACATAAAAACCATGAAATACGACGGCCAACATGGCGTCTTCGTCTCACTACCGAAAAGAGCTGCCCCCCCCCCCCCCCCTCCTCGGATAGCCACGTGGTGTGACGTCGAGGGCGTTCTCCCACCTTATTGCTGATCGTTCAGACGCTCGTTGAGAATATCTGGCATGCTTGATACTACCCCACACGCTGGAAAAACCTCGCCAACGTGCGGTTCGCACGTTGTGACGTCAGAAACTCGCCACTTTGGTCACACTCGTTCAGATACACGCTCAGTGTGCCGACGGTTTAAGGGATGTCCCAGGTTCGAGTCCCGGTTCCGGCACAAAATTTTAATCTGCCAGGAAGTTTCATCCGCAGAACTGTTACCAATCGCTCCTGTGAACCTTCAGAGCTCACGTAAGCCATGGCAGGAGATGACGTATGGAGGACCGAGATAAGAGGCCGGGCGTGGGGACTTAAAATGTTCCGTGTGGGGAGTTCTTGAATAAGGTGCTCAAACATGGAAGATAGGACGAGGCTGGATGCTTTTGAGAGATGGTTAAGGCGGAGGTTGAGAAGAATAAACTGGACTGATAGACTCAAAAAGGAGATACTGAGTTGTGGGAGAGCAAAAAAAAAAAAAAAAAAAAGGGTAATACAAAGCAGGAAACGAAACTGTACTGAGCGCACATTAAGAAAGGAGGGGCTTGTAAAACTCTTAAAAGGCTTCCTCGATGAAATGGTAGGTTGTACATACAGCAAAACAAAAAAATAAGTCGTAGAAAATACATATAAAAGACATGCTAATATAGCAGAAAACTGATTGTGCTTTGCAAAGTGAACTGATTGTGCTTTGCAAAGTGCCGTTATCATCTATGCATGGCACAGATGCCAGAGAACAAATTCCCTTAATTTTTTTACTATAATTCGACAGTTCTACAGCAAGGGTCTCCAAGTAAGCCAACCATGATGGTACGCGTCAGTCTACTGTACAGAACAAGCGCAGTTTCGTCGCGTGGCGCACCACACGGGGCCAGTGAGAAAAAGTCTTCCCAACCAGTTTCCTAGTGAACATCACGAAGGGAGTCGGCCTACAATATAATTAAAAATCGTTTCTCGCAGAAACGTGAGTTCTTTCAAACAGCAAAGGATACAGTAGCTGATCAGTGGCACATCTCACGATGGTACTTCTTTTTTAATTGCGGTCGGTCTCTCTCTCTCTGACACACACACACACACACACACACACACACACACACACACACACACACACACACACACACACACACACAGTCACTGGTTTTAAAAACATTTGTGCTGGTCCAATTTGATGTAAAAGGGACTATTCCAGGCTGATAACGTATGTTCTCTCTTCCATGTCCACGGCAGCCATCAACCCAGCCACATGCACTTTCCTGGTATTCTGTTGAGTACTTACATCCATTTTGTGGAAAAAGTACATTAACGACCGATTTGTATTCCGAATAGTAAATGCCTTTTATATTGTACGACGACTCCATAATTGTGTGCCCAACAACCACAAAATGGTGGTGGTGGTGGTGGTGGTGGTGGTGGTGGTGGTAGTGGTGGTAATAAATTTTCTGTTTGTTGGTATTGCAGGACTCGAAACTGCACTCAAAATTATCATTCAGTGAATGAAATCTATTAGCGATATTTTTAAATAAATATTTACATCATACCACCACGCGAAAAAATTGTTACTAAATAGTTTTTGGTTCTTGCATACATTCACTCGCCGTGCGGTTCTACGCGCCACATCAGAAGCTGCGCAGCCGCTCCCGCCTGAGGTTAGTCCTCCCTCGAGCATGGGGGTGTGGAAGTTGTTTTTAGGACAGTTTCAGTTGGTTTAAGTAGTTTGTAAGCCTAGGGGTTGATAACCACGGCAGTGTCGTCCGACAGATCCGCAAACATTTCAACAGATACACTTCAGTGATGTGTATTGTTAGTAGTTTCTTCCAGTCTCAAAGTATTTCAAAATTCAACCCAAATTATTATATGTATCACAGTCGCACTGTCTTTAGATATAAAATAGTGGTGTTTCAACTGTCTTGATCGTAACAGGCAGCAGTTTTGATAGCATTGCATTTGTGGCAATATCGAGGATAGTACGATGCAAATGAAGTAAAAGCCATCACTGTTGCTGTATACCTAGTTCCCGTTAGGGCACACGTGCAATTAAAGGTCCTTGAGAAAATTTGGATGGTACTGATGTTATTTGCAATGGAAATTCTCCATTAACCCCTTCATATTTAATGGTGAGAAAGAGTGGACAACCTGTCAAAAACTGAATCCACATCAAACGCTAAAATAGGAAAGAGTACGTACCTGTGAAAAAGGAGAAAAATACAAACAGTGCACAGTCCAGTCAAGATGGGCAACATCGAGAAACGAGACAGTCATTCTAACTTGGTTAGGTAGTCAAGGTGTCGTATTTCGATAAGGTAGATGTGTTCAAATCTCCCCCAAGCTTACTATATCTTTCCTTCACGTAGTTCTGAACTGTCCATCGGATCGTTGACGTCTGTATTCTGGTAGCTTTGGCAATTAGCATTAGTTACAAATGTTCAGATGTTTAAGCTTAAAGGACTTACCTGCGGGGTCATCAGTCTATAAACTTAAAAACTACTTACGAACCACCTTATACTAAAGACGACATAAACATCCTTGCCCAAGGGGGGATTCGAACCTCCGACCGTAGCAGCCGTGCAGTTTGACTGGCGCGCCGCAGATCGCTCGGCCCCTGCGGCCGGCCATTAGTTACAGATGATGAGTCATGTGGCAAGAAAATATTACCGTCACAAGTAAATGTGACGAAGAGAAAGCGCAGGCGACATTCCTCATAGCCCTCTCAAAGAAATAAGAACCAACGGGTGTGAAGTAAGGCAGTCAAAGCTGACACACGCCATTGTCTTCGCTCTACGAAATTTCAGGACATGTTAAGATTTGCTTCGAAATAATGTGCATGGGAAAACTTCAAAAACGTTGACAGAACTCAAGGAAAGAATGTGATTATGAAAGAGTTGCGTCCGTCTGCTGAAAGCTAAATTGTTTTCATCCTTCGTTTGATCTCAGTCATATTCACATTAATACGAACAGCTAAATCTGGCAAGAAGGCATCTCATTCACACACTAACAAGGGAATAGTCCAATAAGACACGTCGATAACCTATCCTAAAATTTTTTACACAGCAAGAAGAAAACGAAAGAAATGCACTGCCAAAATTTTAGCTGTTAAGAGGAAATGCAAGTATTTAAAAAAAAAAAATTAGAAGTTAAGCATTTCTTCAGCGCATAGAACTGCTTGTAACATTGGTTTGTACAGCCGCGGTGGAGTAGCCGAGCGGTCTAAAGCGTCTCGCTGTGGAGCGCGCGGTTGCTCGCCGTGGAGGTTCGAGTCCTCCCTGGGGCGTGTGTGTGTGTGTGTGTGTGTGTGTGTGTGTGTGTGTGTGTGTGTGTGTGTGTGTTGTCCGTCGTTTAGTTTACCTAGGTTTAAGTAGTTTGTAAGTTACGGACTGATGACCACGCAGTTCGGTCCGATAGGTTTACAGACATTTGAACATTTGTTTGTACAGCCCTGCTCGCCTAGCGCGCGCGCGCTCGCTCGACAAATCACACACGCAGCGCAGCGCCGCCTAGCGGAATTATCCAAGCGCACAGAAGCTGTTTACAAAGGAGTGAACGGAAGCGAATAACTAATTCTGTCAATGAGTACTCGTTATGTCCAGACCATGAATCCAACAAAAGCAATGAATTCGTTTCTGAAATTGCTAGGAATACGTTTAGAAAGAAATGTTCAAAATTATTCTTTCACCTTTTTCCACATTTTGATAAGTGAATTGCAAGATTTTTGGAACTAAAGAGTACATTTTGTTTATTTTTGATCCTAATTTGCCTTGAGGTTGTTGAAGACAGATATACAGCTGCGGAAGAAGTAAATCACGCATACTTTGGCTTTATTGTATATGAATGTGACATTGCTTTCATTGATTGGGCAATCGACACCAGTTTTTTCTTTTTTCCCCGTTTCTTTTTTCACCCCGGAATGAAGTGCTGTGCGCAAGCAGTTTTAACAAAAGTTACGTGGATAACAGCAAGTTTCGTCTTTGTCAGCTGTGAATTTCAATACCACATTGCCTATCACTGGCAGCTGCTTCTACACATTTACGAGACGTAAACTTCGTAATTTTGCAACTTGTATTCTGTAAGAGGTCTTGAACCTGTGTAACCATATTGACGAAGTCTGGAAATGAGCAAAGTTTATGCCAGATGCAATTCGGAAGGCCCAGTGTTAATGATATCCATCGGTAATGGTGCATTGCCTCTCACGAGCAGATGTAAATCTTTCGAACAGTCTTTCTTTCAGATGTTTTAGAGTTTCCGTTTGGCGCATATTTCTTACTAAATGTAATTCTTTCTTCCATTTATACAGTTCACGCTCAGACTTCACGAAACGAAAACGCATTTACACATTGCATAACTTCGAGTTTTCTCCCTTATTCGTTTAACCAATATTACACTGCCTTTTCTTCGTCGCTGAAATCTGTCACATTAAAATTTAGAGAGGAAAAAAAAAAGCTTGGAAGGTATTCTTCTTCAGAACTGTTACTGGCACAATTGACGTCATCCGAACCACAATTCGTGGCATCATCGCAGTTACTTCCTATTCTTTCGTTTCCACAGTTTCGAAGTAAATGTCGATATCATTCGAATGAATGTGAAAGAAATTAATCAAAAATGACACATACGTAAGCCCTCGAGAGAAATAGGTGATGTCGGCTGGAGTTCACGTTCTTCGTATTTCATTCTTGCTAAATTCCGAACGTTACTTTGAACGTGAAACTGAAAGACGATACTATTAGCCGGGATATCTTACGAAAGCACAATAAATATAATTCACCTTCATGTTTAGCAGTACTTATCAATACTGCAAAACGCAAATGATAATTTTTAATAGATGTTAGTTGAGTGGCTCTTTCGAGAGAATAGTAACTGTGTACTGCAGTGTCAGGGACACAACTAACGAACGATAACATAAACGTTCTTTACAAATTGTATCGGGTTGTATCGTGTCTCCTGTTTACAAATATACCGCCTACCTCTGGTGCGTGTACTACCACTGCCTTGCGCGCTAAGAACTTTGAAATTTTCTGATTTTTTTTAATTTTTTTTTTTTTTAAATACTTGAAGGTCCTCTTAGCAACTAAACGTAACACTGCATTTCTTTCGTTGTCTTCTTCCTGTGTAAAATTTTAAGGGCAGTTTTCGACATGCCTCACTGGACCGTTACCCTTTGAAAAGGCGTAGAAGTGACACAATAAGAGGGTCTTGTCTTTTGAGGCACATACCGACAACATTGTCGTGATGATAAATTTGACGGTTTTCCCAGTGAGGGGTGCGGTTGAGTTGACGCCACGTCAAACTTTTGCACCACTCAATCGAAAGCAACTTCATTTAGACTATTGATACAACAGTTTTTCGGCATGTAATTTACACCACAACACGGACACAAACTTGGTTAAAGCGAAGACGCATGCCAATGTCTAGGAGAGTTCATAATTTTGGGTAAAGGAAAAAAAATACAGATATCGCCCACGAGAGAGCTTTCAACATGGGTCTCCCACGTCGCAGTCCAGTAACATGACAATCAAGCAAATACGTCTCCAGTCAAGTTTTCAGTGTTGTACATCTTGCACCACAACCTTTCACTGTTTCTACTTTGCTTTTTTTGTCTTCATAGTTCCGTATACTTTCTTCCTGATGGCGCGCTTGATGTGTGTGTAGTTTTTGATGGGCTACTTACTATGCCAGCTTATTACTAAATGTGGGCTTGTAACGTACCGGATCGTAGTTGGTTGGTCTTGCAGTTGTTGTAGATTGGCGCTCTCTGTAGCGGCTGGCTGAAATTTCATGGGACAAAACTAACCTGCTACAAATGAGTCAGGCGACAGGCAGGATTGCAGTTCATTGATACTTCAATTCATTATTAGTGCTCAGTTGTGACCCAAGCTGTCGGGGACGTTAAACCCTAAGCTTCCTTCCTTCAAAATTGTCATCATTTATGGCTAGCGTAAAAGACTCATTAACAATCCGGTATACTTGCATTCCACACATTAATAATACCAATTTACACAGTTCCTGTGTGAAATACACGATTCTGAGGTGTACATCTTGTGGCACAAATATTAATAGTGCACGCATAATACAGGTAGAAACACTTTGCACACGACTAACATTGGAGAACTTCAACTATAATTGTTCATAATTGGAAATCCGAACGACCTCGATTGCGCCTCAGATACATCACAAGACTCCCTACTGGCGTGTATTGTGCTTCCGATCACAACAGTACTACTACATGGCGCGGAACCATCCTGTTTGTATCATCTAAACAATGTCGCTGAAAATTACGTATTGTTAATGGAGTTGGTTGAAACAGTATAATTCATTTCTCTCAAGAGGACGGCAATACAGCAAAGGTCAAGTGAAGGGTACAAGAAATCGTAAGCCACAGTACAATGGTAACTTAGACACAAGAGGCTCAGGGGAGAGCTACATCAATACTGAGGGCCTCGCACACAGAGTCGCCAACTCTGCCACAAAGATTCCCTCTAAATTTGCTATAAGCAGCTGAAGCCTGACTCCTTTTCGATAAATAAAAACCCTTCTCTCTCTCTCTCTCTCTCTCTCTCTCTCTCTCTCTCTCTCTCTCTCTCTCTCTCTCTCTCTCTCTCTCTCTCACACACACACACACACACACACACACACACATATATATACTAAAAATATCCACAGTCACGAACACAGGGGTGCAATACCGAAAGATAGCTCATAACAAGAAATAATTACAATCCTACCTTTCAGCAAAGGGTGCGTTTCCCAGATCTTCGCATACTTTTGTACATACTTGGTCTTACTTTTGGTAGTCATTTTGTTCAATAAAACAATGCATTTACATCACAACTTGAGCTGCACACTAAAGTAAAAGTAATTATGGATGACCAATGCAATACAATTATCGCTAACACACTAAACTGCTAATCACCGCACGTGACTTAGCGGTAATTCAGTACAGTGTCCTATGGAAATACCATCCATTACCACTCGAGAGAAGAAAAAACAAAACCTGGTATTGTTGAGCGACGGCGTGGGGGTGGAGAGGGGGAAAATATGCGCCGCCTCCGTGCGATGTAAGTAAACAGTGCAGGCAACATCAACTGAAGAAACAATAAAAACAGCGTGACAGTAGTGACAGAAAAGCGACAATGTAAACAACACAGGCTGACAATACGCTGCAAGGATGGCAAGGAACATTTGCAATCAGTACGGCAATAAGTCTTCCGATTGCTACCCACACATTTGATGCTAAAAAATAAAATATAATAAAAATTTCTCTTCTCCCCCTAAAAAACCCTTGACACTTATTTTCCCCCCCCCCTAAATATCCATCTAAAACTTCTTTCCCCCTAAATTTCCCCCCGAAAAATTTTTCCCCCCTAAATCAGGGGAACCCCCAAAGTTTGCATCCATGCTCGCACACGGCGTGCTCGCCCGGTCGTGGCGGCGCTGCAGGCCCTCAGAGGCGGCGCCATCGTGCGACGGACTCGGCCGTGGCGCGGCTTTCATGCGCCGCGGACGGGCAGGATGCGGCTTGCGGTGGCGCGCTCCAACAGAGTTCGTTACATAATTGATAATGAAAAAGTAAACAATTACATACAACTGGCTGTAGTAAAAGATAGCGTAGAAATCTCATTTAATTTAATAGTGTTTCATTTACGTATTTAACGAAATAGGTTTTCAACAATACTTTCGTAATGAACGGTAATTATATAGAAACTAATGTGGGCAAAGCTTTCCTAAGATTCTGAAACATACCTACTTCAATATTGAGAGAAGAATTAGCTTAGTTTTAGCAGAAATACTATACCTCTGTGACGAACTAACTAATATTTGATAAACTTCTGCCACTAAAACACTAGAACATAAATTGAGCTATTCAGGTTAGAAAAAAGGGATGACAAAAGTTTTGGAAAGCAAAATGATTATAGAGTAAGGGTGTCCCAGCTATTGGAAAAAGACTTTCACCGGTATCAATGTACGGCTGGGGTCCATGAATGTACATATTTGGAAACCTTCTAAAACGAAAGCAAATGTTTTTAACACAAACTTATCTTTTTATAAATGGACACCCTATATTTTTTCTTCAGCAATCCATAGCATGACAAATCACATAAACAATGGCGTTTATTGCATCGCAATATTCTAATTACATCCCGAGATACTGCGACGCGAAGTTGACTCTTAAAAAACCCGAAATGCGCTGCTAGCGCACGTCCTGAGGCTCAGGCGTGAACCCCATGCTGTCCGCAATCGCGATGTGATTGACATGCGTAATCGCACTTCCATACTTACCAAGAGGTCCGAAACGAATAATACGGTCTGCTGCCATCTTGCATTAAAGTCGTACATTCCAGCAGGTATTTATCTCATAGGCTAGGGGTGATGCGGTTCTGTAACATATCTGTGTACCGCAACGTTAGTCACAAAGTTAACTTCGCTTATCGTTAATCCGTTACTAAAAAGGTAATGCTGTTCAACATTAAAAATTTACTGTAGATCTAGCGCAAGTGACAGTGAATCATTCACTCATAATAGTAAAATTCATGTTGATGGTTTCAGTGAAACAAGAGGGGAACCATTATGTGGTTTTCAGAGTTGATGGCAGCAGACCGTATTATTCGTTTCGGACCTCTTGGTAAGTATGGAAGTGCGATTATGCATGTCAATCACATCGCGATTACGGGCAGCATGGGGTTCACGCCTGAGCCTCAGGACGTGCGCTATCAGCGCATTTCGGGTTTTTCAACCGTCAACTTCGCGTCGCAATATCTTGGGATGTAATTGTAATATTCCGATGCAATCAACGCCATTGTTTGTGATTTGTCATGCTATGGATTGCTGAAGAAAAAATATAGGGTGTCGATTAAAAAAACCATAAGTTTGTGTTAAAAAACACATTCGCTTTCGTTTTAGAATGTTTCCAAATATGTAGATTCATGGGCCCCAGCCGTACATTGATACCGGTGAAAGTCGTTTGCCAATAGCTGTTATTGTTCGAGATATTGTGGGTGGACAAGATAATTGGGACACCCTGTATATTACGCAACAGTGGTATCGGCAGGTCCCGTAATGCAAGCAAATGGGAATAAGTCCCATACTTCGTTACAGGGTGCGATGTGAACAACACACATTTGTAAGCAGTTGCGATGTAACTAGCTGTGTAATGACGTTACTTGGTAATTAGTAAATAGCGAGTAGATAGAAACGACTGCTCCAACAAGCGGTTGGCTATAGTTAGGAGGTACTCTCCCTGCCCTCTGTGAGACAGCAGGATCGGCAGCGACAGCCCCGGCGCTGCGCAGATGAGGCGCGGCCACTTGTGACCGCTGCCGCTGGCCGCTCTCCCTCCCTGTGTGCGGACAGGCGCACCGCCACTCAGCCCCGCCTCCGCGCCTACTTTTATTCCCCTGCCAAAAGGTCTTCTGGAGTGGCTAGGAGGCTCAATTACCGATTAAATAATGGAACGTCAGGATTTTCTGTTACTGCAGCTTTTCAGCTTTGGAACCAAATAGTACTTGATACCAGAATGAGAGAACCACCAGCGATACATCACGTCCTAATATTTTACTGCGGCTACCAACAACAATTATCTTTTTTATATTCTGCTTATCTCAAGTCACTCTGGTCTGTTACCTACGTGGTAAGTACATTACAGATTACATACTATCGGTTTCTCCTTGCATTCCTTCACAGCTTGCTCAATGTACAGGCTACAACCCTGTCTTAGTCCCTTCCCAACCACTGCGACCCTTTCATGATCTTAGGCAATAATAATTGCTGCCTGTTTTTTGTACAACTTTAATATAACTCGTGGTTTCCTATATTTTACCCCTGCTACCTTCAGAAATGGAAAAAAATTGTATTCCTGTCAACATTGTCAAACTTTCTCCACATCCACAAATGCTAAAAACGCAATTTCCCCTTTCCTTAATCTATCTTTCAAGATACGTCGTAATGTGAGTATTGCATCGCGTGTTACTACATTTCTCCTAAATCCAAATTGATCTTCCTCAACATAGGATTCCACCAGTTTTTTCCATTCGTTTGTATATAATTTGATAGTATTTTGCAACCATGAGTTATTAAACTGATAGTTCTGTAACTTCCACATTTATCTTCACTTGCTTTCTTTGTAATTGGAATTACAATATTCTTCTTGAAGTCGGACATTATTCCCCCTGTCTCATTCATCATGCATACCAGGTGGAACAGTTTCTTCATGATTTCCTCTCCGAACGGTGATGGCAGTTCAGACGGATCACCACCTACTGCAGAGGCCTTGTTTCTACTCTTAATCTTGTAGTGTTCTGTCAAATTCTTCTCGTAGTATAGTATCTATCTCATACCTCACAATTCTCTACTTCGGCCTCCATTTGTAGAAAACTGCACTCTATATGTTCCTTCCACCTTTCAACTTCCCTCCTTTGCTTAGTATTGGTTTTCCATCTGACAAGGAAAGTACTTCGGCTTGAACAAACAGAAATACACCAAAATAGTATGATAATGTAACGGTCTCTTATTGCACTAGTGATACTCCCGCATCTGCAAAACTCTGCAGTCGCCCATTAGAGGCCTCTGCGTGTGCCATGCCGCATTGCACTTTGATCTGACGGTACGCCAGTAGTGACGGTGCAGTGTGCCTCCTAAAGTTGCATTTTGTGACGTTATTTGTGTAGTGAAGCATCAGATGGGTCGGCGATTGGTAATCAATCCTACTAATGTATTGCAATTGGTTGAGATGAAATTCCGAAGACGCCTTTTTTCGTGAATACGGTCTTGGTGTAGAAGAAGAATAATTCACATGTTTTCTGGTATCTATTATAGTGCAGAAATGACCATAGATTAGAAACACTATAATAATATGTAGGTATCACTAGTGCAAAAAATTTTTTTTAAACTTTGTTACTGAGCTTTCGTTTTGATGGTACTCTTCTTGTGGTCTTGGGTATCCTGTCTCCATTTTAACAATGTTCCAAATTGTTATAATTTATCATAGGAACTAAACACAGACATGATGCACATGCTTCTGGATTTTTTACTAACTTAATGTAGCAAGTAGTTCTATAATAATTCATTGTTTCGACATCTGTGTTACCTCTCAGGTGACCGATAGGTACAAACTTCAAATTCGTGTAATTAAGTGACCAAACTGTCGCCCTGCAGTCCGTGACGTAGCCCCTCGGACTGCGCGGACACTCCCATGCGGCAGTAGCCGGTTAACTACGCAACAGATATCGCAGCATACATCCCAACTTTTGGTGATAAAGTTGGGACTAAAAGAAAGCACCGGAAATACTTTCGGACATAATTGCTTTCCTCGAAACTTTCCTCCAACATCGCTTTCGTGTCCGAATTTTAACGAAAATTTAAATGCGTAGGTGGTATAAGGGTAATAACGGGTGGAATATGAAAACGTTGCTGCGAAATAAATGGAATTGCGGTCTCAAGACATACGCTGCGTCTTAGGCGTGCAGCCTAAATGCTAGGGGCACCGCCCGTGTCAGTTACGCAGCCTTTCTTTTTTTCTTTTGCGAAATCGCTGCGCTTTTATGAATGTGTGTCTAGCATGTTGTCGTCGCTTCTAGAGCAGATAGTTTTAGGTAAGTGAAGCAAAGCTACCTATCTTGATTATTCGGGACACAATTTTCCTTTTTGCGTAGAATACGGAACAGTTTTGACGGAGCGAGGTGGCGCAGTGGTATCCACGGGACACTCAGAAATGGCCAATGGTTAAATCCAGCTCCTAGAACCAGATTTAAGTTTTCAGTGATTTAGGGAAATCACTCCATGCAAATGCCGGGAAGGTTCCTTCGAAAGGGCACGGCCGATTTCCTTTCCCATCCTTACCCAAATATCCGAGCGTGAGCTCCGTCTCTAACGACGAAACGTACCGTAAGCTTCTTTGGTCTTTCTTCCTTTCTTTCATCTAGTTTTCTTTATAGTCTCTCAGACAGTTCTACATATAATAGTAATAATAAATTAAGAAGTAAATAGAAATACAAAATAAAAGTTCATTCCGCTTATTGTAGCTTCACGTCGTCAATTCACGATACTGTATTTTCAATATTGCCTTTTCTTACCATATATTCCGGCATCAGGTAACGCCAATATTTTTATCTAACATTTTTTAAATATTTCATCCACTTCAGTTTTCAAAGCCACAAAAAAGACTTGTCAGTTTTATCGAAACTGTATGGGATAACGTTCGAGCTATGAAGAACTGAAATACATTTTAATATGGTTTCACTCATAATTGATGTTCTTAGAAAGCGTTTAGAAAACAGGTAAATGTTCTGAGAAGGGTCTTAGGTGTGGTAACGTTTCTTTAGCGAGCTAAGGGAATAAAGAAGAAACTATTGTGATGCCTTCGTCGCCGCTAGCCAGCAGAAGCTGTAGCGAATAATTTTTCATTTTTTGACTACTACTAGCTCCTTAAATGACTAATATAGTAACTGTCTTCGACGAGTATTTCCTCATATGAAGTCTGCAGCATGTTTAACTACTAATACTGTAGTTACAGCGTCATCTCGATCGTTAAACATTCACCTGTTACCTTCATAAGTGTCAACTGCGATTTGAAACGGCACATGTGAGTAAAAATTATTGGAACTTGGTTTAGATGCAAATGCAAAGTCGAGTATATAACAGACTCGCCGCATTATTTCCTTAAGAAAACCTTTTCCAGAAATTCTGTTAGAGGTTCTTGAATATAGGCATTTTCTTGGCACAGAAAGAAATATGATATTGTGACTATACAGATGGAGGATGAAATGTTAACATAATCCCATCACATGTGTACTTCGGGTTATATAGGATAATTGCCCTCTTGTATGACTATAGTAAAACTCAAATACAAACGCGTTTGGCTTTATTTCAAAGCATCTTCAGTGGTCACCATAAAAATGCGATTATTTTTATCCATTATTTATATTTGGTTTCTGATCAAGAACAGTTCCCATAGTCAGACATACTGTTACTGCAGGGTGAGTAAAATCACAGTATAGCCTTTCGTTAAAAAAAAAAAAAAAACTCTGCAGGAAGTGAGAAAATGAAATAATCCACTAAGGTATGGGTGAAAAGATGTAATTACACAGTACGTACCGAACATGAACGTCATCTTGAAATAGGCCATCTTAAATCATCTCTTAAATAGAAGGTAGTCGTGCGATAAATCAGGTAACGTCAGAATTTTCTGACTAATTGCTGTAGTCAGATCCGACATTGCAGTTAAGTTCCAAAAGTTGCAACTAGATCCCTCTTTCGCGCAAAGTATCTTGTTCAGCGATAAGACTAACTTTTTGATAGTGGCGAAGTAAACTGTCATAACCACAGATGATCAGAATCCACACCGGATGGAACCTTCAGATGCAGTTGCCGATGTAAAGGTTACGGTATGGTGTGGAATATGGGGTACCCGTGTAATTCGACCCATTTTTAGTAACCAGTACCTAAATCCACAAAGCTACATGGAAATGATGCACGAAGTGTTCTCCTTATTATTGAATGAAGAAGGCAGCTTTACCTCTTACTTTAAACAGCATGGGTTGCACCATACTATGGAGCGTTTGTTTGTCAGAGGTTAGATGGCTAATTTTCTGATCATTGGATTGGCCGACTTAGTTCTGTGAAATGGATCACCTGATCTCTCAACCTCTTTTATCTATAGGGCCATCTAAAACAAATCGTATGTGCAGCGAAAGATAAATCATCTCGAGCCAGGGGCGGAGCAGGTTTTGTTTTCGGGGGAGGGGGAGTTTGAGAATTTACGGATGGCACCTTAGTTCTGTTAGTTTCACACATGAGGGGGGAGGAAGAAGGATAAAGTGCGACTATGAGTGAAAAGGTATTCATTTATTACTGTAGTAGGATTTCGTGAATTCATAAGTTTGCATAATAAATTTTTCGAATTTAGGGAGGGGTTTTTACCTCCCTTATCCTCCCCCTCCTGTGAGTGTACGAAGATAGTTTTCAGCGCCTTCAAATGTGCGGTGACGATGAGGGTCAACACGTTGTAACACACTAAATAACTTTCCTTTAAGAAGAACAGTACAGTCTGTACCTCCAAATGTGTTGCAATTTTTGAACCATAACTGCTACGTAGAATCTATTTACAGGGATAAAATTAACAGTAAATGCTGGGCTATTTGATATTTCACATGATCCCATATCCATTTTTTAAATGACAAAGATCGATTCCAAGGTGGTTCCCATGTTGAGGACATACCCGTACCTTAAGATAGACGACCTCAACCACAATTAGTGAAATACGCTGGTTTCCCATTGCCTCCAGTATTTTTGAAATAAGTGTGTGTCGTGGCTTTTGACATAACTTGTATAAATAGTATTCACTAGTGACTCACTTCTTTGTTTCCTATCCCTTCTTAATTTTTAACGGTTTCGTGCACTACACTTAAAAGAGCACTAAACGTAGACATTCTGCTGTGAAACAATTAAAGACTAGTCATTTTGTGTATTCTTTAGATTTTTCGTGTTCCTAATATTTCATGTCTCTTCTTAGTTTGGATAGTAAGGTGAGTGTGTGCTAGCTTTCTCTCTTTGTTTCCGTCTCATCGAGCGAGGGTGCGCAGTGTCAACACTCGGGGGCTGGCGTTGGGAAGGACGGCGCTTCACACCAGCCTCTGGCCAGCCAGGTTTGGGCTTCACTAAACCACTACAGGCGAATGCAGGGGTGGCTCCTTGGAAAGAATTCGGGCGATTTTCTTCCTAATCCTTCCACAAAAGCAATCGGAGCTTGTATGCTATCTCGAATGACAACGTTGTAGAAGTGACATTAAACCGTAATCTTCTTTCGTTCCTTCCTTCCATCTTCTTTCGTTCCTTCGTTCTTTGTCTCTTTCGACCTCTACCACCCCAACAATATAATGACGTTGGTTTTGGCTAGAAGCGAGAACTGTGGAGAGAAATAGTTACGTGCGTTTAGGTGGACGTTAGTCTTAGAACTGGTTTTCCGAATAGAAATCTGTCTTCCTCTATTCGTTGAAGCCCACAATTGTATGTCAGACAACATCTGGTACTTTGATTCCTGAACACTTACACAGCGCTGAGGTGTTCTCATATAATTTCTCCCGTCTAAAGAAATAATATTCTTGTCAGAATCTGGTGACTACGGACTGTCAACACTGAGTTACTTACGGTCGGGGGTTCGAAACCTCCCTCGGGCATGGATATTTGTGCCGTCCTAGTTCGTAAGTAGTTGATAAGTAGTTTGTAAGTTTAGGGACTGATGACCCCGTAGTTAAGTCCCATAGACTATACAAACATTTGAACACTGAGTTACGTGACGCAACTTGGTAATCACAGATCCAGCAGCTAGGTAAAGGGAACGGTTCGGCCCCTCTGTCAATATGAATGCTAGGCTACTAACTTGTATCGGTAGTGACTGGAGTGCTAGGTCCCTTCAGGTAGGTAAAAAAGGTAAAGCAGTCAACAATCCGAAGATTGGTTTGAACACCACAGTGCTTTACTACGCATGGTCCTGTTCGGAGGTGATGTGCCGCGGTGAAGTAACTGAGCGGTCTAAAGCACCTCGCTGCGGAGCGCGCGGTTCCTCGCCGTCGGAGGTTCGAGTCCTCCCTGGGGCATGGGTGTGTGTGTTTGTCCTTAGGTTAGTTTACCTTAGTTTAAGTAGTTTGTAAGCTACGGACAGTTTGGTCCGATAAATTTACAAACATTTGAACATTTGTTGGAGGTGGTATGCCGTTGTCTTCCTCCGACCTTCGAACTGACATATCCAGTCAGTTTTAGGGGGACTTACCGTTTAACGTGGGTTCCGAACCACGGTGATACTCGGTATTTTTCACGTGATCAATACTGACAGAGGTAAAAGAAGTGCAAAGTGACAGATAAAAATCCTAGGACATGGCGGGGATCGAACCCGCGACCTTTGGAATTGTAGTCTGGCACTCTACCTCTGGCACTCTACCACTGTGCAACCGAGATCAGAATATATTTTGGCCATTTTTGACAATGTCATAAATTCTTTATCTTCTGTCCCTCCGCTACTATCCGTTCAAATATGGTAAAATACCGATATCAAATGAGAATGAGCAAATTTTCATGTTTTAACATAATGCACGGTCAAATTTCGAATGCATTTTGCGGTTCCCTGGCAGAATATGCAGTCGGATTTTCGCTTCTGCTAATACGTCGATAGAACGTAATATAAAGCACAGTAGGCTTCTGGCTGGATTATAGAATATTTAATATCAGAAGATTTGCGTTAGAGTTTATTGCTCATTAAGTAGTCAGATACGTATCACAATCGACAGTTTCAAAGCAATAGACGAATGTTAATGCGCGCGTTAGTGTGTGTGTGTGTGTGTGTGTGTGTGTGTGTGTGTGTTCACACATAACAGACGAGAAGCTTTTAATTATCCTCTTGACCACCTCTAGTGCTATAAACTCAACCCTAAAACCCAGTTCATCAGTGATGATATATTCATGAAAGAAAAACTGGAATCAATCGCACAACGATGATATATTGAAAATAGATTTCTGCTACATTAAAGCCACCAGCAGTGCTAGAGCATACGTCATAAAGTATACACACATTAGAAGCTCTATCGCTCATAATGGCTAGAATGTATCCTAAGTGCTGCATGTTTTCCTTTCATACATTTTGAACGGTCGCTGCCGCACATCAATCCAAAATGAATTTAAACATCAATGGGGCTTTAGTTTCTGCTCGATGTTGTAACTTTTCAAAATTGTACCGTAGCAGTCTTTCGTTTAAAATAAACAACTGGGCTAGTCGCGAATGTGATATAACTGATCACCATTATTGTTTGGTGACTATTTAGAAAAAAGTAACAAAAATAATTATACGTTTAAATCCTTCAGTTATTTACACTGCTTAGCTCACAGATCTGTGAACGAATACCCGTCAAAGTGAGGTTCAGGCAGCACAGGTCGAAATTTGATATTGCAATGTCGTAAAACATTTTCAGATTCTACAACAAATGTAAGAATATTGGTCGATAGTTTTGTGTATCCTACTGCCCTTCCGGAAGACAGACTTGATTTCAGCCTTCAACCAGCTACTGGTCTCGGATTTTTTGCTGGTAGTCACTACGACAGAATATAGTTCAGATGTACTAAATTCAGCGGCAAACTCAGTATAGAAACAGAATCCATAAGGCTTTGCAATTTAGTTAAATTTTAACGAGTTTCGTCCTTAACGCCACTAATGAAAAATGCATTTCACTAATAATTTCAGTAGTGCGAGGGTTAAAATGGGTAGTTGCTTTGGGGTTTCCTTTGTAAAAGTACTTAAGAAAACGGAGTTCCCACGTGATCCGTTAGTGACTACCCGCTAACTTTGGTACCACTATCATTCCATAGTACGACCAGAATTTCTTCGGGATTTCGGAGAGATCACTTTAATCTGCTAAGATTGTCACTGAAGCGCGCCCCCCCCCCTCCACACAGATTTCTTCAAAGCCAAATCCGTTCCGTCGAACATATCTCCATCCAGGGCCGGATTAACCCAGGTGGAGGTCTGGGGATAGAAAAAATTTGTGACCCTGAAAACATCACTTAGGCAGTGAAAGTACAGCAGGTAAGTTGAACAGTCGTACATCATGCATTGAATCATATAGTACCGAATGTAGGTTCCGAATTCACATAAAGAAATATGTGTGATGAAAATGATAAGGCATACTATAAAACTACTTTTCTTGGCTTTTGTCCTTGCGAAGTCCTGTATCACATCCTCGAAGTCAAGAGAGCTGGTAACCCCATGTTCAAGTGATACATTTACAGTAATTTAGCATTAGGCTTTTAAATTGAATTAATTTTTGTGAACAAAGTTGTGGAACTTGCTTGCTTTTTTAATACTCCGTAATTCCTCGTGTAGTTCATTTATGATTTTTGATTCTCGTCTTAATCACTGATCCCACACGAAAAATTGATACTAAGTACTTTTAGGAACCAGAGAATTTCAAATACATATTCATTTATCTGTATGTGATGAACAGTTAATAAACGTCGGAAGAATGTAAATTCAGTGGAGGTTCCAAGATAAACGAAATTGGAATCCTTTGTAGCTTATAATTGAGTATATTATGATTTTAATTTGCAGTTACCGAGGCCACAAATAGAAGTAGCATGAAGTCGCAAGGAATAGGAGCGACCCTATTCTTCCACTGTAATTTGAACGACACTTAGCAAATGGTCCGTTGCAGTTTACGACATAGCTATATCTTCTGGAAACTGATGTTGCTACGTGTAATTGTACAAATCCGCGTTTGTATAGTGCGCTGTTGATGCTGCTGTACCAGGTGCCAACATTGTCGCACACATTTTAACGTATTTCAAAACATTAACTAGACGAGTAGTGCAACATAGGCTAGAACATGGTGTCATGTTTGATAAAACAGCCGTGTTCTGATTGTTGCTACTTCATTTAATGATAGTAAACATAATGAGAAAATTAACTAAGACTTTTTCTTGGAATATATTAGTGATGTCATTTTCAGTTGGTATACCTGCCAATTACAGTGCACAAATACCTATCCGCTGCAGTCATGAAAAAGGACAGACTTCTCTTGAGGGTTACACATCTTTTATTCGTTTGTCATAGATAGGAAACTTTATTAAGGAGCTTAATAAAGGAAACTACTTAATCAGGTAGGAAGCGAGAAAATTCAGAACACATCTTTTCCATCAGTTTCTCCATCACTTAGTACTCGGAATCTTTAAAGGTATCAATTGTAAAACTATAGATTTTAACTTTTTTCTTTTTCTCCATTGTCAGCTGCCCATAGCTGATGTAGTCACAGTTACGGTGAAAATTTGCGAAGGGGCTGGAATTGGAACGTGAAACCACCTACTCACTAGGCGGTTGTTCTAAGCCTCCACGCCGCCGTAGATATATCGACGTAACACAAAAGCAAGAACTACCCAAGCACGTACCCCGCCCGACCGAAACTTTCATATGTCGTCCTGATTCGACCATTTTATTTCCGGCTCGCACCAACAGCTGTAGCATAAAACGACGCCTCGCTGCGGAGCGCGCGCTTGCTTCCCATCGGTGGTTCAAGTCCTCCCTCGTTATGGGTGGTGTTCTTGGGTTAGTTTAAATAGTTCGTAAGCCTAGGGACTGATGATTACGGTAGTTAATTCCCACAGGTTTATAAGAATATGAAAATTTGAGTTTCACATAGCCGCAATTCTTGTCATCCATCATGTCGAAGTTTGATGGGTGTTTCAGTGCGGATGCACACTAGGACCGGACTGCTGGTGGGAATAGAGGCTGCTGCGAGCCATGGAGTACAATGGTCGAAGGACATGGGAGAGTTCAGGTCGGACGGCTTACGTGGTTGGTTAGCGCCACAGACAAATATATACAGACGAGAAACCTCGTAAGGGCCCGGTCCCACGCTCAGGTGTGCGGGGAGGGAAGGTCCGTAAGATGTCCCATGATGGCGCTGCGGTCAGAAGCAGCCCTTCAAACTGGCCAGAGCACGCGGCAGATAGCGGCTGTCCCCACCACCACCTCCCCTCAAACGCCGGCACGCCGGACACAGCCGTGGCCTCGTTCCAGGCGGCACAAGCTCTCCCATCAGCCTCCCCTCCACGCTACCCTCAGAAGCGCCTCTAGTGTCGTCTACCGGTACTAAGCCGGGGAACCACCTGACACCTGCTAGCATCTTAAGGAACTACGAGGGGAGCGTAGGACAGAGGTTTAGGGGGGCTTCTCCTGTGGTGGTGTTGGTGGTGGTGCTACGGTCGTCTTCTCGTGGGGAGGGGAAGGAGTGAGTATAGGAAAGGGGGGAGGAAGAGGAGGAGGAGGGAAAGGAAATGCAGTCCAGGGAGGAAGGAAGGAAGGAAGAAAGCAAGCCTGCATTAGCTCGGGGCCCCATGTTCGCCACGCTCGTACTCGAGAAAGAACTGTGAGCCCCCTGGAGGAGCTTGCAGATGTGGTAAGCTCGCGTGTCTAAGGTGGCATAGAGGCTTAGCGCAACGAGTAATAAATAGGTCATGGGTTCGAATCCTGGCCCCGGCACGAATTAGCACAAATCTGTATTGTAAGAGGTTTAAACCCTATTTAAAATCAATATTTACAACAGCTACAGTATCACACAGCGACGTCTGTTGTTTCGGTATTTTTAAATGTAAAAGTTCTATTAATTACGGATGTGTAACACAGCGAATACGATGAAGGTAGGTTTGCAGGAATGGCAGTAACTTGGTTTATAGTTATGAAGTTATTGGCCAGTACCTTTTGTTTGGTATCAAAATGGTGCTTCAAGAACACTTAGTACTACACGATACTGAACGCTGCGGCTACATCCGCCTGAGAGTTCTTTTCCAGCATAAAGGTTTCTGATTGGGAAATACAGGAAGGAAGATAGACAATGCTGTCATTAGAGACGGAACACACTCATTGTTCTTCGGTCAAGTACGGTGTAGGAAATCGATTGTGCCATTCGAAAAAATGTTCAAATGTTCGTTAAGCTTAAGGGTCTTAACTGCTAGGTCATCAGTCCCTAAACTTACAAACTACTTATAAACTAATTTAGACTAAAGGCGACACAAACATCCACGCTCGAGGGGAGGATTCGAACCTCCGACCGTAGCGGAAGTGCAGACTGCGACTGGCGCGCCGCAGACCGCTCGGACACTCCGGCCGGCGCCATTCGAAAGGAACGCTCCCGACATTTGCCTGGACCGCTTTAGGGGGACGACACAACCTAAATCTGGATGGCCGGAGGTGCGTTTTAACTGCCATCCACAGAATGTGCGCCACCCCGCTCGTTTTATTTTGTTGGGGGGGGGGGGGTAAGCCCCCTTTATAAACGGTGTCACCTGAACGATCAGAGAACAACGGTCGCATAATCATCCTAGACGTGTCTAAAGTAAGGCGTTCCGGGCGATAACGAACGAAGAGAAGTGTCGCGAATTGACGATTAGACGAGGCCGGCTTAACGAGCAGCTGAGGCGCAAACGGGTGAGCGCGCACGCCTCGACGCGTCACCCAATAGCGCGCCCAATTTACACAACTGAGCCAGCGTGACGCGAGCCGCGCCAACAGAGGGCCGCCGTCTCGCTGCCGGTACCGGACACAGCCGTGGCCTCGTGGCAGGCGGCACGAGCTCTCCCCTCAGCCTCCCCTCCACGCTATCAACGACCTATATAAACAACATAGACTGGCTGTGGTGTTGCCATACTTTAAGCAAATTGAAAGCTCGGCCGCCATGTTTTACAACGTCACGTAGGCGTAACCAGTCTTCTGCTATAGCACTAAATCATATCATTTTCACTTTGTGCAGTGACTTAACAAACCATTCTCTAACTGCTTATTGTTATTTCTATAGCCAAGCTAATATGGATAAAGGAAAAATGATAGACAACAAGTGTGTGGCCGACAAATCGGAAAGTTTAATTACAAATGTCAAATACAATGGATCGGCTAAACATCGTCTCATTCATACAAAAAACATACCTTTTCACTGTCTTTTAAACAATATTAAAACTGCTCACCTCTTTCCTCCGCAGATTGGGCTTTACGTAAATAATGTATCCTACAACTGAAGTAATGTTTTAATAACAGCTTTATTAGGCTAGAGTAATGAGATTCCTCACAAAATTCCGAGGATACCATAAGTGCTCGTAATTGGTAAATAAAGTAGGTCTGTTTCCCATCATTCTACATACATCTACCTACATTCGAAAAAGAAAATTTTTCTTCCTTAATGACATTTCATGATTCCTCACAAACTTTTCTGCCACTTCGAAACGTTTTACAAGATCTTTAGAGGGATTGAAAATACTGTCTTTTATACCTTTTAATACGATTAATCCTATTTTATTCTCATTTTAGGAGCAAGGAGAACTTCCAAGCAGTCTAAACACTCAAGGTTTTTTTACTCACTTGCCTAATGATGCTTCCAGAAATATATTCAACTATTTCGGAATGTAATGTCAGCATTTCATATTCTGGCGCATAGTCACGGTCAAACTGAATAGGCCTACAGCTTTCTGAATAACTTAAATCATGATTTGAAATAGGCAATAAAGGAGGATCATGTCTCCCGCTTGGCTACATGAAATATCTTCAAATGAAGCTGATTCAGATTTTTTTGAGAGCTCCTTGCTGGCGTTTTTGCTGTTTGAAGATGTTCAGGGAACGAAAATATCGTCGGAATCACATTAACCAGAAGCCGCTTTGTATTATTTGTTGCATACATGATTTCTCCCAAAAATGCGATGAACAAATGTAACTGTATGCAGTAGATTTCCACTTACCTCGCCCCATACTGGCTATCATTTTGTATGTTCTTCATGTACGAGTACATCAAATGTTAGTAACGGTAACAAAAAAATACTTACTGAAAATACGATATTCCAACAGTCTTATTACTGTGATTCGTACAGTTATATGCTGCGCCTGATTTCAGCTTAATAAATAATCTTTGAAGCCTACTACGACACATAAAATGTGAAACCCAAACACGTAAATAGCGTCGGTCTAACTTTCGTATTCTGCGCACTATACGTTGGAAAAAATGGCTGCCACAGTTGCTGGTTGCTGCCACAAGGAGCGCTGTTCACCCAGAGAAAGCCACTCTATGTAGTTTATATAGCTCGTTGCACGCTATAAAGCTCTGTAACAGAGCTTTAGCACGCTATCCTCAGAAGCGCCTCTAGTGTCGTCTACCGGTACTAAGCCAAGGAACCGCCTGACACCTGCTAGCATCTTACGGAACTAAGAGGGCAGCGTAGGACAGAGGTTTAGTGGGGCTTCTCATCTGTATGTGTTACTCTGTGGCTGCGTGCAGTGGCGCCGACAAACCGCTGCCACGCGACGTCCCACAGCTTGAAACGAAACACTGTGGGTCAAGGAGGAAAAAAGAAAAAGTTCAAATATTTGTAAATCTATCGGACCAAACTGCATGGTCATCAGTCCTTAGCTTACAAACTACTTAAACTAACGTAACGACAACACACACACACACACACACACACACACACACACACACACACACACACACCTCAGGGAGGACTCGAATCTCCGACGGCGAGTAACCGCGCGCTCCGCAGTGAGGCGCCTTCGACCGCTTGGCTACTCCACCGCGGCGGTCAAGGAGGAGATTAGGTTGTTCGGTTAGAAGCTATTATGCGTGTGGAAATGATTAAATTCCAATTTGCCTCGCGGGAGTAGCCGAGCGGTCTGGAGCGCCACGTTGCGGATCATTCGACCTCCCGCGTCGGAGGTTCGTATCCTCCCACGAACATGGATGTTTGTGTTATCTTTAGTATAAGGTAGTTAGTAAGTTAAGTCCCATAAGCTTTACAAGCATCTCAACATTTTCGAAAATACAATTTCCTGGGGTGCAGTGGATTCCACCGACACATTTACGCTTGGAAATGCGGTTTGTCTATTAATGAAGGCATCGAATGCAGGTAAATGAGCCACATTTCTGTCGACAAAGAAAGTGGCGAAGACTGTGTACACTGTCATCAGTTATTGCTACGAATATATGAGATACAGGTAACGGTGAATGTGGTATTAATTCTCGCGATATTTCGTGGTGTCATTGACAAGCAAAATTACAGTTTTGCTGAATTTATTAGAAGTTTGGTATATTACACCAGTTGACCTCCATGCTTAAATTAATAAAAACTGCACCAATTAGATATGTTTGTTGCTTACCACAACGTGTTTCGAGAATTCATTCGCATTTTCTAGTGCATTTGTTTACATAATACTTTAACGATGTTTAAATGTGATTTTCTCGCACTCTCACTCAAATTGTTTATGTTACTGAAGTTCCTAAAATCGCACAAAATAAATCTTAAGGTGTGTGTTTTAATTTAATGTTACGGTATTTTTTCTGCTTGTTTAAACGATCAGTCAAAATTATCATGACCGAAGCCTACCTTTTTACAAAAACAACCAGTGTGGCGATTTCTGTGTTGATATACCCAGTGTAATGAAGCAGACACAACACTTGCAAGTACAGACAGAAATACTATTTTTTAACATATAAAAAAATTCTGTGATCCATTATGTACGACTTCCTTCATTGCAGTACAATCAGACTGCAGCTGTGCAAGACTGGCTATAATCAGACGGTAACGTTGTGACATTACAGATACATGGGGAAGCTGATTGTTTCCATATGAAAGGGGGGGGGGGGGTGTCAGGCTGTTGGGTTCCCCAGCCGGCCGGCTAACAGTTTGGACCTAGTGAATGGAATGCAGGTAGTTAGATTTTCCTAATGTGCTCCTGACTCTGTGCTCCTGTTTTTCTCAGTTGGATGTATTTTATCTGATGCATTTTACCATTCTGTTTTAACACCGTTTTATCCATGAAGATGGTCTATGACCGAAACTGGTAGATGTATAAAGTTTTGAATAAACAGCTGATGGTTTTTTAAAAATGCATTTTATGAAAGATTTCAAATCGTTTAATTTTCCTTCGTGCTTCTCTGACACCTTGTAACTCAAACGGTTTCTTGAATCGGAGGCAATATAGGGGAAACTTTTGTTTGTTCAAATTACGTGCTAGTACCCATAGTAATAAAACGTCGGTAGACAATGTCTTGTATATCCTACTGTTTACCCGGAACCATGATCGCCGTAGAACTGCTGCTTGGCGGACAACTGCTGGACGCGTCAGCGATCATCTTCTCAAGACACCTGTAGCTGACCGCTCAGAACTGGGGCGGCGAGGCTCCTGTGGAACGCAGACATCTGACAGTGATGTGTTGGGACCTGCGTGGCGCTTTACCTCGCTTCCGGATGACGGGGGAAAGGGAAGCTAGAGAGAGAGAGAGAGAGAGACGGATTGTCAGAGTCCATCGCAATACTGTAGCAGATTGTGTGTGGAGAGGATAAAGTCTGATATAGAGACCAGCAGAAATACGTCTTCTTGGAGGAGAGGGAATATTTGCTCAGTGCCTGCGGCCAGGGCGTTTTTAGCTGACAGAGATATAGCATTCTTGCTCGCCGAGCCGAAACTTATACGATCGTGGCCCGGGGCGGGAGAGAGACTGTGTGTGCCGAGATAATAGGATGTCGAGAGGTGCATCGGTCCTTCACTGCGAATCAGTGGGATCCCAGCGTCATTGTAACCGCCATGAACAAATCAACGGTTCATGGCTCTGAGTAAATGCAGTCGTCTTTAGTAGCCACGTAATTTATAAGTTAAATTCGCTTTTCCGAAAAATATTCGTTTTCATGTAAGAAATATCGGAAACTAAGAACACCGACAAGTGTACATAAATAAAAAACAGCCAAAATCGCTTATGCTTCTCCTGTTCAGGTAACCGGTTCCGGAAGGTTATACTGTTACCATCGGATCTTTCACTTACGGTACATCACTTCCGAAACTTAGCACAATATCAGCCGAAAACCGCAATTTTACTAAAATGTGGGAAATATTTTATTTGTATTCGACATGTCAGTGACGGTTTTCCCGAAAACTCGCAATTTTACTAAATTTCATACATGATGTAGGGCATGTGAAAGGATCCGATGTTGGCTTTATAATCTTCAGAAATCGGTTATCTCAACAGAAGAGTAATTAGCGGTTTTGGCTGTTGTTTTCTGTAATATAGCGTTAAAATCGCCCCCCAAAAAATGAGAAACTTCTGTGTGGTATCTTCCGATACGCAACAAAGTGGGTGTAAACCTATCTGATAAGGTCTATTAGAACAATGAAAACACGCAAAAACCTAGAGTATGTATGAACCGTCTGTAGTATTACGAAAGAAATTACAGATACCACACTGTCAAAGTATCTATAACACAGCTCCAACTCTTCAAACAGCAGTATCCTTCAGATTTTCGACTAAGTTTTTCACATACACCTTAGGTGTAAACCAATCTGGTACCGAAGTGCCACCTCAGTTACGCAACTCGCAAAAAAAAAAAAAAAAAAAAAAAGTCGACATGCTGTGACTGTCCGCAGAAAGATTGCAAAACACATTTCCTCCCCATTGAGAGGGGAGGGGGGCTTGTAATGGGTGGCGGCAAGGAGACAACCAGCCACCCCTTCCAACTAAACATGCCACAATCATAGTAACTATGCGACCTTGCGGTAGGGTGGGAAAAAGGCAAAAAGATCAAGAAGTTCCCTTAAGATATTCGTCGCTGTAAGCAACCACGATTGCTACTGCAATGTTTAGTATTTGAAAATCATTTCTCTATATGGACGGTGTTATGCATCCCTAGTCCAAGCGCCATATGCCACAACTGACATAATGGAACCTAAATTTTAGATGTTATTAAAATATATTTATTTATGAATGTATCTCAACTTTTTGTACCAAAGAAGGGTTAGTGTTTTTTCAGTTAGTAGTGAAATCTCACAGCGAATAACTACAAAACAGCACTAATTGCGCTCACATCAGAAATATAAAGTAATGGCGCTTAGTCTTGTGATGCATAACACGGTCCATATGTAACTCAGGGTGCAAAAGTACTACAAACAGATCAAGGAATTTTGTATTTATTCGCAAATATCAGAGGAAGGGGTCTTCCTGCTAGCCACACATTTTAACAATGACACGGTGCAATGTGTTAGTGATCTCCCCTACAAAGTTGTTCTTCTTTTGTTCGATCACATGAGCTAGAAAAATAAAGAATTTATGGAATGACGCAAAAGATAAATATTGCTATCGAGGGCATAATATCGGAGAGATTAATAGTTACAGTAATATGACTTCACTGCCTCGCCGTGACTTTCCAATTTCGTATCTGTCCAGGGTACTCTAGTTTTCTTAAAATGGGACTATTTAGTGCCCTGTGTATAGTTAGTTATAAATTCGCTTCCGTACATTCAAATGCTGCGATTCTCCTCAGATACAGCGTCGAATACAGTGAACAATAGTAACACTCTGTGATTTAGCTAATGTTCGTCACTTCCGCGTGCTTTATACAAAAAAGCATTTGTCATATTGGTAGCAGGAATTCTGAGCATCAGCATGCTGCCTGTAGCCAGTAGCAGCTGCCACTGAGCTGTTGAGCCTGTTGATCGTGTCACTTGAAGGGTTCAATGATGTATTAACCCCTCAGACTGTAACATTCCGTATGGGTGTATTTGTGGAGCTCTTCAATCTGATAATTTCTCCACTATAAAGTAAGAATACGCCTTCTGAAGCAAGACGTAACTTCCGTGTTTATGTAAGGGTCGTCGACCATAGAGCGGCATGCCTCAAAACTGTAGTCATTTAACCTTACTTGCGGGTTAGTCGCTGAATTCAAAGCAGCTCACTGGTTAAATGACGGCCGACTCGGGAGAACAATGATGCAGAGCGTAATGACAAAGGAAATACCATGCGTATTTGGTCATGTGGTGTTCATGGATAGTTTCCGATCACCTGAGTGTATGCTTCTCACAGGCGCCTTAGCAAGTCTACGTGACGCTATTATCAGTCATTCGTTTCTCATAATAAGCAGGCTGATAAGAACAGGTAGACAACTCAAATATGCAATAATTCAGAAAAGCGGCGCTGTTCTTGCCGTAACGAATTAACACGAGCACAGAAAGAAAATGATACTAATGAAGTCAAGCGGACAAATTACGAGGAAAAAAAAAGTTCCATTTTTCATGCACAGGGGCTCTTTGGACATGTTTTTCAATGATAAAAGGAAAGAACTGGGAAGATTTTACTGTAGGCATCTTCTTGTTCTGAGGTAGTATGCCATAGTCTTCTCCGACCTTCGAACTGAATCACACAGCCAGTAATATGTGTACCTAGAGTTTAACGTGAATTCCGAATCAGGGTGCAACAGGGCATTTTTCACGCCAACGAAAATGCCAGGGATAAAAGTGACAGATTAAGGGGATGAGGAATGAGTAGGGATCGAAACCGCGACTTTTGGGTTTATAGTCAGACCCTGTTTCACTCTGACAAAGGATAAAGCAAAAATTGCTTGCTTTTGCCTTGTCACTTTACTTTTCCGGGGAGGGACATGGAGACGTGCAGCTAGACCATCTTCCTTACGTTAGTCCTAAGACAAGACTAAAGCCCCCTCTCGTCTCTCTCTCTCTCTCTCTCTCTCTCTCTCTCTCTCTCTCTCTCTCTCTCTCTCTCTCTCTCTCTCTTTGTTCGATAACAAGAGAAACGTGATGCTACGGGTAATATATCGGAGGTAGCCGTCGACGTCCATAGTGCTAAAGAACAGCATAGCTCGATACATTGATGGTTACCGAATGTTAGCTCAGCGGTTCCCAAGGTCAATAGGTGTGCGACTCACATATTCTGTGTAAATAGAGGCCTAGGAACTAAATAAACAAACGCCGGCCGCGGTGGCCGAGGAGACTGAGGCGCTAAAGTCACGGTCTGCACGGCCACTACGGTCGGGGGTTCGAATCCCCCTCGGGCATGGATGTTTGTGCCGTCCTTAGTTGTACGTAGTTCATAAGTAGTTTGTAAGTTTAGGGACTGATAACCCCGTAGTTGAGTCCCTTCAGCTTAACAAACATTTGATTTTTTTAAAATAAACAAACAATAAAAATGAGCATAGCAACTAAATAAACAATAAAATGAGCATTTACTTAAAACATATCACATACATCAGAATTCTTAATGTGAAAAAGTTGAACTTTTTAAATAATACGAAGTTCAACTTTATTGAAGGAGCCGCGACTACACCTCCGTTCGCGCTGCATCCTGAAAAGTGTTAAGTTTTTGAAGCAGGTGGTAATCGGTTGGGTGTAGTCGGGAGTATACATCAGAGATGACGGTGGAACCCATTAATAAAATGGAAAAATAATAAAGCAACAAATGGAATCGGGGCCCAATAATTTACAACGTCTGTCATTCCAAGGGACAACAAAATATATAATCATTTAAGTTACAAAATAAAACAAATCCTGCCAGGTAGTTAGAATGTGGCAGTGACTGTCTTATTAAGGACTTATTATGTAAAACTTCTTAAATCAACAACTGAATACGTAAAAATACGACCTACATGGTTTAATTACAGGGTAATGGAAGGAAGACAGGTAGTCACGGCACATTGCCGCAGCCAGTAAAATCGAGAGAATTGAATTTTGTCAATGAGCACGCACAGCAAGATGGGGCTGCAGTGGCGATCTAGGTGTGACAGTGAGGCGCAACCCAGGTACGATGGCGTCCCTGTGACAGCCCACCAGACAGCGACACGCCAGCCTGCGGCAGCTCGACGGCCTGTAAACATCAGTCCACCGGAAGACGAATGCACAGCGACACAACAGAGTTTGCAACAGTTAGGCTAAATATTACCTGAAACAGATTGCTAGAGCCCTTTGAATTCCCTTAAAGACAAAAAATCGAATATACTAAAACCTTAGACTGCACCTCCCAGTAAATCTGTGTTTCCCACTTCTCCCAAAATGGAGCGCAATAATGACTGATCAATAAAAAACACAATGTAAACATCAAGGAAACCTCAATTAATGAAGCTTGACAGTAAAATTTAATAAAAGTACATACACTGAATTATACAGTCTAACGGACCGACACGAAATGATAGTACAGTCAATATATTTAAAAATAGTTGTACTTGATAAATTGTCGGGTTTTCAAACAAAGAAACGTTCAAACGCCCCGGCAGAGTGGCAGAGCACCAGGCTGTTTCCCGTCGGGGGGTTCGAATCCCCTCCCCCCCCCCCCCAGGCATGGATGTTTGTGCTGTCTTTAGTATAAGTTAGTTCATAAGTAGTTTGTAAGTTTAGGGACTGATGACTTCGCAGCTAAGTCCCTTAGGCTTCTCAAACATTTGAACATTGGATCATTCAAACAGATAAAGGCAAATAAATGTTCAAATGTTTGTTAAGCTTATGGGACTTAAATGCGGGGTCATCAATCCTTAAACTTACAAACTACTTATGAACTACTTACGAACTAGGACGGCACAAATATCCATACCCGAGGGGGGATTCGAATCCCCGACCGTAGTGGCCGTGCAGACCGTGACTGGAGCGCCTCAGTCCCCACGCGCACCGCGGCCGGCTAAGGCAAATAAATACTGTCTCAAAGTTCTAGAGTGTTCACATAATACTGGAACCAAATAGCGGGATTAGCAGTTCCATTTTATCACCACAAGAAACAATGACCATATTGGGAAGGTATAAAATAAAACAGTGAAGACAGAAATATGAATTTCCAGATGGTTCCGAGGCATCAAATCCGCACACTAACGCTCGTCCATTGTAGCTGGTCCTGCCATCTATTCAAAGGGCAGCACCAGAGGAAGTACAAAGGTTCCACTTGCAACTCGTCTCCAAACACAAGGGAATTAAATAATTCCGCACCGATCCCTCGAGGGCGGCCTTCAGTTCCCACTCGAGGTTCCACAATCAACTTGTGGTACTAGACCTCATGAAGCACCTCGCAACCTCGTGGTGACTTCATACTGCCGGTTTACTGCATCCAGTACAATTTCGTACCGGCTTTCGCCAACTAGGTAAAAGCGACCGACAGGACGTCACGCGCGGCCCACGGCCAATTGCTTGCAACACGCCACACTGCCCGCCTGCCGCCGTCTTTCTCTTCGTCCGCCGCTCGACCCATGCGGCCGTTGAACGGAATTCGGCGACGCCCTCTAAAGCTACGGCGTTCTGTTTCACAGTTCCAAGAAACATACAAGAAAACGTAAACGGGGAGGCGGGAAACTGAAACAGTGCCACTGAGTCGCTACGGCTCAAAGGGTATCATCAGGGATGCACCAGTGAAGTGTGAAAAGGCCGTTACTAGAGCTGTGTGCAGGTAGGAAGGCGGCTGAGCGAGGTGTTCTGCGCAGAGAGAGAGGGAGAACACTTGGCGACGCCGCCAGATCGCCGCTTCCTGTCCTCTGCCCGCTGTCAGTTGTCCGCTGACAGCTGACGAGGCCGCTGCGGCACCACCACCACCACCACCACCACCACCACCTGTTTAGGAGGTGGTGGCTGCGGCCGCGCGCCCCCGGCGGTTTTGTTATTCGCTCGACTTCATCATTTCAAATGGATACATTCCACACACAGCGAACAAAATTCTACTTCACACCTCAGCTGGACATTCTGATCTCTTAATTCTGATATCGTCTATACAACATGAAAATTAATGCATTTTTCATTCAAATCGTTTCATTGGGACATAGATGTCAATGCTAACGGTTCAAGAAAAGCTAATTTTTGCTTGTCATAGAGAGCAACTGAAAATTTATACAAGGAGTCAATAAATCTTTTATTTATACTGCCATGGATATTTTGCTGCATAGATTGTGTATAGAAAGCAAATATCATATCCACGTAAATGAACGCTTTAATACCGGTACTGTACTGAGTGCAGTTGTCTATGCCACTTTGGTATGATCGCAGACGGCAACAAAACGGATACACAATTTAAATGATTTTGTTTTCGAAAGTGAATGTGCTCAAGCGAACATAACAGCAGCGAGAATAAATTTCAGTCACAACATCAATGTATAAAAATATTCTATCACAGTATAGCTGGACTAGCGTAGCAAGGATGTCAAGAAAATATCAGGGACTAAAAACATAATTCACATTTATCAACGTACAACAAATTTGAAATAAGCCTGATTGAGAATAAGGACATTACCCTTTGTGTTAATAAAGAGTGACATTAACGTAGCGTAACGTATCTGGAAATAATGCTATCTGTCGATCATTACATTACACATCAATCTCATCAACTATTCGTGTAATGGTTTTATACTTGGTGTTAGCCAAGCCCAGACATAAAAATCTATAGAGATCACTAAACAAAGTTATCCCGCAGCGTCTGTCTGTCCCAGTCCCCTTCATACGGTTTTCAACAAAGGACGGTAGGATTCATATGGAAGGTCTGTGGCAGGGGGTGAGTGACGAACAAAACTCCCCGAAATAGAGCAATAAATACTCTTAGGAAAAGCTGTATACATTCTGTGACAGTAATTTTCCCGTATATGTGAAAACGCGTGTATTATGTCACAATATGACGTTTGCTTGGTTCCGTCATTTAATAACGAATCAACTGTCTGCCGAACGTGACGTCCTTATATTTTTAACCCGTGTTTAAAGGGAACCAGAGTATCTCAAGATGGATAACTCCAATAACGTAACGAGCATATTCATTTAGATATCCAATTATCATGTGAAATGAACGATCGCGCACACAGGAGCACACACGCACACACACACACACACACACACACACACACACACACGTACGTACAGTATTGGCTGGCGATTACTGTTTGCCGCTACACAACTAAAACCTAAAATTTTATAATCAATGTTTAAGGAGACATTAATAGCTACCAACAATAAGGCAAAAGCTACACAAAGGTGACGGAGCGTTTAGTACTTACCACCCTTAGGTCAATAAATCGACGCCCTCATCTTCGCTGCCCGTGTCTGATGACTCTGACTCATTGAGGTTAACTATGAACGGTTCCATAATAGAGTCCCTACAAATTTCTTGATCATAGTCCTCAGCCTGTAATTTTTCTGCGTGCCTTACACAATCAGCCCACGCAGAAACTGTGATGCTCTCGATCGCTGCGCGTGTAAGACTTTCAACATCAGCAATTCTGAAAGTATTGTTCTTTTCACCGACATATGCTTTCACTTGCGCCCATATCATTTCTATCTGATTGTAATGGCAATGATGCGGTGGCAATCGGACCACCTGGTGCCCATGTTCTTTCGCTATCTGATCTATTTCATACGTGCGGTACACTGGCTTATTAGCGTTGACAAGCAACAGCAATTCTGCTCTTGTTTGCAAAGGATTGTGACTAATATTATTGCTCGATAACCAAGCTATAATGTCAGATTTCCTGGTGTGTGTTGTAGGTACTTTGTTCAGTTGTACTGAGTGAACACTGGCATTGTCCATCACAATTACTGAATTTGGGCGTAGGTATGGCAATAGCTGAGTGGTAAACCATTTCTTGAATACACTGTATGTCATTTCGCAGTGATAGTCCTCTGGTCTTTTCGACTTCGAAGCCTTAAATATCAATTCACTCTGAGGAACAAACCCAATGTCCGCTGACCCTGCATGAACAATAATAAGGCGACTGCCTTTACCTATTGACACTTTAAGACCACCGAGTCCATCGCTCATTTTCCAACACATTGATCTTGCGTGGTTCTGGTTCACGTAAGTTTCGTCGATGTAATAAACACAAGATGTCCCACTATCCCGAATCTCCTGCATTTTTCTTAAAAATATTATTCTGGCAGCCACAATGTCACTTCTTTCCATAAGGAATTTTCTACCATAGTTCATCTTACGGTATTGAAACCCCATGTCCTTTAATATTCTCAACATTGTCCATCGACTGCCCTTAAAGTCCAACTTTTCTTTCATCTGCGAAACTAACTTATCTGCAGTCGGATATTCGCCCCTCGAATACATTTCAAATATTGTCCGACGCAAAACATTCTTCGAAAAATCGTCCATATCGCCTACTTCTTTCCTACGATTGCGTCGCTTCTCTGGCGATTTAAAGGATGCTGAGCCGCCCTCTTTGATGGACGAGTTGGCTTCGCTGGCGATGCGCTGCACAGTCCTCAGCCCCGCGCCGCACGCCGCACGCCTCGGCCGCCCTCGCCTGGCAGCTGGCAACGTTGGGGTGAGCACCACGTGGCGGCGAGTCGTCTGCTTCCGCCTCCTTTCTGAAGTAGTTCAATACTCGAAACACAATAGATCTCGCTTGCTTGTGTAACACTTGGCGCTTTTCTGATCCGTCAGCCATAACGAACACTTTGCAAACTAAATAACCTTCGACACACGTCCACTGGAGAAAAAATCACGACTACACGTTGAAAGCACTCTCGGCACGGCGCGAGACAGCGAAATGACGCTATTGGCTGGGTCGTCACCAGTCGTCACGTGATGTACTGGCTCTTGCTACTGCGCATCGCCCCACCACCCGCCTTCCTAGCTGCACACAGCTCTAATTTCTGTAAAGCCGGCCGCGGTGGCCAAGCAGTCCCCGGCGCGCCAGTGACGGTCTGCATGGCCACTACGGTCGGGGGGTTCGAATATCCCCCCTCTCGGCATTATTTGTGCCGTCCTTAGTATTAGCTAGTTCATAAGTTTGTAATTTTAGGGACTGATGACCTCGTAGTTAAGTCCCATAAATTCTACAAACATTTGAGAATTGAATTCCTGTACACCTGAATAATCTCTCCGACAGAACGAGCGACAATCTGTGGCTCTTGGCTGACGATGCTTTGGTTTATGGGATGGCGTAGTCATACAATAACTGTAGTAGGATGTAGGTCTAAGAGGACAAAAAGTCTAGTAGTTGCGATGAATGGCATCTACATCTAAAGGTACAATATGTAAGGTGATACAGATATATAAACGATGTGAAATTGAAAATATTAGTATTAATAAAAAGCTGCTTGACACAGTACGTTGATTTATTATGTAACGTTTCAAAGAGATAGGAAATAAGAGATGGCGGACTGGCGACTTCGGTCTAATGGTATAATTTTGGGAAGATGTAGTTCACCTGTAAAGGAGACCGCATATAGAACGGTTGTGCGATCCCTTCTTGACTACTGCTCAAGTGTTCAGCAACCCCATCACACTGGTTTTAAGGAAGACATACAAACAAGGGCGGCTGTTAAGTTTGTTACTGCTAGGATCGATGAATGTGCGAATATTGAGTTTTCGCGAACTCAAGTGGGAATAGCTGGAGGGAAGATGACTTTCATTTCGACACACTAAAGGGCCGGAATTTGAAGCTGCTGAGATTGTTTCTACTGCCACTAACTTACTTTCCGCGTAAAGATCACAAAGAATAAACATTCGTACGAAGGTATAAAAGAACGCATTTTTCTCGATCTCTCTCCGAGTGGAACAGAATAGGATATTAGTAGTAATGGTATGAGGTACCCACCTGATGACTGTAGAGTACGCATATAAGACATACGTGATCAATGATAGGCGTCTCATTGCTAAAGATGTTGCAGCGCTCATTCGTGGTCTGGTATTATCATGCTGAAAAAGGGGTTGCTCCATATGTAGAACATGTCTCGGAATTCGTGCATTCAGTATTTACAGTGTGTCCCACGCAGCGACGTATGTAGTTATTTTTCACACCGCCAAGTTAAGCGCCTCAAGTAGGAGACCTCAAGGGACAGAAGATTGCAACGAAAGTTAGCGAAGTTGAAAAATACACTGCACAATACTCTCAACGGAATGATACGTAAACCGGTATTAGAACAGAGTAAAAGATGAGACGTCATTCAGCATACCACCGTATGAAAGCGAGTGCACATGTACAGTATGTTTTGTTAACTTCGTTTACTGACAGGGACTGAACTAGGCGCACGTTTAGTTCTCTGGTCACCTACCGAGAATTTACTTTTTTTTTTTTTTTTTTTTTTTTTTTTTTTTTTTTTTTTTTCTTTTTGCGATCATTCACAATTGACAACACAAATGCTAGGATGGCTCCTTAAGTAATGGCCGCTTCTGTCCTTTCAAATAATAAAGACTCTAGAACTTGTCTTACCTCTCGATCACGTTCTGGACTCTGTACGACGTGCATTGGAGTTATAACACCTCAAATTTTTCTCACAAACTAATCAGATAAAATTATCATTGATACGGTGTCTGTTCTTTTCGGATATGTCCGAAAAGAACAGACACCATATCAAGAACTGTATATATGCCCCAACAGGCAAAAAACATTTTCAATGCTGACGCAGTAATACGCTCGATCCCTTGCGGGATTCCAGTATAGGCTGCGAGCAAGAGAGATCAATGGACAGAGGGCTAGAAGTTGTGAATTTGGGGTGGAAGGGAAGCGTGTTGTTGCTCCACAAAAACGAATTAAAAGCTGATTTATCCTCGACAAAAACTATTAAAAGCTGATGTATACATGCTTTTAGTAAGACATTCTGCCGCTTGGTAAGGCGTGTAGCCACTTCTGATGCATTAATCCATCCGTCTTGGAGGTTGTGTTACGTTGCCATCTGTACGTGGCTGTTGCTATGAGTGTGAGCGTGGTTCATGTTATTTTATTTCAGCAGTGAATTGCCTTGTCTTGGGTGCTGTGGCTCAGATTATGCTAGCATTATTGATCTGACAATTTTAACTATTAACAAAATAAAATACCTCGATACAAACGTCTGTGTTGCGCATCCAAAACATGACATAAAAAATAATAGTGGGATCAAAAATTTTAGAACACTTTTGACGTTTAGTGAACTGCATTAATACAGAAAACACAATTTTTATTTTTCCAAAGCGTAATTCATAATGTGCGAATGAAAGGGTTAAGGCGACCGTTGGCCTGAAGGGAGAAATCCGGGTTCGAATTCTGGTCCAGCACAAATTTTCAACTTTGTCGTTGAATTTATTTCAGCTCCCCGAAACGATCTAAATGTTTAAATATTTAAATTTCGTAATCAGGTAGAAACTGCAAAAGATGGCAGTTCTTGACGTAATCTCCCTGCAGTTGTAAAAATGTTTCACAAAGGCAGCACCTTGGTTCCTTGCATTTACGATTGTGAACGCTTGTTTAGCTGTCTTCTTTGACCAATGGAAAATCGCTGATGAAACTGCAATAGGATTAGTCGATTTGCGACCACGAAGTTTGTTGTTGTTGTTACATTGCCACTTCTTTAATGTGACTTCATTTGGCCTACTGTAGCCTATCACTGCTACTCGCAACGTCTTCAGGCTTGTTCCTATTATTCGGTTAAAAATGTATACCTTGTGAAGACTATGTAAACATCATTTGATACACCCTATTAATGTGTCAATTGTGGTTGCTAGGGGCCTGATTTTGGAGCAGTATATCTTATTGTCGTGATATGGTCATTAGTTTTTTAATTCTTGTATTATCTTGTTTAGTGTTAAGTACCCATCGCAAAGAATCCCTATTTTAACGCATGGTTTTGATTAGGCGCACTAAGCCTCTCAGTTGCTGAAACCTGACGTTGGACTATATACCATGGCCGACACATTTATGATGGCCATTTATTTTTATTATTAATTTTTAAACACTTTCGTTTTAATGGTGCCTGTATCAATTATTCATTTATAATAAGTAAAACTGCTTTTGTTATATCCAATATATCACAGACTTAAGTCATGGTAACAAGTTTGTATAATGATTTACATGTATCTACGACTATGCTAGTGCCAGCCGCGGCGGAATAGCCATGCGTACTGAGGCGCCGCGTTGCGGTGCGCGCGGCTGTTCACTGTCGGGGGTTCGAGTCCCTCCTCCATCGTGGGTATAAGTGTTGTTCTTAGGCTACTTTAGTTTCAATTTGTGACCTAAGGAGTAACAGCCAAGCAGTTAAGGACCATAGATTTACATTTGAATTATCCTAGTGCCACCTGTCGACCTAGTTTACTTGCCAGTTTGGCACATGTAACTTCAGTAGCAGTACCAACATAGATATATGGAATTAACAGTAGTAATAAATTCTCTCCACAATCAGTGGGCTGGAACTACAGCTGATAAATTTGAAGGCGGAAGAAAGTACCAGCAGCTGTTCTGAGATTATTTATTCACTTAAGCGACCGGTTTCCGTGTTGTCACATCATCTTCAGGCCCCCGTCTACCAACGGTCAGTACTTTCAAAAGGGGCAACCGTTAGCACCTGTAGCCGAAAATTCCTAGATAAAAAAATCAACAAGTTAGGAAAAGGAATAACATGTGAAGTAGGTACTACAAATTTATGGCTACCAATGTTAAAGACTACCCCCCCCCCTTTTAAATGTTGATAGTACTGACAGTTGCAAAACGGAGGACTAAAGAGAGTGTTATTTTAATACCGAAACTGGTCGCATAATTAAATAAATATTAATACATATGGTGGTACTTCCTTCCACGTTCAACAGTAATCAGTTTTGCTCCTTCTGTGCAGCTTTATATCATATTTGAATGTAAGTACGAGCAAGAAGGTCTTCGTTATCAATTCTAATGCTTTTTCTATCCTATATGGCACTTCTACGTACTTCAGTTTCTTAATATTTTCCACAGAATATATCTGACGATGAGACATCGAAACACGTAATACGTTCAAAACGTTAGTGCGACCAAGACCTTTCTGAATACATTTAATAAGTCCCTCAACAATGGAAGAAGTCTGGATCAGTTAAGAAGTTAGTGTGCCGTACAGTCCGCCCATGTATATTACGCGTGCTTATTTTAAAACAAATCGCATGTTTCCATCAGTAGCCAGTCCTAAGAGAGGAAAAATCGTGGTTCGTTATAAGTAAAAAAAATTGATAACTGACAGCAATGTTCTGCTTGAAATGTCGATATTTATTTCGGTGGATCTAGATGTCGGTCAGTACCTAGCCGTTATTAATGCAGCATTTAAAAGATTGATTTTAAATATTTTGTTGTACGCCATGGCCAGGTGTCGAGTTAAAAGTTAAACGCATCCCAACACATGGGCCGCGGCCCGCAAATGGGTCGTGGCGCACGTGTTATGAGGTGCTTGTGTCGCTGGTTGTGTACTAATGTGGCTTGTGCTGGTGGTTGTGTACTAGTGCGGCTTGTGTTTGTATTCGCAGGTGAGTGTCTGGCCAGCGCGCCGCGGCGGAAGTCTGCCCTCCTACAGGAAGCACTTCCTGCCCTCTGCTGTGGCGCCACGTCACTCAGCTTGAGCCTCCGCCAGCTGAGTCCATAGCTTTAGCTTTCTCTTACATAACTACCTATTTTAATTAGAATCAATATTAAACAAGTTGCAGAAAGTACAAATTCTTGCTGTTACTACTAAACTGTTAGACACTTACCGACGCGTGAGAAATCTCGTAACTACTTCCATTTACGTTCTATATTTTTCTTGTGCTGTAACATCGTAGTGGAATCTCTTGGGTATCAGAATATGAAGTACGGGTTTATTTTGTCCCGCTAAATAGTTCTCTAAAACAGAAGTGATATCCAGCGTTCCTCAGGATAGTGTTATTGGTCCTCTATTATTCCTAATCTACATAGACGATTAGGGAGAAAATCTGAGCAGCTCTCTTACGTTGTTTGCGGATGACGCCGTCATTTATCGTTTAGTAAAATCATCTGAAGATAGAAACCAACTGCAGAACGATCTGAATAAGAAGATATCGGTATGGTGTAAAAATTGGCAATTGACTGTAAATGAGGTGCGAAGTCGTCCACATAAGTACGAAAAGAAACAGGTTAAACTTTGTTTACGAGATAAATCAATCAAAAGTGTAGGTCGTAAACTCCACCAAATACCTAGGAATTACTATTACTTCAGACTTAAGCTGGAAAGAACACGTAGAATATGTCGTGGGAAAGGCGAACCAGAGACTGCGTTTTATTGGCAGAACCCCCCTTAAAAGATGCAACAGAACTACAAAAGAAACTGCATACACTACGCTTGTCCTTCTTTTTGTGGCCTACTTACGGAACTTCAATCGCCAACATTCTCTTACGAATGCGAAAATATATTGTTGACTCCCACTTACATAGGTAGAGATAATCATCAGAATAAAATGCGGCAAATCAGAGATTCAGATGTTCTTTCTTCCCGCGCGCTATTCGAGAATGGAATGGAAGATTAATAGTATAAAGGTGGTTCGATGAACCCTCTGCCAGGCACTTAAATGTGATTCCAGAGCATCCCATGTAGATACAAATACAATTTTAAAGCTTTTTATCTCTTCCCCTTCCCTATCCCGTTTATATGATAATCTAATCCATTCACTGCATGTTGTTTTCGCGGCGATATCCTGTAATAAAACCCGCGTCAGGTGGTCTGCTGCCCACGGGCATTCGGTAGAGATCTCTGCCATTGTCAGATGGTTGGCCGTCTCATTGAATGCCGGTGTTATTTTACACTATAAATAATGAATTGTGATAGACCCAGGTACGCATAAGAGGGTTGATGGTTTGGCGATGCGCAGTAAAAAGCGAAACAAAATCGTCCATACAGGCGGACAGATTGATCCTCATGCAGAAAGAGGCAGTATGGTGTGACACGTACCAGTCGGGAGAGCAGTTCTGCCACATCTGTCCACAGCGTTCGCTTCTGGGGGCACTTCAGTGCGGATTGTAACGTAACTGATACATACTCAGTACGTCACACAATTACTCAAAATTCCTGGAATTTTATCGGAAGCGGGGCGGCACTCGCTCAGGCGGGTGAGGCGTGCAGCTTCCGTTTTGGAGGCGCAGGCCAACCGGTAGGTTAGCTGTGTTTGTCCCCAGCAATTGCTTAACACCACTTAAGACATTGGTAGGCAATGGCGAGCCGCCGAAAAGAGGTAAACCCTGAGCAGGAGGAGATGCGGCGAGAGGGAGAGGGCATATAAACTCCCTGGCGAATATAGAAAGGATGGACACTATCTTCAACAAGAAATGCTAAATCAGTGTTGTTCCCATCGGAAAGACATCTACATTGTCAGAAATAATTAGTCGCATATCAGGAACCAACAATATTTTCAGTATCTTGAAAACTATAACAGTTAATGTTGACAATATCTAACTATAGCGAAATTAAAATTACCAACTTATGAATGCGTCAGTAGATTTCAACAAACTGTCAACCACGCACCACAGAATTAACATTACTGGCTGTCATTGCGGTAATGCAGAACGGCTGAAAACTGGGCCTCCTTCCTACGTGACGCGGACTATAGGCATGGTCCTACTTGGAAGTCGTATGCCGTTGCCTTCTTCCGGCCTTGGAACTTACTTAACCAGCCAGTTATGGGATGACCTAGTTTAACGTGGGTTCCGAACCACTGTGCTACTCCATATTTTTCACATCAGCAACATTGCCAGAGGTGAAAGAAGTGACACATGGATTTACTATGTAAATATAGTCATGTCATATCGTATCCTCCACAGTAACTCAGCAATTGCAAGCAGCATGATACGCACCTCTTATCCTCATGTACGTTTAACTATTTCATGTATGTTTAAAATTAGTTGAATTTTCTGTCGGTGCTTGACAGAACATGAATAATTATCAAAAAGGAAACAATTTCACGATATTATGCAAAACGTATTTATTCGTCACAAACCGGCTTTCGGCTTCAGGCCATCATCACTTGATGATGGCCTGGGAAGCCGAAAGCCGGTTTGTGACGAATAAGTTAGTTTTGCAGAACATCTGGAAATTGTTTCCTTTTTGATATTCATGTGCATTTGTCTATTTTCCTAGAAACTTTACTTAATATCGTGTAGTACGAGTGGTCAAGCTCTTGAAGGCTGGCTTGTTTATTTTATACATTATTTGTATTGTTGATAGTCACAGGTGACAGATTGTTTATAACTTTTCTGTTTAACACCGTAAAAAGTTAAGTTTCAGTAGAAATGATCAAAGCCAAAATAGATTTTTCATTACTACTTTCGGAGAGAATTGCGACCTGCTAATGAGTGCCTAGGGCAGAAAACGGCTGTGATAGAGTAAAACATTTGAACTAATGGTGTGGAGAGTTCTGGCGGTTGAGAGAAAACTTTGTCTCGTCTTGGAAGGAGGCGTCCCTGCCAATGTGGCTGAAGTGATGCGTTGACAACAGAATCTGCGCGGCAAACTATCGTTTTGTCAGTACTTAATCTTTGGCAAGGGATGATGTGTGCCGGTTTAAGAACTTCCAATTTTTTTCAGGTTCCATTTGGGATTTCTAAATTCACATGTAGAATAACTTAACTGTTCAGTTACGCGTGTTGATAATTTATTGATCAGACTAAGTTCTGAACTATTTCGAACTGACTATCATTTCGTGTTGTGTGATCTAGAAATAAACATGTCATCGACTATGCTCAGACAATTTCATTGAGGAGTGCCCTACCATTCTCATAACGCAGGTAACCCATAATTTTATAAGGTTTCCTTATATTTATTACTATTGCTTGTGTAGGATCACTACCTATAGATCAAAACATATGTTTGAATAAACATTACTCAACTGAGTTATGTGGTGTTGCCTACGTAATTTGAAAACGTTCATTATTGTTTCGATAGAGATAGCCTTTAATAGACGGTAGGATCACAGATGAGATACTATTTGTGGCTGATACAGTTGCTGGGCATGAAAGTAGAGGTGTACGGTTCGACCCTAAGACTAAAGTGTCATACTTCTTTAACAGAGCTGTACATAGCCCAATAGGTGTAAGTTGTGTTTGGCCAATACATACGAGGTGCATTAAAGTTCGAAGGCCTCCGATTTTTTTCTAATTCTGATTAACTACTCACCAGAAATCGATGAAACTGGCGTTACTTCTCGACGTAATCGCTCTGCAGACGTACACATTTTTCACAACGCTGACTCCATGATTCCATGGCAGCGACGAAGGTTTCTTTAGGAGTTTGTTTTGACCACTGGAAATCGATGAGGCAATTGCAGCAAGGCTGGTGAATATGGGGCCGGATAGTGTCTTTCATTGATGGAAAAAGCCAAAAGTCACTAGGAGCCAGGTCAGGTGAGTAGGGAGCATGAGGAATCACTTCAAAGTTGTTATCACGAAGAAACTGTTCCGTAACGTTAGCTCGATGTACGGATGCGTTGTCTTGGTGAAACAGCATACGCGCAGCCCAGCCCGGATGTTTTTTTTTTTTTTTTTTTTTTTTTTTTTTTTTTTTTTTTTTTTGCAGTGCAGGAAGGAATTGGTTATATAATCATTTTCGTAGGATGCACCTGTTACCGTAGTGCCCTTTGGAACGCAATGGGTAAGGATTACGCCCTCGCTGTCCTAGGACATGGACACCATTTTTTCAGCACTGGTGGTTACCCGAAATTTTTTTGGTTGCGGTGAATCTGTGTGCTTCCATTGAGCTGGCTGGCGCTTTGTTTCTGGATTGAAAAATGGCATCCACGTCTCATGCATTGTCACATCCGACGAAAAGAAAGTCCCATTCATGCTGTCGTTGCGCTTCAACATTGCTTGGCAACATGCCACGCGGGCAGTCTTGTGGTCGTCCGTCAGCATTCGTGGCACTCACCTGGATGGCACTTCTCGCATTTTCAGGTCGTCATGCTGGATTGTGTGCACAGAACCCACAGAAATGCCAACTCTGGAGGCGATCTGTTCAACAGTCATTCGGCGATCCCCCAAAACAATTCTCTACACTTTCTCGATCATGTCGTCAGACCGGCTTGAGAGCGCCCGAGGTTGTTTCGGTTTGTTGTCACACGATGTTCTGCCTTCATTAAACTGTCGCACCCACGAACGCACTTTCGACACATCGATAACTTCATCACCACATGTCTCCAACTGTCGATGAATTTCAATTGGTGTCACGCCACGCAAATTCAGAAAACGAATGATTGCACGCTGTTCAAGTAAGGAAAACGTCGCCATGTTAAGTATCTAAAACCTCGTTCTCGCCGCTGGCGGTAAAATTCCATCTGCCGTACGGTGCTGCCATCTCTGGGACGTATTGACAGTGAACGCGGCCTCATTTTAAAACAATGCGCATGTTTCTATCTCTTTCCAGTCCGGAGAAAAAAAAAATCGGACGCCTTAGAACTTGAATGCACCTCGTAATAGTTTGGTAAATACAGAGAACGTAAAGTCGCAAGTTACGGTGAACCGATACGATATTGCAGTATGAGTTACGGGTGCACATCGAGAAAACACAACAAAGATTACTGTAAACTTATTTAAAAGTTTTTTCGAGAGACTGAAGTAGACGAAAGTGCATCCACGTCTAGGTGCTAGCGTTTCGCTTGAGACATAGCAAGCTTACGAAGCCACAATATACGTATTTTCTGTCTCTGCGCGAATTGATTCATCTCACTGCCATGCAGACTGTACACAGATCTCCATCTAGCGTTGGGCCACGCGCTGAAAGGCGCGTCGTTAACAGGTTCGCTGCCGTTCACGCTCTGGCGCGTGTAAACGTTACTTGAGTCGGGTGCCGCTCACGCTGTGGCGCGTGCTGCGACCTAGCATCCTATTATGGGTTGTTGTAAACTGGCATCGTCTAATAAAGCTGTATACTCTGGTAGGCACTCAGGGAAGAGTATAAGTGATATGCACACGTACGTGGTTCCAGATTTCCGCGTTTTCATTACCGGCTAAGAGCCACACACACTTCTCATGATGTCATGATAGATTTATTGGATTCTTACGTAAACAAACAAGCAAGCAAGCTTTTGATTATTTTTATTGCTATTTCCATTAGTTTCCTGTTTATAAAAAATACTTCGTAGTTTTGATATTATTCATACTTATATTGCTGATGATATAGAAATAAATAAATGTTTGTACTGTTTATATTGTTCATTTGTTGTTTTCACAAAAATACAAATGCAAGTAAAAATACCATATAAAAAAAACTGAAAACTAAAACCAAAATATTCAGTGGCTCAAAACTACGAAAAGATACTGTCAAAATACGATCACGCGCCAGAGCGTGAAGTGGCAGCGAACGTGTTAATTGATCGTGCCGTACGTTGGAAGACAGCAAACAGTGTGGTAGGGAGGCTGCTCAGTATGCAGGTCGCGGCCACGTGTCGTATAGGGTGAGGGCTAGTGGCAGTGAGACCTTTACTGCTGTGCCCAGAGGCGGCTTTAGGGCCGACCTGCATACTGGTGCGGCTCTTCACGGCACCCCTGGGACGCCACGGCCAATACCGGCGCCGTCTTACTCGATAAACCGGCGTGCACAATTCACGACGACCCGCGCTCCTCGCTGCTCCGCCGGCCGCAGTGAGAAGCGACAGTGTAGGAGCTACAACTGCTGGTCTGCGTGGAAATTATTGTGCTCAGATAGTTTTAGGCACTGAAAGCTGGCTAAATCGTGATGTGGCAAGTTCAGAAATATTTAGCGAGGCGTGGAATGTATATCGGAAACATACATCGGATACAACTGGAGGAGGAGTGTTCATCGCTGTGGACAAAGATATTGTTTCTACTGAGATCGAGGTTGAAAGTAACTGTGAAGTTATCTGGGCACAGGTCTAAAAGAAGTAAAGTTAATAGTTGGCTGTTTTTATCGGCCCCCCAGTGCTGCTGTAGCAGTTTTAGAATCTTTCAAGGAAAGTCTACACCAGGTAGTGCATAGGTAACCGGGCCATGTAATATTAGTCGGAGGTGACTTCAACCTTAAGAGTATAGATTGGGACCTTGCTAGTTACATTTCAGGCGGTACCGACAAACAGTCTTGCGAGCTACTTTTGGACACATTCTCCGAAAACTGTCTTGAGCAGTTAAACCGGCAACCCACGCGCAATGGTAATATTTTAGACCTTATAGCCACGAACAAGCCTGACCTTACTAACGACGTCTGTGTAGAGACAGGAATTACTTATCATTATATCGTCATAGCCTCGATGGTTACCAAAGTTCATAAACCAATCAAGAAGGCTAGGAGCGTGTTTTTGTTGGGAAGAGCCGACAAGCAAATGTTACGATCGTTTAATTCCGGGACTATGGATGTAGAGGAATTGTGGACTAAATTTAAGTGCATTGTTAATAAAGGGTTAGAGAAATATTTGCCAGTAAAGACGATTAAGGATGGAAAAGATCCACCGTGGTATAATAATAATGTTAGAAAGCTGCTGAGAAAGCAAAGGCTGTTGCACTCTCGATTCAAAAAAGAACACGCAAATGATGACAGGCAAAAGTTAGTAGAGATTCGTGCGTCTATAAAAAGATCGATGCGCGAAGCATATAATAATTATCACAGCCATACCTTAGCAAAAGATCATTCCGAGAACCCGAAAAAATTCTGGTCTTATGTAAAATAGATAAGCGGGTCAAAGCCCATTGTCAAGTCACTTGTTGATCATTCCGGGGCAGTAATAGAAGAAAGCAAACGGAAAGCTGAAGTTCTAAATTTAACCTTTAAGAAATCTTTCACGCAGGAGGACCGCACAAATGTACCGTCATTTGATCAACGTCCTAATTCCGAAATGGAGGACATAGCTGCTTCTCTACACCGGAAATTCCTATTACTGAGAGAGCTAAATACGAAAAAGTCTGCTGGTCCGGATGGAATACCAGTTCGATTTTACAAAGACTGTTCTGCGGCGTTGGCCCCCTACTTAGCTACGAATCTTTAATTCAGCGCAAAAATCCTAGTGATTGGAAAAAAAGCTCAGGTGACTCCCGTTTGTAAGAAAGGAAAGAGAACTGACCCACACAATTCCAGTCCATTATCGTTGACATCAGTTTCATGTTGAATTTTGGAGCATATTCTCAGATGGAATATAGTAAATTTCCTTGAAACGGAAAAGCTTCTTTCTATGAATCAGCACGGGTTTAGGAAACATCGTTAATGTGAAACTCAGCTTGCCCTTTTCTCATATGACATCTTGCGAGCCATGGATGAAGGGCAACAGGCGTATTGTTTTTTTCTCGAGTTCGAAACGGCGTTTGACGCGGTGCCACACTGCAGACTGCTAACGAAGATACGAGCTAATGGAATAGGTTCACAGATTTGTGACTGGCTGGAAGACTTCCTAAGTAATAGAACGCAGTACGTTGTTATCGACGACGAGTGTTCATCAGAGAAGAGTGTATCGTCAGGCGTGCCCCAGAGGAGTGTGATAGGACCGCTATTATTTTCTGTCTATATAAATGATCTGATGGACAGAGTAAGTTGTAATTTGTGGCTGTTTCATGATGATGATGCTGTGGTGTATGGGAAGGTGTCGTCTTTGACTGTAATAGCGTACAGGATGACTTTGGACAAAATTTATAGGTGGTACGTAGAAGGGCAGCTAGCTCTCAATGTAGAAAAATTTAAGGTGATGCCGCATGAGTAGGATAAACAATCCCATAATGTTCGAATGCAGCATTAGTAGTGGAACTTCTTGATGCCGTCGCGTCGTTCAAATATCTAGGCGTAACACTGCAGAGCGATATGAAATGGAACGAACATGTAAGGACAGTTGTGAGTAAGGCGGACAGCCGACTTCGGTTTATTGGGAGAATTTTGGGAAGATGTACTTCACCTGTAAAGGAGACGGCGTATAAAACGCTTGTGCGACCATGTCTTGAGTATTGCTCAAGTGTTTGGGACCCGCAACAGATCAGTTTAAAGGAAGACATAGAGGCAGTTCAGAGACGAGCAGCTAGGTTTGTTACTGGTAGGTTCGACCAATGCGCGAGTGTCACGGAAATGCTCCTGGAACTCAATTGGGGATCGCTGGAGGAAAGACGACGTTCTTTTCGTGAATTTCTGTTGAGTAAATTTAGAGGGCCGGAATTTGAAGCTGAGTGTAGTAAGATCTTGCTGCAGTCTACTTACATTTCGCGTGGTGATCACAAAGATACGAGAAATTAGGGCTCGTACGGAGGCATATAGGTATTCTTTTTTTCCTCGTTCTATTTGGGAGTGTAATAGGAAAGAAAATGCGTAGTAGTGTACAGTGTACCCTCCGCCACGCACCTTACGATGAATTGCGGAGTATGGATGTAGATGTATGCGAAGGCACTAGCTCCCCGTAACACATACCTTACTAAGCGATGAAGATAATTACACCGCCGTGTCTTTGAGACGACGATTATCTTTGAAAAATACTAGACGAAAATTTGTGGATTTTTTCTTTTTACAAGTATTTCGGGCATTTTCGAAACTTACCGACTTAACAACCACTGAAAACCCAAGGAATTCGGTATACCGCCCTAATACCGCGGAAGGCCCCCGCGAGCACGCAGAACTGCTGCAACAAGACGTGGCGTGAAGTTGCATGATGTCTGTAGCTGTGCTGGATGGTATTGACACTGAGCATCCTGCAGGGCTATCCATAAATTCGTAGGAGTACGTTGAAAGACATCCCAAATATGTTCAACAACGTTAATGTCTGCGGAGTTTTGTGGTCAGTGGATGTTTGAACTCGGAAGCGTTTTCCGGGAGTCACTCTGTAGCAATTATGGGCGTGTGGGGTGTCGCATTGTTCGGCTGGAAATGCCGAAGTACATCTGAAAGCAGAATGGACATGAATGGGTGCGGCTGATGAGCCAGGATGCGTACGTTCGTCTCACAGATCGCAGTGGTATCCAGACGTATCAAAGGTCCCGTAGCACTCCAATGGCACACACCCCGCTTCAGTCCCCTACGGACATGCAGAACCCATGAGGTGGTAGCCATACCCGCACACGACCATCCTCTGGATACAACTGAAAACGAGACTCGTCAGATCAGGCACTTTAATCAGTAATAAACAGTATAATTTCGGTTCTGACGGGCCCAGGCGAGGCTTAAAGCTTTGTCTCGAGGAGCCGGCATGGGCACTCGAGTACGCCTTCGGCTCCGAAAGCCCATATCGATGATACTTAGTTGAATGGTTCGTTTACACACTTACACTTGCTGATGGCTAACAATGAAATCTAGAGAAATTAGCAGAATGGTTGTACTACTGTCGCCTTAAGAGATTCCCTTCCTCTTCTTGCAGGTTCTTTTTCCTGCCACAACGATGTCAGATTTGATGTTTTACCGGATTCCCGATATTCACGGCAGTGGCGGACTAAACTGGGGAGGGGGGGGGGGAGGGGGGGCTTCCACAATTTGGCAAAAGGTACTACGCTCAACAAAAATAATAAAATGTTGCAAACTTGGATTTTAAAATGCCTAACTCAAGAGCTGCGAGCCTGTTTAGTTTTCACTAAAATTAAAAACATCTCTTCTACTTGTCAAGTGCTCATACATCGTTAGGAACGCATTTTAGAGATGATGATCACTGGCCCTTTTTCTTTTCTTGCTTTGGTCTATAGTATCTTCTCACAAAATATGAAAACAGAGGTTGAAGTAAGAGTTGTTCGTTTCGCATTATCGAAGTTAATTGCTTCATTGGATGGTAGTTTGACATCATTTAGTTATGAAAAATTGATCGACCAATTTTCCTTTACATCAAGAAATCTTGGGCGGTTGTATTTTAGAAACCCCTGTATTAACGAACTACCCCCTGATAGCATACTTCGCATGTTAAAATAACCACATTTGAAGAATCTAGGAGCACACCGTAACACTTGGTAGCACGCACAGAGGCGTTTAATCAGTGATTGTCCTTACGCTGTGTAAGAGAAGGGAGTTTACCGTGTGAAAGAAATGGGGCCCACTCTGGTGTGCGCTTAAAGCGTTGGAGAGTGCGGCTGTAGATGCAGAGGCAGATAAGCGCGCAGACACGTGGCCGCGGGACACGCAACCGCCGCGCCGTATCGATTGCGGAGCGCGCGGGCAAGGTTGCCCTAGCGGCCACAACTGCGGCCGCCGTGGCCCACGAGTATTCCGGGCCACACGTGGTCGTGCCCGCTGCCAGCGTCGTCACTCAGTGGTGGACCCCACACCATGTGTGTGGCCCGAGGCGCCTTCTGGGATGCGACCAAGCCTTACCCGAGCCACACAGCGTGCTTCCGTAAAGTTATTTTTGGATCACACAAATCTTGGCGTGTGTGTTAGAAGCGTTCACTGAAAGCAGAGACGTGCGACAGAAGTAACATACGACCGTCAACAATGTTCTGGGTAACTTAGACGGGAATCAGGGAGAGGGGAGGGGGACGTCGTTTTAGGTGCCAGTATTCAGTATTTTACGAGGTCCCTGTCGTATCTTGACGATGTCCCTGCGCATTCCAGAAGATGCTGCTTGGTCTAAAAGTAGTCAGCTACCGAATCGCCCTGTGCACGATAGCTAAAAATGTTCAAATGTTTGTATAGTCTATGGGACTTAACTACGGGGTCATCAGTCGCTAAACTTACAAACTACTTGTCAACTACATACGAACTAGGACGGCACAAATATCCATGCCGGAGGGGGGATTCGAACCCCGACCGTAGTGGCCGTGCAGGCCGTGACTGGAGCGCCTCAGTCTCCTCGGCCACCGCGGCCAGCGAACGATAGCTCGGAAACATTGTATAAGAGTCAGTTCATCGTACGCCCATGTTGAGGAATGCGTTCATCGTATCGGTAAGGGATCAAGTGTCATGATAGCCGTTGGCCTAGAGGTCACTTCTATACCTATCGGGAGAATGGACAAACATCTATCTTAGGATAGAGCTACACGGCCAAAATTGAAACGTTATACACTTCCTGCACGCCTTGCGGACAGAACAGGTCAGTCGGTTCTTGAACAGCAGGTGTGACCTGGAGTCTTGTTCAAAAGTGAATTGCAAAAAACAGAGGTGGTAGTGCAATGGGTAGACGATCGTATACACGGAAGTTGCCGCATGCCTTGGCGCGTCCACGAATTATGGCGGCCACAGTATCTCCTTGACGACATAGGCACAGCATCGACAGAGTCGAGTTATCAAGACATGAAGGCGATATAGTTTGCCATATATGCTTTAATCTATACTACTATATAAACAAGACTTTGCGGGGTTTTTGCTAACACTAGGGAAAGTTCTTGACCAAATGATTCCAGACGTTTCTAATAAAGATTCTAATAACGATTCTGGCTATATATTTTTCTAAAATAAATACAGTCGGTGCCTTCGTAACCATTTAAAAGGAGACATCCAATCTTTTAATTCAGTACATGGAATCACAAATACACTAAAACTGGATGGTCATACTGGATATTCTATGTTTATGTATATTAGTAAAGGTATTAGTTAAGATTGCATTACGATGAGAGACCCTATATCGAAGTTCGTTTCTGGATGAATGAATGAACATAAAATTGAAATATCTTATTTATCTACAATTTGGTTCTTTCTTTCATTTTGTAAATATATAGGATTAAAAACTTCTTTTTGAAATTGTTACACTTAATTTTGAAATAAATTCAGTAAAATATCTAGAGATAGTCCTACGGAGCGATTTGAAGTGGAACGACCACAAAAGACTGATGGGGTAAGACAGAAACCAGACAGAAATTCATTGTAAGAATCCTCAGGAAGTGGAAAATTGTACCTAACAAAACAGACGTTAGATCAAGTCAGTGTGGGATCCGTACCTGGGGGGATTGACAGAGGAGGTAGAGTAGATATAAAGACGACTAGCATGCAACAAAAATTACTAGCCAAGTGTCAAATGATTAAGGTACCAGCAAGCTAACTCAGTTGCTATGGCAAAAAATGCTGTACCATCAATTAGGTGCATACATAAAATATGAGTGAACCGATATCAAGATTTGTATTTTAGGTTATTAGCAGCTGTTTGGTGATTGAGAAAGCAATTGGGTTGTCTAGTCCTTTCTCTTGGTTTTTGCTGCATGTGTTCCTTTATTTATTAAAATTCGGGATAGGATACAAGAGAGGAACAGTATAACAACTTTCACGAGGTACTACGATCCTGAACACCGCATTCCAGCCAGCTAATCTGTGCATCTAAGAAAAACGAACGTTGCCACACTGTAGTGTTTATAGTAATGACAGCAGTGTATGGTGCCTTGGTAATGTGTAGCATTAGGTACATGTCATAGCCTGTAGTTGTTACGGCAGTAGTGGCATTCGTGAGATGGCAAGACCGTAGCTCGCTCTAGTTGGTCTCCATGCCATTCTTCAGTAAGGTAAAGCCTGCTCCCATTGTTGGCCTGACTGGTTTCGATACCGAGGATGCTACCTGCCTTGTATCGTTCAGCAAAACGTCAGTACTATTGATGAACTGTGGCTTGTGACACATGATTAATGCGGCACAGAATGACGAATGTCATCCCAGCTCAGTTTTGCACAGTGGTAGCTTCTGTACTGGGTTTTGAATCATTTTTCTTCCCGTAAATTAACAGTATATTGAATTAGGTATTCGTGCGCCTGAATTGTAAACAAACCTCAATTAAAATTTATTTTCAATCCTTCTTGATGTAGCCAATAGCAGTATTTTCATCGCTTTCGGCTCGTAGCAAGTTAAATTTATGGCGTTTACTTTAGTGGCTTGTCGAAAATTATTATTATTATTATTTGGAGGGGCGTGTTATTACTACAAAAATGTCTTATCGTGACACGGTGTCGATCCGTTGCACGAAATCTACCCGAGGGTTCCTAAGATATTTGATTTTGAATAATATCCATAAAAATGGCAGATTAAAAAAATTTACATGCTATTGTAATTTACTAATAATGAGGTATAATGTGATGCACCATT